>JAUBNY010000789.1:729224-754750 GCA_032275445.1 Crypturellus soui
GACAGAATTTTCTGTGTTTCAGCTTGTGCCCACAGCTTCTCTTGCTATGTATGGCTGCATGCCACTGAAAAGTTTGGCACTATCTTCTTAACACACTTCCCTTTAAAAAAACATTGGGCCCTCTTGAGCCTTCTTTTCATGCTAAACAATCCCAGATCTCTCAGCCTCTCCTCATTTGAGATGCTCCAGTCCCTTAAACATTTAATGCACCTTTTCTGGACTTTTCCAGTTGCTCCGTGTCTTTCCTGTGATGAGGAACCCAGCACTGGACACAGCACTCCTGTTTCACCAGGACTGACAGAGGAGAAGGATGACCTCCCTCCACCTGCTGGCAACATTCTATCTAGTGCAGCTCACGCTACCATTGACTTGCCACAAGAACACATAGTTGGCAAGTGGTCAAATTATCCATCAGGACGCTCAGATCTTTCTCTGCAGAGCTGCTTTCCAGAAGATTGATCCCTAGCATGTATTGGGGCATGAGATTATTCCTCCCAAGTGAATGACCCTACACGTGGTTTTATTGAACTTCATGAGGTTCCTTTCTGTCCACTTCTCCAGCCTGTAAAAGCTGTATGACACACACCAGCAGCAGTGTGCTTACAGCAACCCTTATCCTCCTCATCTCCTAGAGCATTGTTTTTGGTTGCGGTATTCTTGTAAGTTCTTCACAATAATGACTATAATGCAATATCAGGTCATGCATATAACACAGTGCAGTGTTTTACGAAGTAAATGCAAACTCAAAGAACACTTACAGGTACAATGTATTCAAGGAAAAAACAGAATTTATATTTTGGGGTAGTTGGAGATCTTAAGATGTTCCAAAAAAAGGTTGCATGTCATATTTTTAAACCATGAGACTGCTTTCTATTTCAGAACTTCATATTTGATCATATTTAAGATTTTTATGAAGCCACATTTCAGAAATTGCCCTAGAAGTTGCTTATATTTGCTCAAATCTAGTTTAAAACATGAAACCCTAGAGGTTGCCTACTTTTAATTGTCTCTAAAAGTTAACATAATTTATTGCGTCTACTGTGAAATGGCTAACTTATGCATAAGTGAGCTCTATTAAATACACTTCTATTGTCAAAGTCAACTGCTTCTGGCAGTGCCAGTCCTGCAAAGCTACTGATCAAAAGGTAATGAGAACTGACAGGCAACATCACAAGCGCTCTATTGTAAACAGAATGTTGGACTAGGAATTAAGTGAATGGTGCTGATTGACTGTTCCTACATTAGTCAAATCTAGCAGAAAGAACAAGGTTTCCTGACATTTACTTACCCATCAAGATGACTAAACCTGCACATTAAAGTATATTGGAAATAGCTAGCTACTCCAAAGTTTGTGGCAGTGTGTATATAAATTGCTTCCAGAATGACTGTAAATATCATAGACCTTGAAAACACAACACTCTTATGAGTAATTCCTTTGCTATGCAGTTAATACTGTATTTTTAATCAGTTAAAGAGAACCCTAAAAGAATAAAATAACAGAAATAAAAATATTTGATAGATGAGACCGACATCTCAACTTGGTGCCATTCTTTCCTGGTCTAGCTGATGGTTACAAATCCAATCAATTGGATGGTTGAAAACACAAAATCAATTTGTTGATGTGATGCTACATGTTTGTCTGTCAGAATACTACAGGGCTATTACTTCTGGCCTTGCATCTCTATAACTACAGATATCTACAGAATCATTTGACATGTGTGTGCTTGGATGTGATCATTACTTTTACCCTATTCCCTACTCCTAAAAACAGCAGTCTGTTTTCTACCTAGTGACTGCCTTTTATACACCTGATGATCACTATCATGTCATCCTCTCAGTTTTCTCTTCTTTCTGCTAAACAATTCCAAGTATTTCATCACTTTCACAAATATTTCACTATCCTTGTTACTTTCCACTGGACTGTTTCCAAAATATTTAATGTGCTTGTAGGCCCCATGCTTTTTCATATTCTTTACAGGCTGGTTAACGTTTTTTCTCATCTATTGTCCAAATCATTAGTTACAATATTGTCTCGTAGGATGCTCAGGACAGATTCCTTGTTTGTCCTGCTTGATGAAACCTTCCAGTTTGATGATGACTTGTTTGACACTGTTTAACAATGTTATCTACCTGTGCACCCTTCAACTGTGTTTTCATCTAACTGATGTTTGCCTGATTTGCTTATGAAAATGTTAGAGGCATTCTGCTGCCTTATCCTGTAGTTAAGGCATATGACACTTACTACTTTTATCTCCAAAGATTTTTATCCTGTCAGAAAAATTCACTAGATTGGTTTGATTTGTTTTGTTCTTGACAGATTTATGTTGACTGCTAGTCTTTTCCTACCAAAAAATAAAAGGTTTACTTTTATGTTCCAAGATTTATTTTATTTTCTCAATATTTCTGTATACTGAAGCTAGGCTGACTTGTGTGAAAATCTTAGTCACCTTTGTTTCTCTCTCTCTCATTTTTTTTCTTTATGTGTATATCACCTACATTTGTAGCGTTCCAATTTGCTGTATATTTTCTCTTCTTTCCCAAGTTCTAAAAGAGTTCTCTTTAAATACCCAAAGATACACAATTCCTTAACCAGTTTATATTAATTTCTATAGATCCACTTAATCTGAGAGAATTTAACAAATCTAAACATACCGGTATGTTCATTTAGCTTCTGCATATGTATCTGCCATTATTTGCACTAAGATGCTGATCACAGCTGCTTGTGTTATTGTAAACAGAAGCAAGAACAGCTTCAAAAAATCTTGTCTTTCCTGTCATCAGCCTTCCACTCTCATTGAGGATCTGGCAAATGCATTCCTTTTTTGTTTCCTAATTTATGTGTAGCTTTTCTTTTCTTATTGTACTTCATGGTAGTTCATTCTGTGCCTTATTCCTTTTGATTTTGTTTTCTTATGCTACAGTAGCTCTTTTATGCTAATACTTAGTAATTTGACAAGTTTGTGTGTGTATACTTTTTAAGTTTCAAATGACTGTAAAGCTGAATTTAGCCAGACTGGGCTATTAGAACATTCTATTCCATTTATCCTGACATTTATTTTTTGCTCTACCTAAATGCCTTTGTCCTGTTTATTTTTTCAGTCAAGGAACTAGAAAACTAATTATCAAAAAGCCCCTATACAATGCACATGTAAGAAGCCTAATTCAAGTTATAAAAGAAAACCTTGTTTTCTTAGGTTAAGTCACAGACTCTTGTTCTTTAGTTTGCTCTCTTTGTCACTAGATACTTGAAGAACAGAAGGAGTGTTTATTACTTGGCACTTATAAGAAGCACTTATTTTGGTCAAGACAAGGCAATTTTGCACTGATAGTCATAACAACTGAAGACAAACTTTTTCAGACTCTGTCTGTTCCCATAGATTGTTGGACAGGAACACAAAAAGAAGAGACTAGGAAAGACCAGGAAAGCCTGTGATCTTCAAGTCTTTGTTTACTCAATTTATAAAGCCTGGCAAAGTATTTTAGTCCTCTTTGTATTTGTTAGTTTATCGGTTTATATATCATCACCTTGTAAAATATAATCTTCTATAAGCAACTAACTTTTGAATATCCTTTGCCTATGTCATCAGTATAAATCCGAAAATCATTTTTATAATAATCAGTTTATATCTGTGAACAGCACTTTCCTGTATACAGTACATACTGTATACATTACTGAATGTAATTCCTTAAATTGCGCTGCTCCTCTAAATAACTCAATTTATGCAGGGCTATTGCAGGCATAATTCGGGATTAGGCATGTAGTTTGTATCATGGTCATAGCTCTCATCCTAACATATATTTTAGGTCCAATTTAATCCTACCTTGAGAGTATAGACATGAAAATGCTGTATTTCTATCCCTTTGATACAATGGTAAAATCTTATACGTGCTAGCCTTTTCACAGAACATCCTAATAAAGATCACACATATGCACTGATAAACTGAGGCCACTTGTACATAATGAAATCATGTGCAAGTAGCAACAGCAACATTATGTGCTCTAGACAGAGATGACAGATAGATTTTTATTATTAAATTGCATAAGGGGCCAAATCCTGAAAACTGCAATATCGCTGTCTTGTTATCAATGCCTTGATATTTGAAGATGCCAAAGAACTACCACAGAGAGACTTGTATTTAGTTTCCCAGCAATATTACATAAAGAATTAATATTTCAAAAGGTAGATTCCCTCTTAATAAGTCTCCTTGAGAGTTTCCTTTAAAAGTTGACTTATTATCAAAGTTGAATATCATTAGATATTCAAAGCAATAAAAATCATCCAAGTAAGTAAATGGAATAATGCTGAGATAATATTCTATTCAACTCTAAAGATATCCTTTCTTTGAATATATACTTAAATCATACTAGTGTGCTGAAATTCATGTTCTTTTCCTCACCATTTCTCTTTCTTGGCAGGAGTAAATCAAGTGTGTGGCATTAAGTATTTATTAAGAATTTATTTATTTATTAAGTTTTCATATGAAAAGGTGAAAATATTTTTCTATTATTCTGAAGATGATGATAAGTATAAATTAATGAACACAAAAATAAAATTCTATGTTTCTTTTTAAAGACTATCATTCCTTAGTTTACAGTTGTAATATATATAATCAAAAAACAACATTTTTTAAACCGTTTTATAAAAAAAAAGGGTTACCAAGGATCTGTAGGAATGTATACAATGTGACTACATTCATTTGGTAGTTTCCCTCTTTTGCATAACAGGAGCTTGCCTTTTTTAAGGAATAGAAACACAGTTTAAGTCATATACAAGATTGAAATTAATTCAAACTTTGAAATATTTGCCACTTGTTTAAACTCAGTCTGGAGGGAAGAGGTTGTTGCAAAATGTCTACTATTTTAAGACAATGAAATACTTCAGAAAGTGCCAAAGGATCCTTAATTTGTCAAACTGCTTTTATTCTGTGATATAGCTGCAGAAAATGATGATGTATCCTCTCAGTTACGGGCTAATCAAGTCAAGGTCTTCTAGTACCCCCTCTATCTATCTGATTATCGCACTGAACTCTTTTCTCTGCACTTACAATACTTTGAAATTGTTTTTCATGTTCAGTCAGATAGATATACAGGATTACAGAAAAGCTCTCACTGCTACTGTGTGTAAAGGCATTAAAACTCTGTTTTCTTTTCTAGGGTGGATTAGCCCACCAGAGCAAACTGTGATCATGTTTGTCTTTTACATAGCTGCACATCTCTCTCTCTCTCTCTTTTTTTTCTCAGATATCCTTGTATGCCTTTTACACTCTCATTTCTGTCACATCAGTTCTCTAAGTTTCACATATATTGTAATTAAAGGATTCCTAAGACAATTTCCAACATTTTGGTGTATACATGAGATATAAATGCCATATATGTCTTCTAGATTATTCCTTTCTCTAAGTAAAGAATCAATCAAAAGTCTTTTCTCTATCAATGCACATATAGATAACAATTATTTTTGCTATTGGATAAATTGGATTTATCTGCTTTATCTTCTCAAGTTAGATGTATTTCCATCCGCTGATTATAATTTTGTTTCTGTATGAAATTCTTCCAATTTGACAACATGCTTTTTTTTTTTCAAATATGTGTCCAGACATCATGTCAATTTCAATATTAGCAATTATATATTATACATACCAGGAAAACCACTTTTTTATTTCTTTTAGTTTTTCTTTGCTGCTACAAGAAATTGACATAATTTCTATAACTGATCTACACTTTACTTACCAAATACCATTGTTTACAATTTTTTCTTCTTTTAGTCAACAATTCATATTTTTTGAAGTCACAACAAACATAGAAAAAACACTGGACAAAAAGGAGTTTTCTCAGTGATGTAAGGATTCTCTTTTTTTCAATTGCTTTTTATCATCTATCAGCTAAGAAATTTTAATGCATATATATAGTGAATTTATGTAGTTATGACCAGCCTCTCTCCTAGCCACAAGCATCCTCCCCTCTCCCTGCTGACTCCCTGCCTATCTGCTACCCTTCAAAACTGAACATAACACAAAACATTGCATTGCAACATAACTGTCAATAAATAAAAGGAACATGAGTGCTACATGCTTATCACTCCCTCAACTGTTCTCATCACCAAGAAAGATCCACTTACTTACAAGTAGACAGGTTTCGTCAGTCATTGCACTTTAATATGCCATTACTTTTCTCATGTCACTAGAGCTTGATTTTTGGGGGCTATGCAAGCAGCCACAGGGATCTTTCATCTTTTAGGGAACTCAGGCAATTAGCAGAACCCATATCCCAGTATATGAAAAGCTACATAATTCTGTTCCTTAAGCAAGGAGTGGTGTTACATGTGCATATTAATGCTATGAAACCCTTCACTCAGTAGTACAAAATTAATAACCATACAATATATAATATTATAATATTAAATAGTATAATTTTATGTATTTTAATCGGTATGGATTTAAAAAAAAAAGAGAGTAAGAGAAGAAAAACAGATCTCAGAGTTGTCAATGAGACTTTTAAGCAAATGGATTTTCTCAGAGGGAACTGACTGCAAGAGAGGCATCAGAAGACTATTTGAACTATGTATACGACAAGAAAACCTCCTTCTATCTTACAAGAAAAAGACACACATATAATACACCTAAGGGAGTAAATTGTTGATTTATAAAAATGCAACCAGGCTCAGAAAATAACCACTTCACCACACAACCAAGGCAAGTTTGATCTTTACTCATGGAGAAACTGAGAATACAAACTAATTTCAATTAAAATATAAGCACAGTTGTATGACTATTAAGTCAATGGCTGAAGTAGAATTAGAAAGAAATTAAATTCCAGTTTATTCTCTTTTCCAAAAAAAAACGATGTTCTATGGCAAATATATCATTTCTCCGTTTAAAGATACACACCTTTCACAGCTTCAGCAGCTTGTATCAGATTGTATAATTAACTGCCTTTCCCTGCATTTCATTCTAATCTTCAGCTCCATCTACACTGTAAAAAATCTAAGTCCATTTTTCCCACACAACATATATAATGAACAAGCCTTTTAACTTCTGGGGAATCTTAAGGCATCTTAAGTCTAGTTTCACAATTATTTTTCTTCTCTGATGGAATACTGGAATTATAATGGAAACAGACATTTAAAAATTAAAAGACAAGCAGAGGCCTGATGTTTTTAATACCTCCATGAAACATCAGTATGATGGCATGCAGCCAAAAAGGGTAATTTCAGCTTTATCCCTTGCAAAGTGTGCTGGTAGAGCTGACACAGGTCAAGCTGGAATTGAATTCCTCCCATTTGACGCTTCTTAGACTAAACTAGCTGAAATGTGTCCCCACCACAATGAACAGATGATTTCTGTTCTGTTTAGGATTTCCTTGGACAGTCTCAAAAGAGCTATGAATGTCAGAGAGGTCCCAGAACTCTCTCTTTGCTTTTTGGTAGATTTAATTTTTAGTAAAGCTTAAATTTATTTTTTTTTTAATTTATTTTTCATCCTTGAAAAATGTTAAATTTAGTGGAGGATATCTGTCTAGAACACTGCTACCTTTTACTGCACTATACAGCTTTATGGCTTTGAACATTGAATAAAACTCCTGGGGTTTCTTGGCAGGCATTTCTTCTGGATACTCTGAATATATGTATTAGAAATATTTATTTAATGATAGAAAAAGTTTTAGCTAGAACTATATAACATGCACCTCATTCCCCTACCTCATTTGTAACTATTCAACAAGCAGTATCTCCGAATAATGCATTTTTCTACAAACACAGTATATGCATATGTATCTCTATAGATTTTGGACTGATTTGACTGTATTGATAAGACCTGAAGAAACTATAACTATTCACAAATACTTTAAAGAGTAAGTTCATTGAAATATTACCATTTTCTATTTTTTTTTTGAATTTCAAATTATGGAAGCATATTTTTGAAGAAAATGCTCTGATATAGCTATCATGCAAACTGTACACAATAAATACAAACTTACATATTTCAACATGCACTCAGAAGCTTACATAAGCACAAATTTCCGAGTCCCTAACTGAATGAACAAGGCCTTGGAAATATTTCAGATTTTAAAACTTTACCATTGAGCAAGGTAATGTAACTGGCAGCCATTGAAGATGCTGGACTTAGTTAAAATACACCACTTAAGGTGATACCTTGAACCATACAATTTTATACATGTGTAAAGCAAATATTAACTTTAAAACTGATTTACCACTTTTGCTAACATTCCGGAACCAACATTCAGAAGTGGTACAGAGTACCTGCTGTCTTGCACTGAACTTGCAACTCCTCTTGGAGACACAGTGTTGGAGTATGTCATGTCCTGAGGAAGTACCTGGTTTGAAGTAACTGCATTTTCTCTCAGTTTGCATGGCTTCTGGACTTTATGGGAATTTTACTGGGAAACAATACAAGGTCATACCCAGTGTGTTATGCTGCTGTAAGTTGCCTTGCTTCTTTTGTGAGCAGGGTAACAGATGTTTGCTCAAGATGGGCAGAAAACTTGGGATGAAACAAAGTCCGGGGGCAGGGACAGTTGGGAAGAGTCACTCCAGCTTTATAGGAGCCAGCAACTGTTGCACTGAATATTTGATGAATCACAGAGAAGTACTATTCCTTTATTCTTTCAATGTTTCTGATGTTATAAAAACTCATTCTGGTTAAAATGGTTAAATTACTTCTCTATTCTTATTTGACACAGTGACATGGCAGAATACATTGCTGATCAAATATCTGAGGTGAGACAGCTATTGAAAATCATATTATTTAAACTTTGTGACTACAGATACTCTGACATAATTATTTAAAAATTTGCCCTTTACTATAACAGGAACTGTATTGCAAAATCATTTATTGGGAAAGCATAAGGAATCCTTCCCATTAAAACATGTGGTTGAGTAGATTGGATTTTCACTTTATCTAGGGCCATTGTACATTTTGCTGAGCGATGCTCAAACACAGTCACTTGTTTCCATGGAAACCATAACATTTAAGTTCAAACAATTTGCAGAGAAAGCTAAGCATTGTATTTCAACTGAAGAAGAGAAAAGTCAGAATATCTTGTTTTGGTGAAATACTTGCCTAAATGCCTATTTCCACTTATACAGACTTAATTATTTAGCATGATTTAAAATTCTGTCTCAACTGAAATTAGCAAAATATAGTCTATAATACTGTAACTCTGAGTTTGAAGCCATATCTATAATATGCAAACTAAGTGATTTAAGGAAGCTGTGAATAGACCAAACTTAAGAATTGGACAAAATAGTCTATGAAAGGTCTATAAGATAAACTGCATTCAGGAAAAATACTGAGAAATCTACAGAGAATAAATAAGTATGTAAGGATATTTAATCAGGGCAGGAGTAGAAGAGCAGAATATCTCTCTAGAAGAGAGAAACAGGAACAGTGAGGGGAGTGGGAGAGAGAGGTGGAGAGGGAGAGAGGAGAGGGAGGGGACCATGCTTGAGAAAGACAATCATCTTCATCCTAGAGTAACTGGAGTAACCAGCTGGAGTAACCAGCATGCTGGAGTAACCAGCATTCTTAAAAAGTAATCGCAGGAATTGCTTTCATGGAGTGTTAGATATTGACATCTATTTTTCTTCTGTAAACTAAAATAACATCTTAGTGAGTTAAGTGCAAAAGAAAACAGAAATCTCTGTTACATAAACACCGTTCCAAATCCATTTTCTCTTCTTTTATACAATTCTGTTTTGGGCAGGTTACTGATGCATGGCCAATTTCACACAGATTTAAACAGAGAAATAGTTTGGGATACACAGTGGGCCCATGGTATACTGGAACCTGTTTGAGATTGTGTACGTATTTCCACATGGGCATCTCTTTCTGTAATAAGCTGATCCTTATTTTGGGTACCTAGCCTTTGATCAGGCATGGTCAAAGAGTATGACAAGCTGTTCTAACCAAAAGAATCACTTCTGTTGCACCACAGCAGTCAAGTGCAGTGGGAAAACCAGAAGAATTAGATGATTATGAAAAATATGTATTAGTATCAGTCAGAGTACTGATCTTCTGTTCCCTATGAGTTTTTTTTTTCTCTATGCAATAAAAAGAAGACAGTAGGGCTTTTTTTTTCCCCGCATCAAATATACGTCTATCTCTACTTCACCGCTACTACTATTTGATGGAATTTTAAATAGGCTGGATGAGAAACAGTGTTCCCATTAGCAACAGTATTTAGGAACACTTTTGGAATCTCCAAAAAAAGCAATATTTTACACAGGAATAACCAAGACCTATATGGAAAGAAGCCTTGGAATCTGGAGAGACTAGTGAAGGCAACGTAAGAGTGTTATTCACCTCCACTGCAAGTGTGTATCACAACAAATGCAATAATTCCTACATAAAAAGTAGTATTTAACAATCAGTTTTACAACTCCACAGACATTTTATTTTGATCAGAAGATTATGCTTCTAACTACTCATTTTCCATAAACAAGTTTTTAAGTCATTCTTAAAATACCACCCATAAAAAGCATAAAAATTAAATGAACCAATTTAGGGCATAGAAACTGAGAATGAAACTTCATATTGAATTTCCAGGAAGAACTATGACCTTTAAGAGCATTCTTGCCTGCAAGTGATGCAAACCAAAACACATATTTAGCTGTATCTCTTGAAAATTGCTTAAATATTGTCAGTAATTCGCACAGGAATAAAAAAAAATGCAAACTTAAAAGCTCAATGAAAAAAAATCTGCTGTATCTTAATCCCTTTTGTCTTTACTCAGTCAGTTTATCAAGGAAATGAAACAGCGCATTTTTTTTCTGTTTTCTTAACTCTTCTCTCCACAGTTTCCATCAGCGAACAGTTAGTATATTGGAGTAACACATAGAATATAGTTTTTGATCTCATTAATGTTTACACAAATTCCATTTGTGTGCCCATTCTTGAATCATTATTTTGGTTGAGAAACAAAGGAACTGAACCACAGCTTGGATTTTCAAGTACTAAGCTGATTACTGTTCAAAGAAATCTAGTAAATTGTTAAGAGTCACTTATGTAAAGAGAAAGAGAAGGGTGTACCCTCCCAAATTTCTTTCATTTCACATGGCACTGGTACTTTATTCAGATTATCTGTACCTGTGGCTCAGATAAAGCTGAAATCATTCCTTAAGCAGAAGAGAAATAAAACCATAAACAATTTCTTTCCCTGCTCACAGCTTTGGATCTTTTAAAGCTCAGATCTGTGCACTACAACTGGATTTCTCTGTTTCTTAGATTATGCTTTCACATATATATTTTCTTCTTACACATGCATCCCTTAACATACTTCTGCAACATGTGATGGAAGCTCTATTGCTACACAGCACTTAAAACTGACCTAAAAATATTGTATTTTAATATATTTTTGTTCTTAAAAAGCTATGGTGAACAGTAATTTAAAATGATCTCAAATACAAAGTGATAAGAAGTCCCACATGACAAAAAGTGATGCAGTTGCTCTGTATACCCTGATGAGGTGAGGGACCAGGTCAAGGTGTGGGGTTTAGGAAGGCGAAAGGCATTTCTCCCCTCTCCACAGTGGGTACAGAGGGTTGATAAGGCAGGAAGAAAACATGGCATTGCATTATTGAATAAGGTCCATCCATCTTCCAGGAAAGAGAATTTTCAGCTTCTGTCAGTGCTTGAAATCCTGCAGTAAAATTATGTCTGTTCAATGATGAATGGAGGTCAAAGTCTCTTTGTTTCACTAAGGTCTAGCCTAGCTTATAAATATCAAAATTTACATAAGTGGCAACTGTTCTGACATTTTGATGTTTACCTATTTCACTTACTCAAGAAAGGACTCTTTTTGGATTCTTATTTTGGATCACTCATAAGTTTTGAAAAATACACAGTGGGAACATGTTCTGATTTTATGAAAAGACGTAGGAGAGATTTCTGTGACTACTCATTTGTTAAAGAATCTGCCAGATATTTCTTGTCTAGTGTATCTCCAACTCTTTAGAGTTAAAATTCAAAATTCTGGAGTTTATTCTGTCAAACAGTCATTGCTGTCAAACAATTTAAAATGTATTTTTGACACCAGGCAGCAGAGAATGGCAATAGAAAAATAAATCATTCCAATTATGCCCAGACAGTTCAAGTCAGCTGTGAATCACGCAATACCTGAATATTTCTGTCTGTTTGATTACACGGAAAATATCTGTTCAGTACTTCTGATTTGCTTTAATGATGCAGCTGGAGTCCAAAATTTGCTACTGGCCAGCACAACACCTGCTGTGTCAGTTGGCAGACTACTTTCCAAAGAACAGCAGTAAGTAAAATAAACAACACAACTCATGCCACGCTCCTGGCAATTGTATGAACCATCATCCTGCGGGTTTTTTTAAACGAATTTTACATTTCCATCCTTACATCACATTTCTTCAACATATAGAAAGAATCTGCTGAACCAGGGCACTGATTATCAACGGCAGCTGTGCAGTTAAGCCTATCACTAACATCTTGAAACTATTGAATCTAGAAAGAATGAGAGTATCACGATGACAGTTATAGTGTTTGGAGGCAAGATAAAACAAGGAGGCTCTGTCATTCTTTATGTAAAAAAGAAGGCATATAGTCTAGAAAGGGTGAAATGAAAGACAATCAAGGAAACAAAAAGAAAGAATAAAATAGTAGCACATGGGTTAAGAATGAAGAATGGACTATGGTTAAGATGTTGACTGGAAGAGATTTGAAGTTGTAAGGAGCAAGTCTTCATTGTTTGAATTTTGTAACTAAGAAAGCAAGATCCTTACATTACTTTAGTTCTCTATAGGAAAAAGCAACACTAGGCTGAGTTGTTATCATTATTTTCTTTTTCTTCAAAATATATTTTTTTTGCCCTCTGAATTTTAGTAATAAGAGGAAGCCTGGATTTTATGCACAGGATTCATTGGAGAAACTTCAAGTTTCTATACCTATTGAAAAATGATAGAACAAGGCTTGGAAGTGCACCAAATTTTTCAGTCAGACAAAAGAACTGAGAAATTAAGCATATCACAAAGTGCTGTTGATTTTGTAAGTGTTATTAAAATTTCCAATAGCTGGGAGTTTCCCAGAAAAGACCAAAAACAGCTTAATCAAAATTCATATCTTTTGGACTAGCAATCTACAGAACGTTCATTTTGAGAAATAGTCTGTGAAAATGCTATTCTTGCATAATGAAAGATGTCAAAGAGAGGAAAAGTTGACTTAAAACAAAAAAATTCTCCTAAAATAGGTAAGAGACCACGGAAACTCTGCCTGGGTTGGAATCTTCTAACAGAGATGATCTACACCAAGGATTAAAAGTGCTAATACTTTAAAAGGATGTCATAAGCCCCAGTGGAATTGAATATTCATGATGAAGGACAGATTGTAAATCAGAGTTTTAGTAATTTATTTGAATTATAACTCTGATAATTCTATTAAATTTATTCTCTAAAACAAGATTTTTTAATAAGCCTGGTACAACCCTTTTGTATGCACTTAGAAGCTAACTACTCAATGAACAAAACATAGCAATGAATTAGAAGAAGAGAACTTGATCTATTTCTCCAGGTAAATTACAGATACAAACATTTTTGGGATATCCAAACTCCTACACTTAGCATGGAACAAGACGCTTTCCTGCAAGGAAAACCTTAAAAGATGAAGTTAGTTCTCACTAGAAGAGAAGGGAAGCTACTTGCAATGAGATTTATAACAATTACATTTCTATATCCAATAAAGAACTTGGGAAAATGAGTGCAGTTTGTTCTAAATTTCTGAGTAACGTTGCTCAGGAAATATACTTCTACAGAATGACAAGAATTGACAATAGCACCTAAATTTATGGGAAAGAGTTTTATTAAATGAACACTTTATGGAATGAACACTTAAATGAACACTTTTTCCCTATCTAAAACTAGGAATTATTCAAAATTTATTGTACTGGTCTTGAAAAGTGCATTTTAGAGATCTGAGTGAAAAGGCCATATATATTGTTCAAGGACAATTAATTGATTTAGATTTTATTATAGCTAATAATTTTCAAATCAGTGCCAGACAAAGTTGTTTCACAAAAAGCCTTGTCTATGTTATAATCAAAGACTAAGGAACAAAGGGTAAGGTCCTGTCTCCATCTAGGAGCAATATAAAAACAGAGATATGATCCTCTTGGTCATAAAGCTCTTCAGCTAAAGATCTCTAAAGGTTGAGTGAATATCACTGCGCACTTGTACTGCTCCTGCACTCTTGCAATCAATATGAGCCACTGTCAAAACCTGAGCCTTTAATCTAATTGACTAAGGCCATTCTTATTAAAAGTGCATGTGACATGTTGACTCCAGAACATCTAACAACTTCCCAAGGAAAAAATCTCGATAAACTATAAGAAGCTGGAATCTCACCTGGCAAAAGTCACCACTGTGCAACATTACACATTTTAAATGAAACACTCATTTTGTTGACTAGATACACTATTTCGAATTTTCTAAGTTTAGAAGCAATAGAATTTTTTTTTATGTTGATAATCAAGTTCATCTCTTATATGGAACAACATCAAAAATATCATGTCAGGCAGGCAAACAGGATAGCAATATGATATTAATTATGTAATTATTTCTGAAGCAATAAAAGCAGTTTATTGATTTTGACTGATATTTTAGCAGATACAGGGGAGAAAAGTGATGCAAACTAATAGTTTGGATAGGTAAGAGACAAGAGAAAGTCATAAAGGTCCTAAATCTGCAAACTATTGCATTAATGCAAATCCAGTGAGAAAAACAGCAACAAAAACAGGGAAGTGAGTGGAACTCTGCATAAGTACGGGAGCATATGGGAATTCAATACAACTATAAAGAATCATATTCATCCTACACAGGGGTATACTAGGGCCACACTAAGTACAGTATTATTTTATTAATTTAAAAACATTTTCAATTAAGTACAGCACAAGAGATCTAATTCAATATTTAAGCATCACAAATAATTTATGAAACAATTCCTAAAGATTCGTGTAATGCTTAGTGACAACTCTAAGTTGTAATCAAGGTCAATTGCCTACCTTTCTTGTTCTGATTTGTCATTCTCTATTTGGACATTTCCTTTCCCTTCAATGACATTCAAATTAACCTGTAGTTAGAAGTGCCAGCAGCACTCTTTGTTCAGTTGTATCATATGCAGGCCACCAAAAAAGTACAGACAGGACTAGTTAGCATTTTGTAACAACAAGTAAGAATGGATTTTATTTAGAGAAAGATTAAAAAAAAAAAAACATGAAATTTGTATTTGCACTTGGATACAAAGGGAGTAAACTTTGAAATGCAATCTGGTTTCCTCTTAATATTTCAGTAACTCTGTTTACCTCGAATACTCTCAAACATGCCTGTACCTAGGTCTGAAGCGGTTTGGGCACAGTGTGTCCTGCAAGATCAATAAGAGCTTTGAAAGACGGATTTTTAATATGTGAAAATGTGAATTCTCATAACATTGTGTTTGACCATATGTCCTGGTATCTTGGTATTTTATATTACAAGCAAAAAAAAAAAAACACACATTGCCTTTCCATAAAGCAGAGCTCTGCTTCAAGAAGAAAGGCAAAAACACTAATAATCATGAAAAATATTAGGTAACAGAAATGCAGAGGTTTCTGTTAGTCTCTTTCGTAGCTGCGAAAATGACTCCAGACAGCTTTGTTTCAGTTCTCCCTAGAGCCTCTCAGACTCTCTATTCCTGGGTTCCTTCTGCTGGAGAATTGAACAAACTGCTTAATCATTCCAATCATGAATCTCCATTTCAGCACAAATAGTTGGAAATAATTTTCATATAGTCATTTGCCAGAGGTTTTCTCTAAAAACGACCCATTCAAAGTATGTTTCCAAAGGAAAATTTAAAATAAGATGATGCTACAAACACACATATCCAACATTTGAGGTACAATAGTTTGGTCCAGAAATTTCATTTTTAACTATTACTAGTTTGTTCTTTATAGGAAACTCTAGGTTCTTTTATTATTCCTATTATTTAAATGATCTTGTGATACCATCAGCATTTGTAAGGATATTTGTTCAATTCAATATACCTTATATGTACACATACATATGTATATTTACAGAGCATTTATATCTGCTCTCTGCTCTCTGGGATAATTACACTGCGTTTTCCTGTTAGTAAATTTACGCAATTTATTTTCTTAATATTACCCTAGCCTCTCATTTTTACATTAATATTGCTATACTTCTTCAAAGCATATTATTTCACTTAATTTTTTTAAAGAATAAGAATAATCCAGAGCTACTTGATTTAAAAAGAAAAGGGGGAGGGCATAGGTTTTGACAGTGTTGCTTTATTAAATTAATAATTTTAAGCACTCACCCCACTCCTCACGTTATTAACATTGTAAATCAGTAAATCATTGTAAATCAGCTGTGAAAGTATGATTTTTTTTCCCCTGCATATAAGGTTTGTGTTAGTTTTTGCTGAAGTAATTTATTTCATCATCAAATTTGACTCTTTACTTTAAAAGATTTGAATATCAATAGATATAAGGACAAATGTGGAGTTTTGATTGTCTAAAAAATCACTATTGCTGACACATTTTATGGGGAAAACTGAATTACACAGTTTTTAAAGTCTTTGTAGTCTGTACATGCATCAGTGCTGTATTTTGTCAAAAGCATGTAATTGTTCTAATTTGTACAAATAATATTAGATAAGAGAGTGTAAGAATTATACCTGCATTTGCCAGTTTTTCGTGGATGTTTATGGATATATATATGTAAGAGCTTATTTGGAAGAATAATACAGTAGAACAAAAGACTGATATTCAAGCAAGAATCAAACTGAATTATTCCAGTAGTCCAGTAGTTATTTCCTTAAAACTCCTTTTTATGAACTTATTCATTCTAATAATTACATGTCCAAGAACCACTAACAAATGTGCCCAATAAATGTCATGGATGCAATTTTAGATGCACTCATTACTTAACATAGTTTGGAAGGGTTCATTTATGTTGTGACTTTCATCTCCTACGAACAGTCTTTTGCTTAGCCAGTTGAGAAGGCTTTGGAAACCTTTTTGAGAAGGTTCTATCCTTTGGAAAATCAGATAGTACCCTGTATTTCAGCTGACAGTTTCAAAAAGAAAATGGTTTTGATCAGTGTGGGTTGCTAGCACACTCTAGAGAACACAAGAGAGACATAAATAATAGAATTCAAGATTTTAGTACCGCCTCTTAACTGTGCACCTATTATCAACGTGTTGAAAGTTCACTCTTCCATAAACTTGCACAAAATTCAAAAAAATAGTCTTTCAACTGCCAAGATCAGTATACTTCCTGTTCCAGAGTGGGCAGCTTTAGGATATGTAGTCCTTCATGGATATTTTTCCCATGAATTATTCTGAACAGTTTTAAAATGCCTATAAAATTTCAGTATATATACCATCTGGTAGCGAGGACTTCTCCAGCATAATTACTATCATGCAAAGATATATGTATATATACATTTTTTCTTAGCACCTTTGAATTTAATTTATCACTAATTTTTCTGTCAAAGTGTGTCCATGTCTCACTCCATGTTTATACAGGTCAGCAATACTTTCTCGCTTATTCTGACAGGCTGAACAGTCTTGGTTTACTTAGCAGATCAGTTTACTTAGCAGATCAGTTTACTTAGATCATCCTGACTGTTGTGCTTTTTAATTTGACAATCTTATTTCTGGTAAAGAATATAGGTAAAGAATATTCAAGATGTGGACTTCTGTTGAGTTATATTGTATTCTAGTGGTCTTCTAATATATAGAATATAAACAGCTTGCACAAGTGCCTCCATCTTTCTGTAAGAATACTTGTGTGGACAAAAAAATAGATAAGAATTGGTGAGGTGAAATGGAGGTAACCATTTGATGTAAACTTGCATACACAAATAACAAGAAAATAAATAAAAAAGAATATCTATGACACACATGAGAGCAATCATAAAAGAAAATAGAGAAGTCTGGCATCTTTTATTTTTTTCTTTTTTTCTGGGTGTTTACCCCTTGGTGTTTAGACCCTTCGACAGGCATCAGTGAATACAGAAAGAAGGCAGACATCAGAAATTCCTCCATCTCTAGAATCAAAAAATCCCTACAGCCCTTTAATAATCAGGATGAGTTTAGTGTCACGTGATGCTTTTCTTAATGAGGAATAAACAGGTACAAGAATTACTTAAACATGCTTTATAGGACAAAAATTAGAAAAATGAGGAAGTATAGTTTAGCTTCACATAAAGAAATAGAAGTAAACATGTAGATGTGTACTATGAGAAACCTATTAGTCTGAAAAAATGTAATGGAAGTGAAAAAAAAAGCCTAGACCAAGCAAAACAGTCACACAACACAAACTAACAAAACCCAAAAAACACACTATTAAAGATTTAGAGAAATGTTTTTTTTCCTCCCTGTTTCTTATCACAAATTTTACTGTTTCTATGAAACAAGAAAACGCATACAACACATTCAGTGCATTTGAGAGATTTTTGCCTGTTTTGTAAGAGATGCCAATTAATACATTTTAATACAAACATTCTCAAAGTTGGTCTAGTCAGCCAGTCAAAGTTACTTTGATGTTGATTTTGTTTGTTTGTTTTCAATTTTCAAACTGATAATTTTTTTTTCAAGAATTGGAGAAACTTTTGTGTCATGGTTTATTTGACAAATTATTATTTGACAACTTTGAGAAGTTGGTGCTTTGGTGGTCTGTTTGCTTCCGGTGTTCATCAGAGGTGTGAATCACTGTATTGCTAGGTAACTTCCACTGCAGGCACTATACAGGGAGCTAAGTGGAAAAAAGCTTTCAGTGTTACATCTGAAACTATCAATATCCTAAAACTTATTTGCCATCCACTTACACCAGCAAGATCAATTACATATATTTAATTCCCTTAATACATGGCTCAGACTGACTTCCTACCTTCTTAAAGTTTCTGCTTCCTTCAAGTCCCATGCAGGCTCCAAATTCTGAATATCCTTTTTATTCCTTTTTTCCCCAAAGCTGTCCTGGAAAAATAGTGGAACTTTTTTTTTTTTCTTTTTTTCCTCTCTTCATGTGATAAACTCTTAGCTCTCTCTGTTTCTTATGAGAGAATGACAGAATTTCTCTGAAATATAAATGTCCTAATTAAAAAATTCTGTTGTTTTTTTCTCCTATTTGAATTCTCCCCGGCCGGGAATGTAATAACATAACATCTTCCTGTATTTGAACTCCAAATTTGAAATGCTTTTGGAAACATCTAAAACATAATGCTTGGTGAGCACAGATATCTCAAAAAATTTTCTTTTTCTTTCTTCTTCTTTTTTTTTTTTTTTTCCAGAAAGTAGACGTCAAGTTTACAAGATCAGGTGTAACGCATCATTTCTATTGAACTCCACAGAGAAACTAGGAGGTCATCATTGAAAAATAAAGGTCTGTAAAAGAACAAAATATTGCCAAAAAAAAAAAAAAAGCAAGACAGTCTGACTTACTAGAAGGATTTGGAAGACCTTTGGTAGCTTTTTGATATCCTTGACCCGTATAAATACTGTACTCAAAAAAATGCTTCGTATAACAGCATGACAACATTAGATGCTCCAAACTAATGATCTGACAACAGTAATGGGGATTTTTTTTTGTCTTTAAAATTGTACATCCAGACATAAAAATTCAACTGCAGAGATGATTGAGGGTACACAGGCATGTAAGTCTTCTTAGAACAGCAGGGGAAAAGAGTCCATCCCTGGTTAGTTTACAAGGTGATAAAGGAGGAGGGTGTGAAACAGTAGGGAGCATGAGAGAAGAGGAGAGGACTGGATGAGGTCACAAAAAGCTGCCAGATCTCTGCCTTTACTGTTGGAAACCTTTGCAACTGGTAGGAGCAAGGAAAATAACTAATCAGCTGTCCACTTTCTTCACAACTCTCAGAGTAGCCTGTAGGGCTGCCATCTGTGCGAAGAAGATGATGGTTTCAGCACCCTCATCAAAAAGGTCTGAAAATCTTCCACTGGAACATTTTTCTCTTAGAAAAACTTGATATGGCAATATTCTGTATATCAAAAGACTATGAATAATTGACAAAAAAAAAAAAGAAAAAAAGAGAGAGAAGTGAATTTGAAGAATGTGCCATTAGTGCTGACTTCCTGTTTTCCTGTCAGGCTTTTGAGGTAGGCATCACAGGAAAGCAAGCACTCAGGCAGCTCTACAGCTCTCCACTAATCTGTGTGACGAGCAACTCTTAGTATATGGAACTGTACTATTAATGACATTAGTCTAGAGTCACCAAAGCACCAAAGTACTATTAATGACATTAGTCTAGAGTCACCAAAGCATCTCTATGAGAGAGGACCCCAGTCTTATTTCACTATCTGACAAAGAGGAGATCCTTCTATCAAAAAGAAAAACATGGTGTATATAGACTATCTAAAACAAAGAGTACATGCAGAAGTGTTCACTTCACTACAAGTAAAGTTACGGAAAAAAAAATTACAAAGAACATGGTTTAAAAAAAAGCTCTATAAAAATAGAATAAAATAAAATATTTGGGATTGCTTACCCTTTAAGGATAGTGGGACTGATATGTAAAATTGTCTGAAATGCTCTTTTCTGCGATGCTCTTGCTTATTTCTAAAGTTTATTACTGAACTGGTTAAGGCTTCAGACAGTTGGAATAAGTACTGAATTCACACTTGTCATCACATATATATGTGGGATATATTCTTAAGGAATTGAAGGCAGATGTCAGAAAGCTGAAATCTAAAAGATGCTGAAGTCTAAAAGAAGCTGGAAAGAAGCTGAAGTAATCATGTAAGCTCCACAGGATAAGAAGCATTACAGAAAGTTCAGGGTAGGACTATATTTTGTGCCCAGTATGTGTTTTCTGAGACGCCACTGACTGATCCATCTTGATAATTGCTACCGAAGAACATAGTGTGGCAATGCTCGTTACATGGCACTAAAGCACTGCTCTGTGAGGCGTCAATGCTTAGACTCTCTGACAACAACATGACAGTCACCGTTTAAGTATATGCATACAGAGAATTTTGCAGGGATTGTCCAAAGAGTAGAAGTCATCCTATATGGAAGATATTTTCTTAATGAATTATGTCCAGTCTGGGAAAAGCTACATTCCCTGTCACAAAAGGTGTGCAAATGGAATTCAGGCTGTAGCACAAAGCTGTAGCTATATAAAGCTACTCATTGTATCACAAGATATGCAGAGCAATAACGTGAAAAATCTCATGTAAGCTACCTCATATACCACTTTACGTGCAAAATTATCATCTCAGCATCGTATTGTAAAGGTATGTTAGTATCAATATACAAATGTGAATTTCAGATGTTACTTAGAGCTATAGTGAAGAACACTTCAAAACCATAGGATAAAACTACCTCTGATGTATGTATCTGTAAGTGAAAAATAGAAATGTTACAACATTATGTTGGAAATATATGCAACCAATCTGTGACTAAAATTCACAAATGTAAGCCTTGGAGAAGTAATGTTATATTTTTAAATCAAAAGAATGCAAAGATAACATCGGTTTAGAGATCCCAAGAAGGATATTATCAGCAGTGATTGTTGCAGAAAAGAATGTAACAGTGCCAGGACTTAAACTTGGCCCTAGGAGTACATTTAGGGCTGTAAGAGCTGGTCACAGTGCCAACCTACCCCCAGTGTAATTTTGAACACAGCACTATGCACCAAAACACCCTCTGCAGTGTTTAGGGAGAATAAGTACATTGCAGTAAGATGTACAAGACAAGAAGGCAGTGAGAGATAGTTGATAAAACACAACAAAGACATAAACAGCTCTTTGAGGGAAAAAAAAGACTGTTTCCAAGGCTAAATGCAATCCATCTAATCCACAGTCTACAGGTATTCTGCAAGTAAGCATTTACAATTCTTTCTTTTTTTTTTTTCCTTAAGTGCTCGAAAAACCTCTTTTCTTTCCTTTAAAAGACAGAATGGTAAATAATCGAACCATGGACTTTATCCAGAAGCTGTTGAGGCCAGAGGTTCCCTTCCCACTGCTATCCAGACAGCCACAGAAGGCTCCACAAGAGCCATACCAGGGTGACAGTTGGCCTGACAGTTCATTAAATCCTACCTTTCCTGTGTCTTAGACCAAAAATAATTGCTTTATATTTCCAAAACTTGGACATTCTACTTGCACAGCTTTTTGGCATGTAGCTAAAGATTCTAAACAAATTGACAAAAAAAGAGTGTTTTTTTTCCATTCATGTTCAAACCTGATGGATTACTTTTCTTATCTATTTCTATGCAAAAAATCTCAAGTTTATTTCTGCACAGTGACACAGCTTCCAAGGAATGTTAGAGGTTGCTTGTTCAGGCTACCTGATAGCAATCAGGAGTTTCACAGAATAATGTGTGAGGTGGTTTGACCATCGGTTTGTATAAGGCAGTTACTGTGCAAAAATTGATAAGCAGTAATTCATTAACGGCTTTTCTCTTTCAATTTTCCTTCATCGCATGATATCATTTAAAGATGTATATATATAGGCATATTTTATTGTTTTCTATGTTAGGGCGTGTTTTCTTTATTTTGTTTCTTTTTTTTTCTTTCTTTTTTTTTTAGAAATACATCTCATACTTCAATGATAGATCGCCCTTTAAAAAAAAAGCTTTAAAAGCTTTTACATATGCTAATCCCTGTTAAGGTATTTGTCCTCTTTAAAATCATGCTTAGGGTTTTTATTTTTTTAGAAAAGCAAAAATTCTCTTGTGACAAGGAGTGACAGGCCAGGTAAACATAAAAGAGCTTCTGCATGTGCATGTACTCATGCTTTTAGGAAATTGCATCTGACTTTAAAGTCACGTTCAAAGGAGTTTTGTTTGTTTGCTTTCTTTTATGTCTTGATAAATATTAATGGCATAGGTTCAAAACCAGAAGACTGCTGGGTTAGACACTGAGAGAAGTACAGTCAAAGCAGAGGAGTCAGATTAAGTCACAGGAAATCTCGGTTGACCTTGAAAATTGGAAAAAGTACAGACTTGTTCTCAGTACTGATGAGTTTTTACCTGATAAACCGAAAGCTACCCATTAAAACCTGGATGTGCTACTTACTCAGTAGGGTGTTTGTGATCCTCTCCTGTGTGAGAGTATAGCCAGGGAAAGGAAAACAAGATTCTTAACACATGAGGTATTTCCGGGACAAATGAGAATATTACTGCACAAAGCTGAAGTTAAATCCTGTAGGTATGTTGTATAGACAAAATTGACTGCTAGATATAGGAAAGGACAGCCAAAATGAAAGAGTAGAACCACTCATATGAGGAAAAAAAGAAAACGTCTTGTCTTTAGCCTGACAGAAGGAAGAGGAGAGGGAATGTCATTACTGTTTGCTTAGACAACAGAATGTGAGGCAAGAGAAGACCTACTGTAGCTAAAGGATGAAGCTTGCAAAAGAAAATATATATATAACGTGAGCATGAATAAATTTATGTTTCTAATTAGAAAGTACTGGGACAATTATTTACTAGGAGTATTGAAGGGCGAAAATCTAACCGCTTTTAGGATAAAGATTACTAAATGTGCAAAAAGGGTTTATACCCTATGGCTGTCTTCAATAATAGGCAACTCATGATGGTGACCTAGCAGTCTTCTAGTCTTGTGTTACCAAGTAGAAGTATATTTTAATTTTATAGTTAAAATAAAAGAAATCACATTTACTTCAGGTTCTATGATTCATTTTTTAATATTTGGCTATTTTATAACCAAATAAATTTCCTTTACAAGAGGTGTTACTCTAGATATATTTAGATATTTTCTCAGCAAACTAATAATAAAACTGAATTCCCTTGATTGATATACTGAAAATGACCACATAGTACACGCTGGTTGGAGTTGTTTTCACCTAATTATCACTATGACATTTTTAGAATGTCATGTTTTTAGAATAACACTCCTTGACACTGAAATGTGCTACTGTGTTTCCTCATGTTCATTCTCTCTATAGTCATTTTCGTCTTATACAAGAACTATCATTTGTACTGTAACTTCTTTTAAATTTGATAACTTTTGTAGTAATCCTTGGTATTAAGAAGGACAAGATTTTTATTAAATCCAGTCCTCCGTCAAGTAGGGTTTCAGTTTCTCAATATGTTTACAAAAATTTCTTTTACTACTGCACTGAAGATGTCATAATAAAATAATGATATGAAAAGGAGAAAGGTTTGGAATTCTACCAATGAGTGCTATAGATTGAAATAATTGGAGGCAATTTAAAATGTTATAAGGTGTAAGAACACAAAATTAATCAGTATTTGTTGAATTTACATTATTTCCTTTGCTCTTCCTCACTTTTAAGGATCAGAAAAAAATAATCCCTCTGGAAATAGTATTTTGAAGGGTTGGGACAGTATGACTAGACTTTTGTGGGTGTTTGGGTTTTTTTGGTCATTTTATTATTATTATTACTATTATTATTTATATATATACATATTTATTATTATTATTAAATTATTATTTATTTTCCCACTTAGCAAAGCACAACTATTTATAAATGTAGAAATGCTAGCCCCAAATTTGCCTCTTTTAATCACCAACTCTACATAGTTTGAAAGCATCAAATATCTTGTGTATTTTTTTATACGGTCTATTAACTATCCTAACTTTTTAAAAGAGAGATATGATGTATATTGGCATCTTTTATAGATTACTGCTGTAGTTTTATTATATATCCAGGAGCTATACAATTACCTATAGGAACCTGTTTTTCTTGAAGAGGCATACAGAACTGAGTTATGCACACATTGCAACAAGCCTATTAGATTATAATTATTTGGTTATGTCCAGAAAGCTCTTGGATATGCTGTCTCATACAGGGGTGCCCACAGCATAAAAGACTGTATGCAGTATCTGCCAGGGGGGCAATATTGTCCCAAAAATTTTCAGTGGAATGAAAATGTATTTCAGATGTTTATTTGCTGCTGCTTCCCTCCCTAAGGATATTCTGAAATATTTCTCGTTATCATTCATCACTGGCAGTTGTTGCTTTTCCTGGATGCATGATTAACAGACATAAGAAAAGCTGTAAAATAGAGCAGACTGCAAAAAAACCAGTAGAATAAATGTTCAGCTAAAGCATCTACCAGCATAACTCAGCCTCAACAGAGACTTTATACCTTTATTTTTATTTATTTATTTTTCCTTTCAAAGATGTATAATGAATTTTAGTACGAAAATCCCTCGGATCTGTTCATGCTTCCAGCAACTCTCCATTATCCAGCCCAGACGTATGACCTCTCCATTCCTGGTCTCTCAAGGTTCTCATTCTACTCTCTAGCTAGTGCATGTTCAGTTTTCTAGAGATCGCATACTCCCTAGTAAACCCTCACTTTCCAGTTGTTGTCATCTTGGATGCATGACCTAAGGTTCCACTCCAGCAGCACTCAGACCTCCACACATACATGTGCATTAAAAGAGAAGAGAGTCCCTTGTTAGGAGTCATAAACGGGGAGTAGAGCTACCCAACTAAAAGCAGGTATAGAAGGGTGATATGTGGAGGTTGGTTCACCAA
>JAUBNY010000789.1:754850-769881 GCA_032275445.1 Crypturellus soui
GCCACAGTGCGGAGGACGGAAAAAGATCACGCAGCCCGCGGACGCCTCGCTGGGACGGCCAGCGACGGGCGTCTTCAATCCCTTGCCAAGGAAAACAGTGTCCTAGACAACATCATTGGCTGAGTTTTGATTATATATCTTAAGAAAGAAGGTCACCTTAGAGAGGCAATTTTGTGTTTTTTTGTGTGAGCAAATGATCAGTAACAACCTTCTCCTCCTGCCTAGCCTAGCACATTTAAACATAGGAAGGGAAAGAAGAGATACTTAACCAGCTAGAAGTATGGGATCCTCTGCAAGACAAGCATTAAATTCAGTCCTGTGATAAATTCTTGGCATTTGCTTCTGCTTTTCATTTTACCAAAGAAGTTACTTTTCATGTTCTAAAGAAAAAAATATTACATGCTGAGAGTACTTTTTAGATGACCATTTCTGGAAAAGATCTTTATTTTTTTCCTACATGCACTGCATATTGTGTTTAGAGTATGATTAAAAAATTTGAAACATAATAATTTCAACAGCTATATATGATCGTCTTAAGGCTATATCTGTGGTTTTAATCCTACATATACATATATACATATGCTGCAAAAATATAAACATGATATCCAAAACCTCTCCTGGCTTTCATTTTTCTACTTTGTATCATATTTACTACAGAAAACTCAAGATGCATTACAAAATATATGTTTTAATAACAACTGATTAATAACAAAAACAACAGTCCCCCAAATGTTGTGCAAAATATTTAGATAGTTTAGATAGTTAAATTATAAATTATATAAAAATATTTAGATAGTTAATTTATATAAATTAAAATATATAAATATATATATTTAGATAGCTTAAATTATATTCACTTCAAGCATGTAGCCTTTCTGCAAATATTATAGCTCTCAATGGTCAAAGCCCATAGAGCTATTTAGTTTTGTTGAATAACTGGATAAAATGCAGAAATAGCCTAGGACAGCAGGGACTCTACATATACTCTCACTCTTACCTCCCTCCCCTTCATGCCAACTTGACTTTCACAGGTTCATCAGGACTGGAAGGGTACATTTCCCTATACTCTTTTTGATGAGTTGCTGTTGATTGGGAAAATAAAGGGAAATAGAAGTTTAGGAGGGTTTGGAAACCAAAGAGAGAGCAGAATTTGCCTAAAGGATGATACAGTTCTGTCTCCATTTACCTAATGGACGTATTCCAGTGAAGCCCATTTCATTACCTGTGTGGAATGACTAATTTATGATATAAAGCTTTTTTGTAGACTTATCAAGCCTATGAAGAAATAATCAAGCATTAAATTGACTCTGATTCTGCTTCTGCTTCTTAAAAGTTTTCAGCTACCTTGGCACCCTCCTAAGTCAAACTGTTCCATCGTGTTTGGGGACTGCTTGAATGATTCCAACCTATAACATGTTCAAACTACTGCTTTTTTTCTCTGGAAAAAAAGCTATGATGGCATGGGTTGATTGATAGAAGAGAGGTATTTTAGAACTAGAATATATTTGTGTATGTGTATATATATATATATATATATAAGATTTTCACTGTACATTTTTAAAGAAGTGACTTACTTTGCTAGAATAATTCTCCTTTTTCTTTGTTTATTTGTTTGCTTTCCATTTTATAGGGATACTTTAATTTTCTAAAGAAACTTCTTTGAGAGGAAATTTCTGAAGTTCAGAATGAATTACTATCTTTTTGTTGTTAGCAGCTATTAAAAATGTGATAAATTGTTATTGTGATTGTGTTTGTAAATTCTAACTGAATTAGTAATTAAGACTGAGAATTATAGCTGAGGTGCTTCATTTTACTAATTCTAAGGGGCACTTTATAGTCAGATAATATCTTAATGTGCTGATGCCTTCAATCCTTCACAAGGGGTGATCAACAAGAAAGGAGATGTGGTTCTGGCCTGAGAAGAGTTTGGATACCCTGTACACTGACATGCTGCGCTCAGTATGACTACTTTCTCTAAATGTTTCATGTCGCATCAAAGCCAAGTAATTTTGTTCAGTTGCACAGAATGAACTATTTTGATTCAGGAACATCAAAATTTGGAACTGAAAATATTATAAGTTGAAGCATTTGGCATCTGACTAAAAACTTTTTTTGCAGATTCAGCTCTCATCCTCAGTCTGAGCAAGCACACCTTTAAGATACTGCATTGCAATCAGAGATTAATAAAGATGAAAAATTATTAGTGTAATATGAATAATAATATTGATAATTACATTTTGCAACTCATATAAGCGATGAGGAAGAAAAGCAGTTAATTTTTACCAAATACAAACCTTGAGTATCTGTGCCTTGATAATTAGAAGAAATACCAGAGATTAGCCCTCAGTAATCTACAGTTATGGTGTTCTACATTGCACAGATTAGATAATCACCTCTCCAGAGAAGGATATAGTAGAAATATTCAGAGTAGAATATAGTAGAAGGTGAAGTAACCGAAGTCAAAGTTATTTTCCGCACTATTTCTTTCTTTGTTGTCATTTACATTCTGTGCATCTAATTCTGCACCATCAGCAAGGAGTTCTGGAAATGCCAGAACAATTAATTTGAATATTTTTAAATATTACCATTCTCATTCCTGTGCAAACTACTCAGCAATTCAAATCAAAATTGATCTATTCAGAATGGCATTTTCAGTGATTAATTTCTGACTTACTCACTGATAAAATTTCACTTACCTTTAGAAGGAAGTGCTCTTTTAAAACTGTGTTTTGAAATATATATTACAATTGCTATCCTTGGTACATAGGCATGTAGGAAGTTAAAGTTAGGGTACAATCAATTGTGCATTGAGGTCCTGCATTGGAAGAACACAGCTGCACCGTATGGGGGGTCTCCTCTACTTCAAACTCTGCATCTGAAGATGCTGAGGTAAACCCAGATTGGAAAACTTTAGAAGTGACAAATTCTTGTTTCCTTTTTTTTTTAATATATAAGATATATTTTAATCTTATTTATAACCTGTTCATACGTTTTTATTATTCTTAATGGTAAGTAGGCCTGTTTCTTCTAGACTATTCTTCTGTGGTCTAGCATTAAGATTTTTTGGTGTACTTAGCTTGTTACAGAAATTATACATGAGAATGAAAGAATATAAATTGGCCTTGTATTCTTTTAATACCAGATCAATAGAAAGCCTTTTTTAAAATCAAATTTATTATTTAAATTTAATATGCAAATATAAGTTTTCTGCTGCTGTGAGAGTCAGATAGAAATGACTCCAAATTTCAGAAAACAAAACAAAACAAAATCACTTTTTTATTGGTTCCTTCTGAGTAGTACATGTTTCTAATAGCCTTGTCATCCTTATGCTATGCTGTACAATCCAAACTCTGAAAAGCTTTTGATTTGAGGTGCATATTAGCATATAAGGTGCATATAGAAGATATATGGACAATATCAGGAAAGCCACACTGCTAAAAAGAAACTGCTGTTAAACTGGAATTATTTCAGGAAGATTTAACAGCTATCCTGAACCAGAGATAAGGAACTGTCAGAGTTTCTGCTAAACATTTATAGATAGATTTTCTGAAGGGTTATAATTCATTTATTTGGCATTCCTGCAACTTCCTGAACTAAAACTAGTTAGAGAAATTTTCAGGTGAACTTTTTTGCCTGAAAAAGTTGCTTGTTCAGATATTTTAAGAAATAGAAAGTAGAGAATACAAATTTCTATTAACTCTGAATTAGAACTTTTTGAAAGAGAAGAGATATTTCCACTTTATTGCCTAGCAACATTGATAATAATATTAGGGAAGAGTCTCTAGTCTTTACCATGTAGCCTGGAGTGAATTTTGCTCCATTTTTCATGTACAATAATTTCTTTGTTAGCTGAAAACACAGCTACTCTACAAATAAATAAAATAAATTTTAAAAATCCGAGTTCATGTTATTATTTTGCATTTTTGAAGAACAGTATTGGCTCTTTTAAGAAAATACCTTATTTTTCTAAATAATCCTGTAGTCACTATTCTAATAGGATGCTAAAAATTACTGAATTGTTATGTTTGTATAAAGAACTGTAGGAGGAAGGGAAATAAAAACTTGTAGGGATCATCATGAACAATCAACATCCATGAACAGCAGAGTCAGTTGAAATGAAAGGGCAGTGAAAGCTCTTTTTGGTTTTGTCACAGCACACTGCATCTTGCACTACCCACTAAACAGTACAGAAATGTTTCTATTGAAATGTATAGAAATAAAGCAAGTCCTGGTTGTATCTCACTCCTGACGATGTTCTCGTACAGGTTTTTATGGCAAACCAGAATTCTGAGAAGTAGTTTGAGCCCTATGCAGTCTTTTGAATCTAAGAATTCATCACTACCTAATAGCATGAAATAAATTGTATGACTTTTCCAATAAAACAGGACATTTGAGTTTCCTACTAGGAAATTAATAGAAAGCTATAATATTGAGGTGCATCTGGCAAGCAGATCTGGGGATTTTTAGAACGGTATGACAGTGATACATAAATTTCCCTCTTCTTTCACCATCCTTTTTTTCCCTAAATATTTTCTAATGGATTTTGAAAATAAAAGTTCAAATATTACTGCCATTCCAGTAAAATGAAGGTTAGATTGCTTAAATAATAAAGCAGTGACGCAGAAATTGTGTCTTATACATATCTTTGACTGTCCTTGTGCTTCATTAGGTAATTAGGGGAAAAAGTGATGTACTGTGTTCAGTAGGATCCTGGATGCATCTGTTTGCTTCAAGGAAGGAAATGTCTTCACACTTTTTGGAAACCCAGGGAACATCTTAAAGATCTCTTCATGCAAGGTTTTCCTGTTATGCCTCTTTTGGGTACAGAGATCATTAAAGTGCAGATCTGAAATATTAACCATTATGAATCTTGCAAAGTAATCTAGTCACCTCTGGTATCTCTACAGATCAGTTAAGCACCAAAACAACAGAATATTCTTACCAACAAGGCAAAGCTGAGCCAAATGACCAGTCATCTAAAGCGGCTTGCAAATGATAGTAGAGACCATATGGGTCATTATGAACTTTGCAATAAGCAATGAACACAACTATTCAGCCATTTCCTATTCAGCTGTGTGAACCTCATTTAAGAGGTTTCTTGAAAGAAAATTCTACAGTCATAATGTTTGATGGGAGTTATGTGAGTAATAACACTTTAGGTTAAATAATCTGGCTGATCTATAAAGGAAACTAACATAGCCTGGAGCTAAGAATAAAAGACCAAAATCAAACGGTGAGAGTGTGCCAAAGAAGTGAATAAGTGCTTTCAGTGAAGAAGACCACGATTGAGTAAAATTATTTTCATTCATAAATGGTTCAAACCTATGCAATCACTGAAATAATACTGCAAAGCAGACAAATCAAAGATTTTCAATAAACAATTACTTCTCTCTCTTTTATTCTAGTATGAAAACTGCTTCACTGTGTTACGCATAAAAAAGTGATAAATGTGTAAGAAGATCCAAAGTTAAGATAACAAAACCACTGTCTCTTTCATCAAAGGAAATTTAGTGGCAAACAGTGGAGGATTTCAACTTCAAGATTCAAAGAAAATATACTTGCGAGATATTTGGAAAATAATATTTCAAATGATTTGTATTATTATATGCTGATTGCACAACTAAAATGTTTGTATGTCTTTGAGTCTTGAAACTTCTTTCCAAGAAAATACTTAACTTCCTGTGTTATGTTTTGAATGACCTGAGTTTTATTTTCCTCTTTTCTTCTCATTTTTCCCTTGCATTAATTACATTATGTGGTGAAAAAAGAATGCACATTTAGCCTAAAATTTTAGTTCTATTTTAAAACAGTGTTTGTGGTTCTTTTTTTATGCTTTTTAAGTGTATAAGCAAAATATAAATATGATACATTCTCTATGTAGATCACCCATTATATTCTCATTTGAATTAGTAGAATTATATTAATGCCTTATGTTTTACAGATATAGTTAAACTAGATCTATAGAAAACAGGGTGAGCATGTAGAATTGTGTGGAAAATTTGGTTATTTTGGTGCATGACAAAATGCAGCTACTTAAGAGTTTTAAGAATAAAGACAAACTATGGATAGAAAAGAAGTGACTAGAGAGGGGAAGAAGCATATATTTACAATTTGATATTGCAGTCTTGTTATGAATTTTATGATTTATGTTTTAAAACTTCATTAATGCTATGGAAAAAATCTACATACTATGTTTGCATGACACAACAAAGAAGTCTGTAATAACAGACTTGTATCTTTCTGATAGTGTGAAACTATTGTAAAGATTTGTGATAACAATAGTAAAGTAGATTTGATGCAATTATATTTATCAGATCTCAAATCTCTCTGAGAGAGCAGAGAGAGAGACTCATACTTCCTATGAATTGTCTTCCCTACCACAAACATTCCATATTGAAAACTTTGCTTTCATAATAAATCTTTGTGGATCATACATACTATGCAATCTATTCCTGAATTATATCCACTCCTATCCTATTCCAAACCTAATATCATTTAACCCCAATCATTATTCCTAGGAAAGAGTAAACTTAATGAGATTTAATATAATTGGAGAAAAATAAAATACGGAATGCAGTAGAAAAAAGTTGTTTACAATTATTTGAAAGTTAAAAATAACCAAAGAAAGACAGTCAAGGTCTTGTATGGATTCTCAAATACCTAAAAATATTTTGGTTGGAGAAAGTGAAATGAGGAAGATCTTACTCTCTCCAACAGAAATGCTCATATTTTTTCCCCTCTTGCTTAGATTCTTCCTTTTCTATTTGTCAAGTACATATTCAGAATGTCACATGGAAGGTTGAAATGTTTGTCTGAGCTTAGTCTGTGCAAGGCAAAGTGAATACTGGATTACTTTCTGAGTACATTGTAGCTTGAGGTTTAGAGAAAGTGATATAAAATTCAGTTGAATATGTACTATGCATTATGCTACGCAAACTTAACTATATATAATCTTCTTTATCAAACACTCCTTTTTATGCAGGAGCATGTATAGAAGATTGATGGAAATCCATTTACCTTTTATCAATGTATTTTTTTTCTTTGCTTTAATATAGGGACGAATTTATTCTGGTAGGTGCTAAAAATGATTTCATAAGGATGCACTTTGCCAAAGCAATTGGCTTCCTAAAAGACTTCTCAAGATATATCATCATTTTATGAATGATGATCAAGTGTCCAGTCACTCCTTCTTCTCAGTCTGCTTGTTTATTTTTGCTTAGGATGCTGATTTGAATAAGATTTTTTTTTTTAATGTGGGACAAAATTCTTCTTTCTGCCTTTTACTGACTCTACATACTTGCTACAGGAAAGTTTAGAAATAGGACCATGGATTAACTGAGCTTGGAAGGGACCAACTTTTTGAGCCCAAAGTCTTGCTCAAAGCAGGGTCAGCTGTGATGACATGCCAGGCAGTTTGGGATTTTATCCAGTCAGTCTTGAAAACCTTCAAGGACAGAGATTATGCAAAATACAAACTTTGCAACCATTCTTGAAAAGAATCTCTGAACTCTTCCAAAAATAATGTTTTGAAACTACCATTTGACATATAAAATTGTTATTATACTAATCAAATTTGTAAAAAAAGATCATTTCTTCTCTTGGTAAACAAAGTTGTGAAAATGACATTTGGAAGTGAGCAGTGGTTTATTACATTTGCAGACATTTAGCTTAGGGACATACGGTAAAGTCTGGGATGCGCATGCAGCTAATGCAAAAGGATATGTTCTTCCAGAGTATGATTCACCTATGTTAGGCTTCTCCTCTGATTCATTCCCTGAAGGTTCCTGTCTCTATTCATTCACTACATAAAGACATTAAAACAACTGGCTTCCTAAATTAGCTACCTACCATTACTCAATGTGACCATTTTTCAGTAAGATACCCAGTTGAGCATATAGTAGATACTTACTTCTTCCTAATTAAGGCACACAGCAGAATTGCAATTTAGTCCTGAAAACATTCTTGCCCAAAGTTACAAAGTAACTTAATTATTAGATGTAAGAGTTTTCATATGTGTGCTATTGTTATTGAGAAAAGTATATCATATTGAGGCAGAAATAGGACATGGTTTTAAACTGGATTTCCTGACTTTCGAATATTTCCTTTTGTGAATCAAGAAATGAATTCTGTTCTCTCTATTACTACTAATACTTTATTTTATCCTATAAACTTTCTCTTGACCTATTCTATCCTACAAACTTCTTCTTATCCTATAAAATCAAACAGTGTTGCAGTAAGCGATAGAGCGGCAAAATTTTAAAAAGATAAAAAAAATTAAAAAGTAAAAAAAAAATTTACTTTCCAAATACTATAGGAGACTAATGTTGTCATTAACCTAAACTGATCAGTGATTTCAAAAATAATTATTAAAAAAAGAGAGAAATGAATTGAAATGAAATGAATTTCATTGAATTGAAATGAATCTTTCTAGAAGAAACAGAAATTTGTTATATGTTAACTCTTTGAGGGCACTCACGAAGGTAAGCAAAAATTCTGGGACTACAAGTCCTAGAGTTTAATGTAAATTTACTTTTAAAATAGTAGAAATGTTTCACTTATTACAGACAATTCCAATAATTTAGATACTACAGTTTCAGTAATACATTTAGGAAATTCTAGATTACAATTTACATTTCTGATCCGATGGCTGAGGATGCATTTATTTATGATTCAGAGGATTCTCAGTCACAGTTGAGCCATTTTTTTTTCCATTCACTGCTCTTCCTGTTGCAAATACAACCTGTCCTTCATTTCCTGACAACAGTGTTTAAGGAATTTGCATTAATTCTCGGTAGCTTTTGGTAAAGAGGTGCAGAGATACATAGTAAATTGTTAAATTCTTTGGATATCTGCAATAAAGTGTGAAGATAATAAAGAACTAAGTTAGTTACCAGGCAAGTACAACTTAACATCTTAGAGTATAAGTTGATTCTTTACTCCGCAAGTGACTGTTTTGAATTATATAATTAGAAAGTGTCAAATTTCTACTCAATCGGAGAACTACAAGAAATTCTTTTTTCCTTTTTTTTCATTTAGTTTCATTTTTAATTTATTTAATTGACTTCAGTGGAGATGACTTCTGATTTATACTGTTAGAACAGGAATAAATTTACTCGTCATGAATGTCTAGAAATGTGTGAAAGGTAGTAGTCACCATAACCTTCTCCAGAACCTTTCCCTTGTTATAGTATAGGTTTAATAGGGGCTTAGTCATTGAGGAAAAAAAAAGTCATTTATAGAAAAATAATGTTACCTTCTTCGGCTTTAAATATTAGTTATATTTCATTATCTTAAAAAGTTACATTTCCTACGTTATTCACTGTTGCACTCCCTTTTTTTCCAACAAACTTAAAAATTCTTATGAGCTTAAACAGGATAGAAACCAAAACCAAACCAAATCAAACCAACCAATCAAACAAAAAAGTTAAATATGAAAGATCTTCCAGATAGTCTTTTTTATGCTGCTTATTAAGAATGATATCTTAAGTAGCACAGGATAAGTGCTCATGAATCTGATGATATCTTCTGTGGATGAGTAGAGATCAACTTGGCTTCCCTACATAATGGTGTCTTTCAGGATTACTCAGGTTTCTGATCTATTTCTTTAACAGTTTCAGTCAAGTAAAGAAAACTACATGGACTACAGCACATCAGAATGCTGATAATATACATGTAGCATGTCTAAATGGTCCTTTATATTTCATGTCTTATCATTTGGAATAGACACAGATGATTAAAAGTAAAATATGTGCTGAATTAATACTTAAACTGTAAAGAAGCATTTTCAGGAATGTAAATTGTTCACTTTGTGTGGATGCCACGGACGTGAGAGGAGGCCTCAATAAGTATAAATGCATTATGGACACTTGCTTTTCTTGTTTAGCAGACACACTGTCATAGACACACTGTTGCAGCTTTTACAACTGTCTCTTTTCTGAACCCTCACCGAACTGCTATGCCTGGGGTTCATGTCACAAGCCTTTCGTACACGTAGCTTTGTTTAATTGTGAGAATCTGTGCCCTTTATCTTGTCTTCCAAAATATTTCTTAAGCATCAGTAACCAGCTATTACAAGCCTGGGCCTATGAGGCCTTACTGCATTTTTTCCTCATGTTGAAAATTTCAACACAGATCTACAAATAGATTTCTGGAGTTCAACCTTGAAGGCATTCTAGAGCACACTTCACCTTCAGAAGCTTATCTTTAAGATCCTTTCTAAGTCCTCCAGTCCTCAGTGTATGAAGTAGATATGAACACATTTTTTGCTCATTTCTAAGATGTTTGATTCAAGGAGAAGACTGGTCTCTGTCTGCTCACTTTTGAGTCTCTGTTCTGCTGCTCTGCAATTACACCTTAGCCTAGCATGTATGAGAGAGAAAAAACATGCTGACTTGGCAGTATAATGATTTTTATATCAGATTTTCAGATAAATGCTTTAGTGTTGCCATCTGAGCAGCAATATTAATCATTACCTGCACTTCTTTACAGTTTTCTTTAGTAAATCTTGTTAATAATTAATGTCACTCTTTCGCTAACTCCAAGATCAGCTAGGAAAGATTTAATAACTTTTCTCCAAATGACCTACAGAGGTCTCAAAAGCTATTATAATAATTAATGCTTAGCTGTGAAGTTGAATGTATTTCACATTGTTTTTTAATGTGTACTTTGAAAAATATTGTTTACAATACAAGTGATTAATCAGTGTTATGCCTATATGTACATGTGCACAGACGGGAAGCTCTCTAAGTGAATTTAAGCTTTGATTTTATTGGAGTTAGATAAGAGAAATTGTGTACTGTATATCAAGTAAAAGACAAGAATATTCAGTAGAACTGCCTTCAGAGCAAAACTGACAACAAAGCAATGATATATTTGTATCTGTAGGGCTGAAGTTTCATTTTTATAATGATATAGGATGCACTCCAGTGTTTTATTCATATAAATGCATGGATGTGACATGGCTTTCCAAAATAGAACTGCTAAAATCAGTGGTACTGCTCATCATATTGCTACTATAATTGTATTTTGGGTAGGATTACTAAACCTAAGATTATGAAGTTGTGCTACTCAAAAGACAGTACTTCCTTGATCTAGTGCTAATTGTAGGTACATACATATCTAGGGTACTTTCGATTTCGAATGTGACCATGTTTAAAATGTGTATCTAAATTATATGGAATGGTAACTTACCACTGACATAACTTGGAGTGATCACTTATTTCAAATCAGTGATTCCTGAAATAGTTACAATTCTTAACATCTAATTCAACAGTTTAGGACAAAAGTCTATTTCAATAAGGTCTTAAAATAGTTATTATCTTGTAAAAGAACTGTGCTTTCATTAAATAAATTGTGAAAGTGTGCATTATGGAAGCCTTCCAGACACTGAGGCTGGAGATATATTCATGACAGAATTCTTCATCGTAATTTTCCCATAATTTAGCATTGAATTCTACTTTTTGTTGTTGATTTAATAGATAAATATATAAATAAATCATACATTTATCTCCCTCTGGGAAGAGTTAATGCCTTCAAAACATGAATACCACTTCAGAATATAGATCCAACTTCAAGGTAACAGCTGAGGTAGAAAAAAAATACACAGTGCCATCGTGTAACAATTTTTCTTTAGGACAAAGCTAAGCAAACTTTCAGTCTGCAAGAAAAAACTTGTCTAAAACACAGTTCATAATATTGGAATTATATGTCAACAGAAACTCTTCTTGGAAATTCTTAACCTCATATAGGTCACTTGTGGAGGCATAATATGCATTAAAATTATTTAAACCTAGGACCTCTGTGGTCTTATTCCAAAGTATGAAATTCTAAAAGAGATCAAAGGTTCTTTGGATTTTATTTTGAGTCTTTTATTCTAAGGAATTGACAACTGAGAGGGATGTCATAGTGCCATGGAGTATATCAATAAACCTCCAGCACAGCTGAACGGTAATGGTCTTAGGAGCCTCACTATTCCGATTAACCATAGTTGAATAGGTAAGGAGAAAAGGAGGCTTGTGTTTCTCTCTCTCCTCTCTTTCTATCTCTCTCTCTATATAGATATTTTCTGAAAGAAAAGTGATCATTTTAGAAAGTAAAATTATAATTTACTGGTACATTCTTTCATGTTGTTTGTTTTCTGAAATTCTTACCTCTAATTTTTTTCCACTCGTTGTATGTGGTGTTATTCAGATGCTATCTAACCACAGTGGAGTTTTTAAGATCTGAAAGTTGATGATCCTTTTTCAGTCTGAAACATCGTATTCATTTAAACCAGTGTATTTTTCTAGTTCTATCTATAGAATAGATAATTAACTCAATCTGGAAATTTTGCCTTGCATACTTTATACAATAGTAAAAATTGCTCTTGAGGATTTTCTAGCCTTATCAAAACTAGAAAGTTTATCATCTGCAGTACAGTATTACCTAAAGATCTCATAAAATTTCCCTGTATAGTAAGCATAATACATAACACAGACATAATTAAGATACTGTTCATTTCTCTTCAGAAGAGCTTAGTATGCAAAGAAGCCACTGATTTACACTGGTTAAGAGGAAGTGATGTCAGTTTGCAAGCATACTTGCACTATGTGTATAAATCAGTAGTTACTCATTTCCATAACTTTCTCTATAGCGTTTTTTTGCTGCAAAATCTGTTATTCTGGAAGGGATAAAGACTTTGTATTAAATTCTTCCTTTAAATAATAAAAATAAACAGACAAAAAATATATTTTAACATTCCATGTACTTTTACATATAATTAGTGATTCAGTAAAATCCCAGATCTCATTTCCATGAAGAAATGCCACGTTCAGTGTTTCAAGGAGTGTATTCTGTTGGTATACCTAATCAGAAAGTTGGAATCAGGATCCCTGTAAAAATCTTCATATTCTAAAGAATCATACCTGACTTTCCTGAATCTGCAATTTGAATTCTAAAAGCAAATATATTTAAGTTAATGAGGTGTGGTATGTGTCAAGGATCTGCTGATCAGATGATATCCTTTTCAACTATTAAAGCAATTAATTTGTGTTTAAATTCTAACTTGTGTTATTTATTTGAGACCTATTTTTCTCTTTTCATTTCAAAGTGGTAAGGGCAACAGCTGGAGAGAGGATTTTATCTACTGTGCTTCTGTATTTTGGAAAGATACAATATCCCTTGATCAGGAAGAGTAAGGTAAGATTATGTTTTATTAGATTGCTCTTTAGTGAAGACAGAAAGTTCTTAGCAAGAATTCTATTTCAATTTCTATTCTTTTGTTTTCATCTTATCTTTGCCTTTGCTCAAGTTGTTTTCTCACTTTTTTATTTTTTTTTCTTTTGCTTAACATCTTGGAAGTTCAAGGCAAATTTGATAAGATATGAAACAAAACAATAAAATTATTAACATTGGGGGATTGCATAATTTCTTTTTACTACAATGCATTTTTATAAGCATCTCACTTGGGAAGATGATATTTGGAACTATAACATTCTTAATTATAAGACTTTATTACAAAGATATTAATGGTCAGTCCTTCTTTTGGGGAAAGCTTAGTTCTGGTTGGTTGCCAGCCGTCTCTGTGTAAAGACACACAGAGCAGTGTGTTTGAACTTTTGAATTACCTGATGAGTACGGTATAAGCCAGCTGCATCACCTATAAACATGTAGGAGACAGAGATATGTTGGAACAGCAGGATTTTCATCTTGCTATTCTTATCTGAGGAATGCTAAAAACTTAAATTATTCATGAATATGAGTCATGCCTCCCGTTATTTTTCTTCCCTCATTCCTATTTCTTCTTGCCTCCTGAAATATTTTCTTGTTTCATTGGGCTGAGGTTTAAGTGACTTTCTCTGCCTTTTCTTCCATTGTACTGGTGCTGCATGCCACTAGAAAAAAGAAAAGCATACTGTTGGCACAAACTTTTTGCATCAAAATGAGTTTATTTCAGTGTACTTCTGATTGTAGCTTCTCAGTAAGGAAAGAATGGGAACATTTTAATACCATTTTATATTATAGACTAGTGAAGAATGTGTTTCAGTTCCTGGAGTGCACCTCTTAACCATCTTTAATTCAGAAAACATTTGGTCTCCCACTGGCAGAATAAGGCCAGGTAGTTTTGACAGTGTACGCTTAAGTTAAGCAGAAAGGGTCAGGCAGTCAACATCTAAGTATCAGCTGCCTGTGTCACTGAAAAGTGAATCCACATTACATACTTGGGGCTTGATCTCTTGATTCTTTCAGTTCCATAAAGTGAGATGGTTCTTTATGATGTCTTGCAGCACCCTTTGCTTGTCCAGGCCCTGCCAATCCCCTCAAGTGCTGCCCACCCCTATTTTCAGCCCTAGCCCCGTCTCAGTCCAGCCCCATCTCATTCGCTTCCCCTGACACTGCAGCAATGCCAGTTCCAGCGCTGCCTAGCCACAGGCCCTCTGACGCCCACCCTGGCCCCAATGCTGACCTTGCGAGCACCTGCCCAGCCTGTCCTGAGCCCATTTCTGGGTCCCCATACCCATGGTGGTTCCCAATGCAGGGGCTGAGAATGCTCCAACTGTCCCCAGGGCCCTGCTCTCTCAGAGCAGGTGGATGGGCCCTGCACCACCAGGAGCACCCAGCCCCATGGCGCCTGTCCTTGGGTGAATGCAATAGAAATTAAGCTTTGCCATTCCTTTAATAGAGCCTTTGTGGTTTCAAGCTATGCAGATACCTGTGTGTAAGAAAGGGTACTTTAGCATATCCTCTGGGGCTGCCAGGGCATGGGATAGAGTGCTTCTGAATGTGGAACAATTCCATCTACAGATGGAGAGATCGTTGGGAGAACTCACAGCAAAATGGAGAAAAGAGCTTAGCCAATTGAGAAGCAAAGTCATGCCCTTGCGTTAGTATAAATCTGGATTAGTTCCACTGAAATAACTATCTAGTGTCCTGAACAGATCACATAAATATTCTGACCATCTAATTAGTTGACCATTTCTAATTAGTGTCTATAAGTACCTCAAGGGAGGCAGTGAGGAGGATGGGGCCGGCCTCTTTTCAGTAGTGGCCAGTG
>JAUBNY010000789.1:780761-798390 GCA_032275445.1 Crypturellus soui
GCCATCCTGGAAGCGGCAACTGTGTATCACCCCAGCAAGCTGCTGTAATGCCAAAACTTCTGTTAGGCCCTAGGTTTCTCTTAAGTTTCTCCTTTTCCAGGCCATTCTTCCACAGGGGGACAAAGTGCAGCATAATTCAAATTATCCTTACACTTTTAGTACATCAGGTTATAGAATCTGTGAGGCAGATCTTTCAGCTGAGAAGTATGCATTTTTTTCTTAATCTTACTCAAGATTAAGAAAGTGGAATTTTTTGTTGTTTTGTGTTTTTTATCTTAGTGCAGAATTATATCTTCACAGCTCCAGAACAGAGGATACGTTGAAGAGACTTTTGTCTACCTTTGTTCCAGGTAGACATTCTGTCAGTTAAACAGTTAAGATTTCCATTTAACACAAAACTGGGATGGCCCACAGATACAGAAAGAAAAAAAAAAGTATAGTATTTTTAAATATTCTTGAATGAATGCTCTGGAGATGACAACGATGATGGTTAATATTTGTGAGGTGGCATATTTACAATAATTAATTATGCAAATATAGGGAAATAATATATTACATTATATTAGCAGGTCCACAGAAAAGAGTTAAGATAGATCATAAATGAAATTGGACTCAATACGGTGAGTGTGGCACACACTCTGATGCAAATGAAGTAAAACTGAAAATATATGCGAGATTCCTGAGACTTGTAAGATTGCAGCAAGAAATACATGGATGATTTAGAAAAAGCCTTATGGAGGAAAACAGGAAGCATTCGAAGTAGCAAAAATAGGATCTATCAGGAAAAATTGAATGAATTCTCCTTAAAATGCATGCTTCAACATCTGATGAAGGTGAATATGATGATATGGTCTTTATAAATATAAAAAAGTTTCTGCAAACATAAAGGATATGTTTTGCCTATTCCTGGTGGATACAATAGTATGTAATGGACAAATAGTATAGACAAGAGGGAGATTTTTCTGACGGTAAAGGAAGTGAAGCAGTAAAACAAAGGGACAGAAAAGCCTTAGAGTGTCTAGATGCAGGGTTCATGGAAAACAGGCTGGATAAGCACCTTTCAAGAGGAGTGACACAAGTAAAGGTCTGTACTTAAGGCATTACCTTTTTCTACTTTTAGTGTAATATTCTAACACTGCTGTATTTTCCTCTTTCTGTTTGCTTTAAGCAGTTGCGTCTGACCAAGACAAAATGTAGCTATATTGACTCCATGAAGCTAGTGGTATCCAACCTTCCTTATGGAAACACTGAAAGGACTGGTATTTGACAGTATACAGGTGTATGTTGGTCTCCTCTATAGTAGTGTGGACTATGACCTACTGAGATGAGCTACAGGAACCTTCTTAAAGATATCATGCTCACAATTTGGCCCAATTTACCCTGTTAAGAAGAGTTTCTCTTTGCACAGCAAATAGTTTCTCTGTATTGGATCTGCTCCAAGGGTAAGGGAAAGTCTCAGAACCTCAACTCAAGTCTCCAGATGTCTCCCAGTGAAGAAGACAGAAAACCAGCAGTTTCATCATGCAGATTTCATCAGCTCAGTGCCATGGATGGCACGTTGGCACCCCTGCTACATTTCCCAGCAGCAGGGAAGGGATGCAAATTCTCCTGCCTTCAGAGTGGGACTGAGGAACCTTGTTATGTGGGAACAGATATGGGAAAATTGAGAAAACAAGTGTAGAATTGCTGCAAATTGCCTGCAGGACTAGCCAAAGTATTTTGCAACACATGAAAAGAAACCTCTTCAGACTTAAGATATGTCCTGCCAACATTATCTCCAAAAAGACTAACTTTTATATTGTGTTGCTCCCACATAAATAGCTTTGAAGTGAAATACAGAAGAAGAATTGAGCATAGATATAGAAGAGCTATCCATAGGTACACTGCTATCTGTGGTTTAACTGAAAGTTATAGAAATTGGAGTTATGGGCTATCTTTTTTATCATACTAGAGGCATAACTCTCCTCCAAAAACTGACAATTTTCTCATGAAAACCTACTATTTCAGACCAAAGGAACTTTTTCCAAAGATTTATTTCATGTCACATATGGATAAAAGATCTACACTGAAGATTTTGTAAGTGAGAAGAATACTTTAAAGGCTAGTACCAGGAGCCTACTGGTCTGAAGGTAAGTGTGATTGTGCTGCTTGGGCCATTATTATCATCACTGAATCACTGTTCCCAGAAAGTCAATGCTTTAGCTTACACAGTCCATAGTTTAATAATGGCTTGAGACTGAAATGGCACTGCAAGCAGCATTAAAACTGCATGTTTTAGCAATGTGTCAAATAGCTCTTGTCAAAGAGGTTATTTTCCCCAACCTGAAAATATCATGACATTTTTTGTTGAGTTAAAGGGCAGAATTCACGTGAATATTCTTGCAGGACTGCGACACTCTTTGTATTTACAGATATCAAAAACTTTTAAGTACCTAGAATAACACTGAGATTAATGTTATTTCTTTTATTCTTTGTCTGCAGAAATGTCTGCAGTTTTAAATTATAACAAAATAAGCTGTTTATTTCTTATTACAGGTGTTATTCCTCTGCAGAAAATAACTCGTCTTTAAAGGTGTTCGTGATCTAAGCCCTTGCACAGATCATCTCATGTTCAACATTTACTATGAAGCTGGAGAGTTCATTACCCTATTAAAGTTTTATTTTTTACATACAGATTTTAACCACTCCCTGGCAATATTTATTTATTTATATGATTCTCTTAAGAAAACAGTAGCTTGCTACAATTACAGAACAATAAGTTCTGTAGCGATTACATTAAATATTTCTTATAATTTCCCCATGATGGAACATTTCAGCATAAATAGGCTATTGCCAGAATCCAGAAGTCATTAAGGAGTCACCTGAAAAAGCTGATTTTGAAAGCCTTTCAGGTCATTTGAAAGAGAGTTGCATTTTACTTACCTGTTTTCCTAATTATGTTCTTCTATATGATAGATGGTATTATATATTAATGAAAGCCAAAATGGGGAATAACTTGTGATTTAGAGTGACACATTAATTTGATAGCATACTGCAATCAGTTTTCAAGTGTATTTCAGCAAGTTCATTAAAAATATTTTAAGAGTAAAGCAGTTTTGACTTTGAGAAAGAAAAATGGCAAATATTTTAAATGAAGCATGAATTTCTGCAGTCAAAAACCATTTTCATTCCTAGCTATTATACTGGATGTCAGAAAGGCAGCATGTTGATTAGATTAGCACAGAAGCACCACTGCAGAGCATTTAAAAAGGAGTGCCCATTAGCTTTTTTTGAACTATAGTTCCTGTGGTCTATAAAATGGTCATTACAATTCAGCTTTGTATTCATAAAAATACAAAGTCATTTTGCTTCAAAGACACCAAGAAAGTACTGTATTACTTACATCACATTACATTTAGATAGAACTAAATGGTAGCCAGAAAATGCACTTGTTCCTGTTTATCCCATATTGGTGAATAAATAAAAGAATCTGCTGGGGTACACAACTAGATCACACACTTAATAGCTATCAGGGAGTATCATCAGAGCTGTTTGTGCGTACTAGGTGAGCACACTTGTATGAGCATGCAAATTTTGTGTCAAGGAGCAGTCTCTGATGCTTTATATTGGTCTGTGTCAAAAAGGGTGTCTACAACACTGCATGTCTGCAGCACTCCTATGAAGAAAAAGAAGGTTTTTATATGCATAATACATAAATGCAAGTGTTGTTCAGTGTTCTTTTCACCTAAAATCATTTACTGTTTCTTTTGCTTATGGCAGTGTACATATGTATTTCATTTCTAAAGATAGGATTCTGCACTTTGGAGAAAACGGTATTGACTGTGAGGCAGACTTTACAGACATCTAAAAGATAGTTTGAAGCTTGATAATTTCTTCCAAGATCTGAATGCAGTAGCAGACAGGCAGATTTCCTAGTTGCTCCCTTTTAGCCACCTATTACTCAGGAGAGTTTTCTTGTTCTGTCTTTGACAATGAGTGGGTTTTGGCACAACTGTAGGGAACGCTGAATCCTTGTATTATATATATATATATATTTATTTCATGTAAAAGATGAAGGTTTACTGAGATTTATATTGTGAAATCAACCAACCAATTCAGTAACAAAATGTATATATATATTTTTTGTGCATAAGGTCACATTAAGTCTAGATTTCTTTGTTCCCTCCCTGATTTTGGCCTATGAACATTTTAATGATCTAGTGAATCAAATATAATATGATACTGAGATCTTGTGAACCCAGGTCTTTCCTAGATTTTGAGAGACAGAATTCACACATACATGCTAAAGACTTTGATATTAATAGCTTTTAATAATGCCTAATAATACCTGCTGAATTTTATTTCCAACTATTATTTAGTTATTTAATAGTTACCACAATGCTTCATAAAATAATAGTTCAAGCTTATTCGAAAAGCTGTAGATAGTAATTGAAATACATTTATTAGGAATGGCTAAATTAGTATCTGAGCTAGCGTTTCATTTACAAAGAACAGTAAGTTAAATTTTTCACTCTTATTAGAAGTTAGCATCCCAAACGAAGTTTTGCAGTAGTTGCCAAGGTTTATTCTTGGTAATCTTATATGAAATATGTTTTCTACAAGTGTTTCATGCACAATTACTTTGATACTTGAGCACTTTTAATTTCTCTTTTTTTAAATTTTGCCCCCTTCCCCCACTAGTTTCCAGCATTCACCTTTTCAATCTTTCTTCTCAACATCATAAATTTCTTGTGACCACTTTGTCTTCCACTTTTGTCACAAAACCTTAGGGATTTATGGCATAAGAAGAACAAAACCACAGCCATTTCTATTTCTACTTTCCCTTTAATAGGATGTTGTCAGAGAATGTCTTAAACATCTCATGTGTTTTACAGAAAGTGCAGACTGCTTGTCCCACTGAATTCAGCTTCCCATTATTCACTATTCCATACTGTCATATACTACTTTTTATTAGATCTCTTTGATTAGTGTCTCTGTCTTTATCCTCCCAGAAAAACTCTTTGATTTTTGTGCATAGTTATTTATTTCCCCTAATAATATCTTTATAAAACTTTATAAAAATCTCAGAATATCGCATATAAATGAGGGTCACCTTTATCTCATCTTAATTCTGTTTTTTCGTACTAGAAAATCTTTATATTCAGCCTAGAATCTCTTGGTATTACTGATTAAGTCTGAAATTTGTGATGTAGTAAGGAAGATAAACATTACTGGAATAGATATTGTCAGTGGTCATTACTAAAATGTATCAGTTTATAGAATTTACTTTCATAAACATTAAAAGCAGCTCTCATTAATCATCAGTACTGAACATTTTTTCCTTTAAGATAGTTTGTCTCACCAGGCCAGGTTGCTTTTGACTAGAGTGCATTACATCAAAAGATAATTCATGATTATCTCTTATATGGTAGAAAGCCAGTGCTATCAGTTGAATTCCTGCTTCAAAAAGCATTCCATGAATGGATCTAATTTTAAATAGCTCACACCCAGAATTGTTGATTAGTTGAAGTTCGGCCATGACTGAAATGGACTGAATCTCATGTGTAAAGGCTTAAATTCATTTTTCTCCGTGGAAACTTGTGGAAAGTATAAAGTACCTATTTCATGCTAGCATTTAGGATATGTCTAATCAGAGCCAGTAGGTTTTTCTTTTCGACTTTAAACTGCCTATATTAGAGCCTTGGTTACTCTGGGCACTATTTTTTTTCATCTGTTAGACTCCGAGTCAGTCCGGAAGTTTGTGTAGACAGGTATTTCATCCAATTTCAACATGCCATATGAAATTTAGAATCAATCTTCCAGAGACAGATTGTTACTTCACTGTGTACACTGTGTTCCAAGAACAATTATTTAAAAAAATGTGACTGCAAATATCATAGCAGTTACTGTACTTTATATTTATTTTCTGGTGTTTTGAGTAAGGTAGGTATGTATATGGGATCTTTTGAAAATCTGACATCACACTTATTACCGATTTACTATCCTAGGTACCTGTAGATATGATACTGACTGTTCTTCCAATACTATGGCTAATATATATTCTTTTTTTCTTTCTGAAGGGGTCCTGGACAGGCTTTACAGTATTTCAATATATAAAACTATGATCTTAGCTATTTGAGATCTAGTGTGTGTATGAATACTCAGAATCCATACACCTTTAGACAGTAAACTAATATGATATATTTTAAGATGAAGTTTTCATCTATTAATTGTCCCTATATTTCATAGGCTTAATGACTAAAGCATATTCTGCTATCAATCAACTGTGCTCTGAATTCCTGGTAATTTATTAGACTGCTTTGCACTGATTATTCCTCGTGAATTTCCAGATACTGTGAAATCTGCAGAATTTTACTTTTACAGATAAATTGAAAAGATACTGCTAGTAGAAGCCTCCTACAAGAAAAAAATCACATAGAACAACAGATCCCTTATTTTTGTTGTGTGTGAGGCAGTTTCTAGCCTTACATCATTTAAAACATTTGTCTTTATTTGCTGTGGTAATATTTTTCAACAGATTTATGCACGTTTGAACAAATTAAATATATAAAGCCCTATGATACAGCATTGTTTTCAATTATATGCAATGATTTTACCATTTTTATTATTTTTGCTATGAAATTTCAAAGAATAGGTGATATATTCAAGAAGTTTATTTCAGATGTAACTATAAAAAGTTCTACTCTCAAATAAGATTATATCAGATATTGGCCTAGTGCTTGACTGTTGGAGCTTATTTCGGATGTAACTATAAAAAATCCTACTTTCAATAAAAGATTATATGAGATATTGAGCTAATGCTCGACTGTTGGATAATACAAGACTTCTGCAATCCTGTGGCTTGGTGTTTCTGTGAAGAAGGAATCACTGACAGATTCGGGGTAAATATTTTTTTCCCTTTCCTTGTGGCTCAGTCCAACTTCAAATTAGGCTTATTAACTCAGCCATTTCACTTAAATCTGCACAGCTCCACTGTTAGTTTAAGACTGCTGCTGGGACCGAGCTGGTCCTGATTATTTTCATAACAATATTCTAGAATCAGTAATACCACAACATGGATCTCAGAGAACATAGCCTGAAGATACCAAGTGCCTCTGCAGGAAGCAGTCTTGCTACACAAGGATCAGTTTGAAGAAACACCAGTGAATCTATATGGAACTAATCAAGGATTCATTCTGGAGAAAAATAGCATAGTTTTGCATCTCAGAAAAGTGAGACAAAGACCAGACCAGGTTCAGCAAAGCCACTTGGTTTCACATGTCAAATTCATGGCAGCACTTCCAGATTCTTCACTATGTGCAAAGAGGTCACCTTGTTTCCAGCTCAAATCTAGCCCTATATATTATTTCTTATTAAAAAGCCATGCTGGATCCAGGTTACCTCTGCATGGTGCTAGTCCTCAAGTATGGCACAACTAGTTCTCAGTCAGGCAAAAATAATTGGAGATAATTCACAGCTAAATTACACCAACAAAGAATTAGTCCCTCCCTGCAGACTAACCGTAAAAGGAACATGGTGTATAACAGTTATCTGTTATTTTCTACAGTAATGAAAAAAGTAAAATGTATATATCTCCCTAACTACTTTTAACAACATGCCTGCCCTCTAAAACATTAGGGGTTATAAGAAAACAAATATCTGTGATTGATCTCACAGTCTAAAGCACAAATTCATAAGAAAGATTACAAGAAGAGGTCAGAGAGAAGAAGAAAGCAAAAATACTATTGACTTTCAACACTGCACACACTGTGTATATTCTTACATTTGATCCTCTTGCGGGTAAAAACACAACAATCTCTTCTTCAATAAATATGTTTTTACGTTATTCAAAAATAAAGTCAACAAAGTACCCAAAGCATCCCAGGCTAACATGGGATATAATTCAAGTTTAGCAAAGCAGATATAGTTCTCTAAATCATTTAAATCTATAATATAGTTCAAGGAATTGCTCATCCCTAATGATTTTACAGCTCAAGAAATGATCTCACACTCTATATTTCTAAATAGCTTCTGAAAATTATGTTTGTTTGTGCCAATAAGATGAAGTCTGTATGGAGAATTCCTGTACTTTTGAGCAATGTAAAGGCTTATGCTTTATCAGGAGCTGGGCTCCTTTTCTGTGTATTTTATCTGCCATCAAATGCTTACTGCCCTGCAAAGATTTACAGTGTACCTCCTAAAGCAGGACTCCTCCAATTCGTGTGCTTTATCTCCTGCTGCCCTGCCTTAAAATAAAAATGGTTTACATAGTATACATCCCAAAAAGTGTGCAGCAGGGCATCTTAGGAAAATGCTGCAGCACATAATTCATGGGCTGAGCCCAGCCCCAAAGTTGGGGAAAAACAGGAATGCAGCTCAAGATTTTCTATGATCTCTGGAGGTAATAAAACTCTCCTGATGACTGTTAGAATTATTCTGCAAAGACAGATATGGACACCAGTAAGATTGCCTGGTTTTACTGATTTAATGTATCTCAGAGATACCCTGCACCACTATATATTCTTTATGGGAGTGAAGACATAGGATTCCTCAAGACATTACTCAAAAGTTTTATCATGAAGAATGTTGGCAAAGGCATGTATACGTGCACATTTATCTATACACACACACTTTTACCTCAGCTTCCTGCTCAGAGAGATGGTATTTACTCTTTCTGGGCAAGTTTTTGAGGTCAAATGTAGCCCAGTGAACTCAATTTCTGCTCCTTTGCTGCAAAGTGGCCTGGGGCAGCGGGTGCTTGCCAGGGCTCGTTTGCTCCATTCTGGGTCAGTCTGATCCCACTCCTGCTGGCTCCAGCAGCTGCAGGGGAGTCTGCAAGAAGGAAATGGGTGACTGTGAAAGAAAGTGTTAGGATAACCCCAAGCACAAGGATAAACTAGTAGGGATAAAACAGCAAATCCTGGCAGTGGGGAGTTGAGAAGGCACAGTGAAGCCATGGGGTGGGGAGCACCGGCACCTCCCCTCAGAGGAGCATCTTCCAGGGATGCAGGAAGGGGGGTAGCCACTGGTACCTTTAAGCATATTATTATGAAGGAGGCTTTTCTGTATGTGGACTATAAATATTACGGTATTTGGATTAATGCTAAGTAAATGATATTAAAATTTTAATTAGGCTCACATTAAATTCTCAGCTTCACACGAAAAATGTGCTCCATCTTACCCATAATAATATTCGAGGGTAACAGACGGTGTTGTTAGATTGTTGACCGGCTTTTTGTAATTAAGTAGCAAATGGTTTTATAATGAGCCCTCATCTTAACTATGTCTTAACTACATCTTATCCAAGTCGTGTCTGCACCTAGCATATAGGATAGATTTTGAGGCAGGTACATTGGTGTATGGCACAGAGTTTGGCACAGAGAAGGGTTTGAATATCTTTCAGCCTTCTGGGCAGGTTTTGTGGATTTTGCCAAGTTCACAAAAAATGCATCCAGCCTGCCTCTCCTGGGTTATTTTCAGTGATGCCACCAGAGGTGTGATAGGTGGATGTGGCAGGGAGAAGCGCTCTGCAGGGCACCTGCTACTGCAGCCCAGCCTTTGGTGAGGGGAAGGTGCAGTGGCACATGGAAGGATGATGTGAAGTGGGCTGAAGGCAGGGTGAATTATATGTGGGGAACACTAGGTGCTGTACTTGTGTTTTTTATGGCTTCTGCTGCTTTACACATTATTTTTTTTTAAATCTGCTTAGAAGCCAGATAAACACATCACCACCAAATATTTAGCATTCATAAATATTCAGAATAGTAACTGAGAATTGCTTTTGGCATTTTTTTAATTATTTGATGATTTACAAACATGTTTATTTTGAAGTTAACTAGTTGGCCTGTATGCAAAGATCTGACAGCAAAAGTGCTTTTTTTCTTTTTCTTTTCTTTCTTTTTTTTTTTTTTTATGAAACTGAACACCTGAACACTATCTACTGCTGGCTACATAGTGCACACCCTAAAATCTCAAACATCTACTGTAAGTTAAGTCCGACAGGAGTAAAACAATAAACAAGGGATGAATACACCTTTTCCTTTGGCATTTCTTCCAGCTAACTCTAAAGCACCGAAATCACATGCAGATAATTTATTTAAAAAATGGACCCTATATTCTTTTTTTCTGCATCTGTTTTTTTTTTCTGTGTCAAATTGATTTTTGTTTATTTTGGCTTGAATTATAGCTTACAGTTTATAGGATAATAAGTTATGATCTAGAGGTTAATGTAAATCAACATGGGAGTTTAGCTTATGGAATTCTTGTAGATTCTGTGTTTCACAAAGTCAGCATTCATAAATCAAATTTGTCCAATTGTGCAGCCAAGTTAGTTTACAGGCTTAGTTATAAATTGCATTAATAAAACATGAATTGGATATTTATTAGAAGGAATCAACCATTCATTAAAATCTCATTTATAATGAATATTTGTGCTCTAGATATAAAATAATTGTTAATTCCTAAGGAATATGTTTTTCTCATTGCTTTACCAGTTCATGTGTTAACAGGAATTAGCTACTGCAAGAAACCTGGTCTATAACTCAACAAACCTACAGAAAGTTAATGTAACAAGTTTTTGATAGGCATTATTTCTCTGTCCTTTTTTTTTCTAACAATTACTGAATCCTTTTATTCAACAACTCTCAATTCCTATTTAAGATTAGAGAGTCTTCCTTAAGTATTTGTTGTATTAACAATAATGGTATATGTGCTTAGTTCTCTGAATAAGGTCTGGAGATAAAATTTGATGGATCAAGTGCTGTTTGTTTGGATCAAGTGAAGTTTGTCTCAGTGTACAGAAATGTGATTTGAGATATTCCTGTCCCTAATCCTTATTTTATTCTAGGAATCCTCAGACACTATAGTACTTAAGACTTAGAGTATGTACTGTGCAAGACAATTTTAATGTTTCCAAGAATGTAGCACTGGTGGATGTTTTTACTCCATTTTTCATGAACAGACTTTGGAGGAGTCCTGAGCTCTACAGGGTTCCTGCTGCTGCCAGGTTAGGAGAGCTGGGTAAGAACTGTCACAGTTGGCCTTGACATCTTCTGAAAAGCAGCTTGTTAGAGCACATGAGCTCTGTTACCTGCTCCTGTCCCAACTGATCTATAAGTACCCCGTTAGCCTATGCTAGGAAGAACCTCTATAAGAACCAAACCCAGAGCATAAGTCCTGGAGATAGCAGTTTGGATAGAAGGGTGCAAGGCACCTCTACTCAGACAAGTATGTATGTTTTGAGCTATGATGGTGACATGCAGCAGGGTACGGTCCTCAGCAGTCAGTGGCGTAGCTATCTCTGCAACATCAGAGGCTTCAACTCAGATGGGACTTCAGAAGGAGGACACAGCTCTGAAGTCTCACTGAAGTCTGATGGTCTTTTTGCTTTCAGGAGATGCATAGTAGTCAAGGAACTGTACTGCCAAGTCAAGGAGATGCGAGAAGGTAAGCAGACTGTTCAGCATGAGAGAGGATGAGAAAGAGGTCAGCCAGATCTCCTCTGAGATTCTGCAGTTTCAAGAGATTGAATCTGCAACAGGAGCAGAGCAGGCAGGCATAGTTAGTATATATTGTGCCAGAAGACAGAAATTGCCATGATCATGAAGGCTGGAAGGTGATGATTCCTGATCCTAAGAGGACTCCTAAAGTGGAATAGGTCCATTCCCTTTATAGCTAACAAGGAAATGAAAACACTCCCAAATGCAGCATTTGTGCCAGCAGAGCTTCCCTCCACTGCACAGGAGCACCAAGAAGAAGCAGAGTTAGCAGTGCGAAATCCCCAGCTGCAGAGGATCAAGACACCCACTGACTGACTTGACTCCCTGTATAGGAAGGTTTGCTTGGGACTCACATTCAGAATATTGTGGATGGAGAGACTGTCAAGTTTGTCCTGCCCTTGGATGATTAGACCATGGCAGCACCAACTCTACTGCCGTGGGAGGCATGAAAAATATTAAGTGTGACCATAAGGCTCTGACAGTAATGGTCAGGGGCTTGAGGCCTATTGGGTGTTCCTGCCTGTCTTGACATTGATGGGGGAAAGGCCTGCAAGCCAACAACTGGTTGGCAAGTTGACGTTAACAACAGGTTTTTGGGTTCTATGACTAAGGGACTCTTCTTGAGGACTAAGAACTGTTTGGTACAGATGGAATCCCCCTGATAAAATGGGGTAAAAGTATCTTTTTCAACAGGCTGGTAAATGTGGTATGGAGGGTTTTAAAGTAGGAGTGAAGAGGGAGGAAAAGAATGATCAACAACCAGCTAAGAAAGTGGTATATGGACTTGGTTACTAAAGGATAAATAGAAACGGCCTCTTAGTCAATAACAGTGCTAAAGTAGAGTGTGTACATATGCATGTAAATAATGAAGTATCTATTGGACCATGTATTGGGAAAAGCATGTTACGGACAAAGGTAGCATGCCAGGGTGCCTCTCTGAAGGGCCTGTACAGTAAATCCTACCGTTTAGGGTTACAAACAGGAGAAGCAAGAAGTTTGTGCACAGTTACAGGGCTATGATCACACTTGGATTATGGAGACTTGGTGGACAGCTTAGACAATCAGAATCCATCATAATGATGGATTAAATGAGGCTGGACAGGACAGGAAGGTGAGGATAGGGAGCTCTCTTTCACATGAGAGAGCAACTGGAATTCAAGAAGCTTAGCCTAGGGATGGATGATAAGCCAGATGAGAGTTTATAAATCAGGATTAGAAGGCAGACCAACTGCGCTCTGCCACACGGTGAAAGTGCAGATGATGCTGTAGTGGTTGTCTATTCAGACTACCTGATCAAGAAGAAATAGATAATACCTTCTTCATACATTCGAAAGGAGCTTTATGTTTGCTGGCTATCCTCCTCATGGAGGATTCAAACCACCCAGGTAACTCTTGGAGTGACAACACCGCAGCGGCAGCCAAGAGATTTCTGCAGTCCAGTGATGACAATTTTTTAACTTAGTTGACTGAAGAGCGAGTGAGGAGAGGTGCTGATCCTTATGCTTAAAAATAAAGAAGAACTAGTTGGAGATGCCCAAATTGGAGACAGCCTTTGTCTTCATAACCATGACATGGTAGAGTTTGGGACAGGATCCGTGGTCTTTTCAGGTGTCTGCTTGGAAGAATCCCTACAAAGAGGGTCCTAAAGGGATCCAAGGGAGATCATTGATACTCAAGGACCACCTTCTTCAATCTCAATCAAGAGTCCATTTTAACATGCAGAAAATCTGGCAAAGACAGCAGGAGACTTGCATGGATGAGCAAGGTGCTCCAGACTAAACTCAAACGTACGAAGGAAATATCCAAGAGATGAAAGAATATAGAGAGACTGTCTGAGAATGCAGGGCTTAGGAGAGAGCAGAGTTCGGGGATAGCAAAGCATATCTAAAGCAACAATACAACTCAAAGTAGAGTTAACAAGTAAATGGAACTTGAGCTCTTGAGCTAGTACAGATGACTTAACACCTCTAGTATAAGAGCTAGAGACCAGGGAGAGCTTTGCCATTTTCTTACTTCTTTCCACACTTCCAGGACAAGCAGTTGGTTGACAAGGCACCATAATGACCCTACCTCATTTACTGAGCACCTGCTAAACATATTACTAGGAGGAAGATGGGCATCATTACTCTTTATAGTCTGGCTTGCTAGTTGCTAGGGAGAGGAGGGACTGCTGTGCTCGTCTGGAAACTCAGATTCTTGTGCTGAAGAAAATTGAAAGAAACTGAAAAAAGACAATTTTTAGCACACCAAAATGGAGAAATCTTAAGAAATTTGAGGAGTAGCTTAATGAGAAGCCTTTTTAACTCGCAGCTTCAAATAATTAGATGCATGAAAGAATTTGTGAATTAAAAGAACCCTTGAGAAATTCATCTTTGTACCTTCGTTTTTGATGTTCCTTGAACCGAAGTAGAGAATAAACATTAAAATATGCTCTCTCCCCATTTTCTCCAGAGTTAATAACTTGAATTAAAATATAATCTGTAAAGGCTCCTAATGAAGTTACTAATTAAAATTACTACTTCTTTCTAACTGCAGAGGAAGACTGGGTTATAATAAGTCAGCTTTGAGAAATTTGTATTTTTTTTTTAATATCAAGATTTTCTAAGTGTACTGTTTACTCCGCTTTTTGTTTACCTTCTTAAACAAAATAACCCCCAATTTAGCATTCTTTTGCTGTTTATATGCTGATAAATAATACTTAGCATAATCCTCATGCTACAGGCTTTACTCAGGTATAGTTCCATTGATTCACTACAGTTGTGTCCTTGTATTCATGAGGGCATTAGAGGGCTAAAGAAAATTGTTATAAAATGAGTTTGGTTTAGTAATGCTTATTATTTCAGACAAAGAATAATATATAATTAGGATCTGAGATGTCTGTAGCAATCTGGATAGTTCTGTTCATGCTGCCAGGAAACCTAGATATTAAAAACACTCAGGCAGCCAGAGATCCTGCCAACAACAATTAAACCCAATAGCATTACCCCCACCAAACGTCCTGTCTGACAACCAGCAGACATGGGATTATCTCTGCAGGTTTCAGCTATAGACCCAGCAGGATGAGGTCTGGCACATACTGGGCTATAAGATCAAGACAGCTATAGAGGTGTTGATTCAATTCACTCCTAGACAAACCCGGATGCCAAACTTTAATGTAGCTTTTTCATTTGCAAATAAAAACAAACAAAAAACTCGTTTCTACAACTGTTTTTTGGGAACCTCATTATCAAGCCAAATGAAACTTTAATCTAAGAACTTTTATGCTGCAATTGTACAACCAATGTCTTTTTGTCCTCTGGAACAAGGAAACTTGTTTTATTGTGAGAGCTGGACATACTACTGCATTTCATTCCGTGTAGTTCAAGATTTTGTCAAACCAGCTCACTTGTGTCTTTGCACCAGAGACCACGGGTCAGACAGGTCCAGTTGCTGGGTTGCAAATGTTGAGGATAGTCAAGATTAGCAGTGATAATTGAAACAAAGGATCCATTTTATTGCTTACCTCAGGTTTTCACTGGAGATTCCGAATTTAAACTTGTGATTAAACAGTGTATGTGGCACAAACAAAGACTTGCAGGAGGTTTCTCTATGGCCACAAAAGCAGGATGTATACTGAAGTCTTAGAAAATGCATGTCTCAGAATTATTGCTTTTTATGACCCCTGAATATTCAACTATAGTTCTGGTAAATTCATATTGAAAATATGTTTTTTACAGGGCGAAAGCTTCACCCCTATTCCAGGGGTGAAACTTCCAGTTTTCCAGGGGAACCTACTCTGCAAATAACTATTGTTGATTTTGCTGTATTTCCTAGATGGATTATGTTATTCAAATATACTAAAACAAGAGCATGTAGGCATTTATGACATGGATACAGTGTGCATACAGCACATGCTAAATTTAGGATAGTATTTTTCAGACTTCTAAATCTTTAAGCTACGCATACAGCCAAAGCTAGCCAGGCCAGCTCTCTCTATAGGAAATCAAGAGACACTGGCGCCTTCAGGGAGTAATTTATCACAACTTAATATTTAACTAAAGGTCAGAGAGTTTATTCCTCAGAGATGTTTCTCTTGTTCTCCTGAGTATGGAGGGAGATTAGAAAATAAACTTGAATTGAGAACATAATTTTTTATCTCACTAAAACAGGGTGGAGGGAACACGACACATACATAATAGTTGAATTATGAAGTATTCCTTTTAGAGTCTATTGGTAATGGCCATCTGCAAACACAAGTATTTTCAGCTCTCTCTTTTAAACAGGATGCAAGCTGTGAGCATGAATTCTCAACGCATTCAATTTGGAAGAGACCGCAGCAGGTCTCTAGTCCAGCCTTCTGTTGCAGGTAGGAAAAAGACCTAATTCAGACCAGGTTAGTTTGTTCAGTTGGGTTCTAAAAACCTCCAGGTGTGGAGACTATACTGCTTTTCTGGGCAAGTGTGACTGCTGGTAGACTGCCCTCATGGTGAAAAAAGTTTGTTCCCTGTGTCAAAGTTTACAACTCACTTTCTTGATGTATGACCTTCCTCTCCTATCTAGTGTGCACCTCAGTGAAGACCATCAGTGAAGAGCCACTGCAGAGTAAAAGGGATGAGTCACTTTCCTGTACTTGCTGACTGTGCTCTTGTCAGGACAGCCCAGGATGGACATGGCCTTTCATGTACATTCATTTTCAGGGAAGTAACTTACCCAGATTTTCCATAAGCATTATTAGTTGGCAGCTGGAGTCCAATATTAACTTAGAAAGTACAAGAGGAACATATTTCTAAAATGCATATGTTGTCTCCGTTAAATTTAGAGAAACAGAGTGAAAGAACAAAGTGTCCAGCTCATTGCTGGCATCACTGCTGCTGTGTCTACTTGTTCCTTTAAATACAGAAAATCCTCTGTGCTGATAAATATTGTCTTTACTTACATCACTCAAGAAAAGTCTTTAAATTTTGTGCGAGGGACTCTTCCAAAACATTTTTTTTGTCAGATCAAACAGATCAAACCATCAGACTCAACTGTAGTTCAAATATGCATATGCTTGTTTGCAGAGAAAAGCAGAGGGCCGTTTTGGAATTTAGAGTGGGAAAGAAAATGACAGAGTCAACAGTTTCTCTGGCTTGGATTTTGAACATATTATCTAGGACAGATGTTACAGCTAAAGCTAAAGTATACAGACAGATCCGTCAGTGCATCAAATAATGGATAGAAATGCTACCAAGCAATTATGTGCCAGACAGAAAACAATAGTCTGCCAGATGCATAAAACTGTATTTTGCTGTTAACAATCTATTTGCTGAACAGTCCACTGCTTGATTTATGGTAAATGGAGAAATAATTGCATGTTACCTTGTTAGTTATAGCGAGAAGGAAGCAGAGATGTGCTGTTCTCTGTGATTCCCTCTGTGATTATACAACAAAGTAAAATCTTTCGTACAGCTCTCTTTCACACTGAAAAAAAACACTAAAGCTTCAGTTATCTACATGCTTGAGAATGATTTTATAGTTTTGTTCCTCCAGTATTTTTCTCTTAACATTTTCTTATTCTTGGCTTTTTCCTTTAATGCAATGACATGCTGACCTATCCTATGTTAGGCTCCTGATACTGCAGAATTCAACCGGGCCAAGTTTATTGCAGTAGTTACCTTTATTTTAACTGGATATTGAGATTGAAAAGAAAATCATACTTGTAAGCAATGGTCACATAATTCAAGAACATCTGTTTTAGACTCTGTGAGAAAGCTAAGTTAAACGCACAGTTGTTCTTGTATGCTTTCCAGTTTTTACACAGTGACAAGAGAAGATGAGCAAATGATCATGTCACAATAGAGACTTCAGTTGGCAGGAGCAGAAAAACTCTCCCTTACTGCATATCCAAATCATGGTCGTAGAGATAGAGAGGCTTCAACGGCACCTGCTGAAAGGCAATAAAAAAAAAACAAGCTCCCTTTGCTTCCCTTTCTTCTTTCTCCTGGTGCTTTCATGTAGCATGTGCACAACTGCATTCACACTACACTGCAATACAGTCGAAAGGTCATAACAGAATAGTAAAACAGGAATCTTTAAGTGAGTTTAGAGTTATAAGATGTTTATACATGTATTATAAATCCTTTTGGAGATCAGTGCAGAACAGATAACAGATTTTTTTTTCCACCAACTAGTGA
>JAUBNY010000789.1:832780-845084 GCA_032275445.1 Crypturellus soui
TCCTTCTCTGGAGATCTTCAAGACCCGCTTGGATGCAGTCCTGTGCCAGGTGCTCTAGGTGGCCCTGCATGTGCAGGACTAGATGACCCCTAGAGGTCCCTTCCAATCTTAGGCATTCTATGATTCTATGATTCTATGAAACACAGGAAGTTCCATCCCCATATGGAACTTCTTTCCTGTTAGGGTGATAGACCACTGGAACAGGCTGCCCAGAGAGGTTGTGGAGTCTCCTTCTCTAGAGATCTTCAAAACCTGCCTGGATGCCACCCTGTGCCACATGCTGTAGGTGTCCCTGCTTGTACAGTGGGCATTGGACCAGTTGATCAATAGAGGTCCCTTTCAACCTTAACCATTCTGTGATTTTTAGATGCTTTCAAAATCTTGGGTAAAGCTCTGGATAACTGAGTGTGACCTCATAGCTGACCTTGCTCTGAGCTGCAGGTTGCCTAGAGACCACCCATGGTTTCTCCCAACCTGAATTATGCTGTGGTTTTCTGTGGAAGGGATTTTCTTTGTATTCTAGTTTCTTTTAGCTGACAAATTCTGTAGATTCTGTTCTCTGTAAAGAATGAGACTTACAAGGTCTGAGGTGACATAAAACTTCATTTGACTGTTTAACACATCACGTTATGCATAAAATGAATATCTGCATAAAAATACTTTCCCAAATACTTACCCAATACAGGGGCATTGTTTATGTCTGTGGTTTCTCAGTGAATGTTCTTATCTCTCCAGTTCACCAGCTAATGTTATACAGTAACTCCGCATCTCTCTTTCTCGAATCCATACATTGTTGACAAGAAATATTACCTCTAGTCCATGCTTGATTGATTTTTTTGTTTTATTTAAATATGTTGTGAAATATACTGATATTATACTGAACAGAAAGTACAGATAAATTTTGTCTATGGCTCACTGATTGGCCTCTAGTGAAATTGCCCTCACACAGGAAGTAGATGCCACAAAAAGTTTACCTAGCTTGCCTTAGTTACAGCCCCTCCAAAAAACAATTGAAAAAAAATTGGTGAAAGGAAAAAAAATACTAAAATGCCATCTTATTCTTAAACTTTCATATTATCTTTTAAGTTTACTTCAAAAAAAAAAAAAAGAACAGCATTTCTACAAAGATTTTAGGATGCAATGCACATTTTGATTTGATTTGATGATTGCGCATATGCAATCCACTGATATTTGTCTTATGGATATAAATAATGCCTTGTCCTTTAGCATGTTCTATAGTGTATCTATAGGCTAAAAGAAGCAGCAGACTATTAGGAGAGCTTTTTTTAAAAAAAAAAACAATATATCTTACAAAGACTTGGCTACAGTGATTACTTACGAGATTACTTAATGAGATAAAGACTCCTGAACAGTTTTCAGCTGCAAAGAGATTTCACAGCAGAAGGACAGATTTTTCATCCAGACAAGTTTGCACTATTCCCACTGAAACTGTAGTGGAAAGGATAACATCCTTTTATTTGTTTTTTGTTTTAGTGGATGCTTATAGCAGTATCTTATCCAAAGTGAGTTATCCACAAGATAAGTACATGATTAAATGAACTGGTGATGAGCTCTGAAATCTGAAAATCAATTATTTCTCTTGAAGGAACTGCTGAGTATTTAAATTAAGTTACAGAAGATATATAGCATATGGTATGCCTTAAAACCTTCCCCCGTTCCTTGATTTATCACTCTTTTGGATTACTATCTGACTATCTCTCTATTTTTTCTGCCCCTCCCTTTTGTGCTCGTATTGAATTTACTAGGAAATAATACTTTCAAGAAATGTCAAAACTCTGACGACTCAGAACGCAAAATTTCTCTAAGAAACACATAATTTCTCTCTAAGAGCTTAGACTCCAAAAAAAAGCAGGGAAGTTAAGTTCATGCATTTATGGTAGGCATCATTAATTTAAGCAAATAGATGAGTATATCATACATATGAGTTTTAAAATTCCTCCTCTGTGTTATGCTAAAGCTTAAAAGCAACTGCAGAACAAAACTTGTCTTTCCACAGACATTTATGACAAACAATATCAAGGATTTTGCCATTTTTACACACACCATTTCTGTACTCCTTCCACATGAAACACATAAAGATCTTTCTTTCAATATTTATTCTGCTACACTCATAGTTTAAGCTCAAAAGTAAAAGCTTTATAACTCTCTATGTGTAAAATGATGTATTTTCATTTTAGCAACATGCAAACTAGGTAAATGCAGAAGTGATTCCTTTACAGCAGAGGTTGGATAACAAACATTCCAAACTGCCAAGTTTAGCTGAATAGACTTTGATTTCCAAAATGTTTCCTATCTAGCTGTATTTCTTAAGTGCTAATGGTCAGGGGCATGACCAGGTGCTTCCCTTCCGATTTTTTTTCTGAAGAGTTTGTTCTTTAGCTACTATTTTTATCACGTAATCTTCTATTTAAAGTGACATTTTAATCTGAAATAAATTTATATCTTAAGCAAGACGCTTTGATATTCTCTAACAAAGAAAGGAATGTATGCATTTTGGAGGAGGAATTTAGAAAATTCTCCGTTGATCTCCATAACGAATGGGAAACTAAGATACCAAAACTTTTAATGGGATGAAAAAGATATTTTCCTTCTGATCTATTGTCATCACGGTGCTCTGTCTTCGCTGAGCTGCCCTGGGGTTTAAAGTTCTTATTTACAGCCTAATCAAGGTCTGAGAAAGCAGTGGTCAGAAGAATCAGGCTGGAGCTTGGGGCTATAAAGTTTCTGCAGAAACCTTATAAAAGAAGCGAGTTCCTTGTCAGTCTCATACTACTATTTAAGAGATGGAGAGAGATTCTGCTTCTCATTTTAGAAAATACATCTATTTTGTGTTCTTAAATGTCCAAAAGTGAAGGTACTTGAAATGAGCATGTCCTTTTTTCCAAGTAGTATTAGTGGTCTGGTTTTGATTTGTCTTTTCAATATTATGCTTTTTCAAGGACATGTAACACAGAATTACAACTACATGAAACAAAAGATTCCTTGCTATCAGAGTTTTACAATAACTAGTTACATTTCCATTTCCCTTGTGGTTCACTGGATACCATATAAGATGAAACAAAATATAAATGATAATGTAATTTATCAGGCTAGACAGAAGTATCACTGTTTCTGGTTTAATTTATATTGATTTTTTCCCTTAATCCCTGATATAATACAGATAAGATTAAAAAAAAATCCTTTATAAATTCTAGAAACCTGAACATCTACTATCTTGTCCTTCAAGGGCGGTAGTAGGTTATTCTAGAATAGAAACCAGGAAGATAATACTTTTTAATGCAAGATTACATTTTTCTTAAATTGCTACCAGTATGCTTTATGACAATTCAGCTTTATATACATCCATTTACACCAAAGACATCAGAATATATAAATCACTAAACCTACATCACAATGTGCCAAAATGAACAATAAGAGGCAGGGGGAAAAAAAAAAAAAAAAGTAGCATTGCTTATGCATTTGGGGGTAAAGGCCAGAATCTCTTTTCATATCATATCAAGGAGCTCTAAGGATGATAGTACAGTTATACAGAAAAGTAGCTAGTAATCAGACTGAATGGGTCCAGTCTTTTAGCCCAAATGTACATTGTTCTTCCAGAATATCAGGAATTTCCATTTTTTCCATACAAGAACTTAAATAAAGTATGGAAAATGTGCCTAGCATTTTCAGATTTGTCCTTTCACTAACTAATGACTTTTTCAACTCTATCATCCAAAAATGTACATATTTTACAATATTTTTAAAAATACTGGGTAAAATATTATCTCGTATGTCTATATTATTTGATGAATTTTCCATTTTCCACTCATGTCATATGAATTCATTTGTACATGAAGTTACTATACGTAGTCCATCAGTAGTCTAGCTATTCTCTCTCAATAGTCAACAGACTTCCTATCACAAATTTTACGTGATCTGGATTTGCCTTGGTTTTGGTTGTATAAGAATTACTTTTAGAGTTGTGGGGATATTCTTCAGTTTTTAATGTAAAGTGCTTGTGAAGAAAAGTCTTCTGTTCTAAGTTAAATAAGTTAATTTCCACTGAGCTATGCTAGTACTTTGTTTTCAATTGAGAAATTCCTTTCTATTTATATGTCCTGTTCAGCATATTATTGTCTTCTGTAGAGACTTTGTTCTACTGTGGATGGGAGTTTTCAAAGACCATTTTGTTTCTTTGAATGTTGATATACACACTTGTAAAATATGACAAAATCATGTTGACTTTTGTAGGTCTGCTGCCTGAAGTCTTGTTTTGCTGCTTTTCCGTGATGCATATGGAATTTTATGTTTTGATTGTTGTATTGCTTGATTCTCCTGTTTTTTTTTTTTTTTTTTTCTAAACAGAATGGTTTTGCATTAGTGTTCTTTTTACACTTCTAGCAAGTTTGAATCAGGGTGAACATCCAGTATCCAGAAATTCATATATTAAATTCCAACGTATAATAAGATTATTTACATTTGAACCATTGTACTTAGAGGTTAAAATCCAGAATTAACTCCATCTTTTGAAGAAAAGTGAAAGACTTTATTGAGTTTAGATTAATGATTTTATGTGGAGTTTAATGTTGCTGAGGTCAGTCAAAAGCCATTTTGGCTTTTTTGAGAAATACAGGGTGCCCAACACTAACCATTATATTATGTGAAAGACATATTTTTTATATTTCTGTAGTTTGAATGCAGTAATAATGCAGATATTTATTGTGGTGGATACTGCAGTATCCATTTAATAGAATGGAATAATACGATCACAGTGGGAGAATTCCTGCAAACTTTAGCCTTGATGGCAGTCACATATACAAACACACCAATATTAGCTGGCAATGTACACTTCAGTATTTAAGTCCTTGGACACTTCCAAAGATCTGAATTATAATGTTAGATCAAGTAATAGACACAGTTATATATGTACGCCAAGTTCTAACATATGTTTTCTCGATTCACCTCAGGAGCAATTTAACATATGATAAAAAAGTAGTTGATTTTTTTGCATCCTCAGAAATCCTGGGTGGATGTTAGTTTCAGGTAAAAGAAGAAAATGATAGTGATTTGGATTTTGGATTTTGATTTCAATTGTAAGGAATGTGCAGAATCCTGTTATTCTGTGCCCTGGAGAATGAACCATGAAGCAATTTATTTGCATATAGAGAAAAGTGCTTTCAGTCTGTCAGAACTTCCAAAAGCCATTTCTCGAGACTTGTGATATTCACGTTCTTGGTGTGTATTTAAGCTGCATCAATTGCTCTTCGGTATTTTCTCCATGATTGCAGTGCTGAAGTTTGCTTCACTGGAGTATGCATCTCATTATGCCTTGCATAATTTAAATGTGGGCCTCTGACAGATGCTGGTCTGGATCTCTCCCCACCCCTGGTGTTATTCTGTTTAGTCTTGCATCTAGCTCAGGCTGTGACTGTGCAAGAACTAGTGCAAAGAGGAGCTGCAAGAATTTGCAGCCAAGATGCGTGAGGAGAAAGCAGGAGCAGAACTTCCTCTGTCTACATGTAGATAGAAAGGATTAAGGCCAGTGTGGAACTTTATCCTCAGGCACCTTATTAAAACAATATTCCCCTGCCCACATACTTCAAATTCCTGAGCGAGCTTACATGATCGCAAGCTGAGGAGCACATACTCTGCTGGAGACCTTGATTACTTCAACTGCCCACTTTTACAAAAGAGTTTAATGGTTTCTTTCAACTGTTAGATCTTGTGTCAGTTCCACTTAAATTTAACTGGATGCCTAAAAACATAATGCCTTGTGCACAGCTCTTACTGTATGCATACTCTAAAAACTCACCTTTAAATCTCAGAAGGTCTTAAGCAGAAGAAGATGAAGGAAAAAGCATCCATTTGATGTTTTTTGGTTTTGATTCCATTACTACATTTACATAGTAAATGCTTTCATTACTATATAAAACTCAATTCAGCCCACCAATAGGCCTTCCGTGTAATTTCTGATGCTCAGGAAAAGATGCCCCAGCGTCAGGAGCTCTGGCTCAGGGCCTGTGGGAGCTATACACCCTCCTCTGGTGGCAGTTGGCAGCCGGGGGAAATACCCTCAGACATCACATGTAGCATCAGGGGCCTGGGTTTAGGAACTGAATTCAGCCCTGAGATAGTAAACACCCTCCAAGTGCAGCTCAGGTAAAGGACAGACTCCAAGTTATTTTTGGTCATTTCTCCTGACTGCTTGATCTACTAACAGGTACTTGTGGACCACAGTTTTGCTCTTCCTAACTTTCTCCTTTGGCAGTGTAAAGAAGCTTGTATGTACATGCATTCTGAATTCTCAAATGACATAGAAAATTATGATTCTGAGAACCACTACTTCAAGGGAGAGTTTCCAGTGCTTTTTTTTTTCTTTTTTTTTTTTGTTCTACTTTCAACTTATAAGCACCTCAAGATCTTTTATTCTAAATTATGTAAAACTCAGAATTTAATTTCGTGTTTCTCTGTTTTACATAGCTTCAGTGGGAGAATATATAGCTTTAGCATGGAGAGTGCAACCTTCGCAAAGAAATGGGAATATAATTGTATTAAAAAAAGGTGTATTTGCTGCATAATTAATATTCAGTGTATATATTAATTGAAGAGCTAAAGTTAGATTAATTTAAAAGACACAATTCAGCAGCTGTAAAAAGAAACAATAAAATGTATTAATTAACAATGTGATGGTTTCTCTTTTTCTTTTTACAGAGTGCTGTAAGATTGCGATGCAATTATGCCATGATTAATTTATTGATAACCTTTCTGGGTTTAGGTATTTATATTCAAACAAGATGTGTCAATACAATCTGCTAACAATTGTCACTTTGTATCAACTGTAGTGGGTACAGTTGTATGTAAGTGCACTGTGATTTGAAATAACGATTTTTTCAAAAAATAAGAAACCACTAATTAGTATTCATTATTTAATTTAGTTTATTATAGTTCTCTTTACTGCTTCTGTTTTGATTAATCAAATATTTTGGTGTAATCCTGCTTTGCTATATTTTCATACTGATCTGTGCTGTGGGAAATTGCTCTATGATTTTATTTCTGTAATTTGATTACCCAAGGAAAAATCTACATAGGAATATAAGCTCCTATAGGTCCCTTGGTACTGAGGTTTATGAGTACTTCATGATCTTTAAAATATTTATCCTTGTAAAATCTTGCTAATTAAAATATGTTATTCAGAATTTTGCAGAACAGCACTGTGAGCTGTTCTGCTCACAGTGCAGAACAGCTTGGGAACTTCCTCTATGCAAACACTCTGTAAGAATCCATTGTCACTGGGTGAAAAACTGGCTGGATGGCAGCGCCCAGAAAGTGGTGGTGAATGGAGTTAAGTCCAGCTGGTGAGCTATCATGAGCAGTGTTCCCCAGGGGTCAGTGGTGGGGCAGGTCCTCTTTATTAGCTTTATTGATGATCTGGAGGAGGGAGGCAATTGAGTGTACCCTCAGCAAATTTGCAGACAACACCAAGCTGGGAGGAAGAGTAGAACTGCTTGAGGATAGGAAAGTTCTACAGAGGGATCTGGACAAGCTGAATCTATGGGCTGTGACCAACCGTGTGGGGTTTAATAAGGCCAGTGCTGGGTCACTGCCATATCAGTCATGCGGCACTACACATGCCAGCCACTAGTGGAGTGGCTGGGAGCTGCATGTCAGAAAAGGATTTGGGGGTGTTGGTCAACATGAGCCAGCTGTGTGCCCAAGCAGCCCAGAAAGCTAGCAGCAACCTCGCTTGTATCAGGAACAGTGTAGCCGGCAGGAACAGGGAAGTGGTTGTTCCCCTGCACTTGGTGCTTGTGAGGCTGCACCTCAAATACTGTGTTCAGTTTTGGGCCTATCTCTACAAAAAAAAAGACATTGAGGTGCTAGAGCATGTCCAAAGAAGGGCAACGAAGCTGGTGAAGGGGCTGGAGCACAGACTTTGAGGAGCAACTGAGGGAGCTGAGATTATTAAGAAGAGGATACTCAAGGGAGACCTTATACCTCCCTACAGCAACTTGAAAGAAGACTGTAGTGAGGCCAGGATCAATTTCTTCTCCAGAATAATTACAGATTATTCTGTACCTGGCAGTGTTCAAGAAACGTGTAGATGAGACACTTACTTTGGGACTTGGTTTAGCAGGCCTGGTGTTGAAGGCTTTACGGTTGGAATCAGTGATCTTGAAGGTCTTTTCCAACCATTATGATTGTATGATTCTTGTATGATTCTATGATCATATCCATCTATCATGTAGATCATCATCATATAAATCTATCATATCATAAGTCTACCAATTAGGAACTTGTTTCGTATTACAGAAATGTCACTTAAGCTCATAGACACTCTAGATTAAGAAGTGAACATTCCCTCGTCAGAACCTGTTTTATTAATTGTTAGTGGAAGTACCTTAACGCAGTATCTCTATGACAAAATGTTCTTGGATACCCTATTTTTAAGGATATTTACATGGATAGTAAATTAGTTAGGAGAACCTTCCAACATCAGAACAAATTTCCTTAACTATAAAGAAGATGTCCCTAAGGGAGAAGAAGAAAAGGAAAAGTATTCTGTTTATTTGATCTTAAGCTAATAATAGACACTTCTGCAAGCACTCATGGACCTAAGAAATATTGTTTTAACTACAGCATTTTTTTTTAATCTTTGTAACATATTTCTTTAATGTTCCTTGAAACAACTAGGTCAAAAAGCAGACATTAGAGATAGGAATTGAAATACATTTTCTTTTTTTTCATAAATTGTTTTATTATAGCATTGAATTTTGTTGTAAGATTTTTTAAGCTTCCCTTTATATTATTTCTTGTAATTAAATTCTACATTTACTAAGGTATCAGTAATTGTTCAGGTTTTTTTGTGCTTGATTCTAAAAGGTTTAAAGTAAACTGTGCAAACTATTTAACTTGCTTTCACAAAACTTAAGTATATTCCAATGAATGTACAAACTGAAGGACTATTTGACTGTTTAAGTTGTAATCATGCAAATCAGAAAGGAAGTATCGTCTCATAGCTGCTTTACACTGATGGAAGAGTAACGTCAAGTCCAAAGCAGTGCAAACACAAAACTAATAGCTACTCATAGTTGCACTGATTTTCTGTACTATGTAGGCATTGAACTTTTACATAGCTTTGTAAATTCTAATAAATACTTGCCTACACCTTCAACTGCTTTACTAAAATCTTCCCCTAGTAGATTCTGACCCAGCTGTCTCTAAGAAGTGCAAAACTTAGGCATCGTAATCAAAAGGATGGGTCAAGAAATGAAGGACTTTTACTATTCAGCATATATGTTGAATACTATTCAGAAATTGTTTTGATCGGTTTACAAAATTTCTGAGTATCTTAATACATTAAAAAGTAAAATACAATCATATATAATGCTGGAAGGAATCAAAATAATCAAAATTTAAGCTAGTGCAACCATCATGAGTACCCACAAAAAACTATTACCAGAAATATTGCACAGACTTGTTAATTAATTGTAAAACCTATTGAGGTTAGCTGACAGTTTCTCCATACTAAGTTATTTTTTTCTCAAGATAAGCTATATTTCTTTAAGGACTTTTTGAGTGTTTATTCCTTTTGGAATAAGTTCATATTTTTTTGGAAATCTTTGGAATAGAAGGAAGAGAGAAGAGGGAAAAAAAAAAAGAAGAAAGGAGAGGAGACAGGATGCTTGCAAATAACCAAGAGTTTAAGTTTCCACATATCAAGCCTGGTAACCTGCAAAGATAACAGCCATATCACTGTACCAAGGTAATCCTCCTTGACCTCAGTTTTTGGTCCTTGTAAGTACTGAGGCACTTACTTATTCACTGACAATCAAGTGCACTACTTCTGGTGTAGTAAATTAGAAATTAGTTGGAAGTGGGTCTATTTCAGTGGCTGAATTGAGTTTAAGAGTGAGTATTATTTAATGTAAAGTCTTGATTGGCTTTGAAGAAGATTTTTTTTCTTTTGGAAAGAAAGGAAAAGATAAGAAAGAGATCTATGTCAGAACATGACTTCACTGTTGTAAAGAAAGAGCAAAACTTCAGGCAGATAAGGCAAATAGTTGCCTTTTCCTGCTGTATCCTGTTGATCAATCAGCACTGACAACAAAAGGAAATGATGCAAACAGGTTATAATGACATTTCTCTACTCCTAACTTAGATGCTGTCTTCAATAAATCACAGCATGTCTTGAAATAGTTTAAACTGCAGGACTCAACTTGACTGTTAGGCTGCCTTTATAAGCCCTGCCGTGTCTGTGTGATATTAATTTAGACACAGTTGGATACCATCAAGGCTCACACCAAATCTCAGAAGTTTTTATAAGTGCGAAATCACTCAGGTTACTCAGCATCTTTATAGCCTACAATATACCTGGCCTGAAATAATTAAGTGAACAAATTAAAAGTCAAACAGTAAAAGTGGAACTGTCGTATCTCCTAAATTGTTGCGTATCTACATTAACATTAATTACGAGCATTTTACAGATGTTTTGTCAATTTGTTCCAGCTGCCATATGTCAGTATGTTTGTATTAAAGAACTCAGGATTAGAAATTTATCAGGCTATAGGTCCAGCTGAGAAAATGACAAAATTTCTGAGCTCAGCTGTAACCTAAAAAGGCAAAGGAAACAAAAAAAGTGAAAGAGTGAGGATACACTGAAAAAAAAGATAGAGAAGCATGAAGATGGGATGTGTAGAAAATGAGAAAGTTTCATAGAGATAAGTAAACTAGCAGGATAGGGTATAATCATTGTGGGAAAGAAGGAAAAGATTGATAGTAGCTGCTGTAAAAATATCTTTAACCATATCATCCTAATATCTAAATATCGTTTGGGTTTCCTTCGGACTTGTTTTCAGAATAGCAAGATGAGAAAATGATAAAAATCTCCATGCTTCACATCCAAATAATATGTATCTTTACTATCTAGCTTATAAGTCTCACACATTTGAACTGAATATTTGTAACGTAAGTTCAGGGCAAATGGTGTATCAAGAATATATTGAGCTGTATCAGCTAAATGCTTCTCTTTTTTGAATGCATGCAAACAAAATGTTTCAAAATACCATGTGATTACATAATTATTATGTGTTACTATTATGTGATTGCTATGCTACTCCAAGAAAATAAATCTACTGTTGTAATTTCCAAAGATAATTTCCAGATGAAAAGTCACATTTTAAGCAAATATTTATTTTTTTAAGCTGAGATGAAATTAATGTTGATTTTGGTTAAAAGTAGGAGTCTTATCTCTACGCTTGTTTGAAGGTGTATTCTGATGACACTATGTGGGCACAGATTTACCAGAATGTGGAGAGGTAAGGAAGCAAGCATCTACCTCCCTCAGCATTTTACTGATTTTTACCAGCGAGTGCATATTGTCTGACACACAACACCAGCACGGAGCTATTTCTGCTTCATTTAGCAATTCTGGCTTGTATTTCTGTGAATGTGACTGAGTTACAGCCTATCTGAAAAGCCAACAAGGAACCATTTCTCCTTCTTGTGATCTGTGTATAACATGCTAAAGGCCACCAGTGTTAACACTTATTTCAAAAATATCAGAGGACACCAGAAATTTCTTTCTATTAGCTACCAAAAAACCTTTAGACACTAAAGATCTAACCTGATGATTAAACAACACAGATGCCCACAAGCTATTGCTAATTCCCACAAATTCTCCAATATCTTAACAAATTTGTTGAATCCAGTGCAGTCTGCCAGAAAAAAATCTTGATAAAAAATCAAAAAGATATACAAAAATATGATTAGTTTGGCTTATTAATCACTGCATCCATATCAGTAGTTGTTCTGATACTATATAATATAATGGGTAGACAGCTTTTCCCCATATTTTTTATTTATATCACAGATTGAGATGGCTGGGGTAAGTAGGTATGGTCAAGTATACTTCAAGATTCTTACCAATTTTCCCCCTCTATTTGTTGTAGTTCTTATTACCACTTCTGTGAAAAGGAAGAGTTATTCATGCATATAACAAACAGAATTGCAACTCTTTAAAGCTAAATATTGTAAAAACAGCAAGATTTATGTAGTAGCAATTCAGCCCTAGTTTAGCAGTAGATGAAAAACTATGGAGGGCATTGCAAAACTACTATGGATAAGAAAGCAAACATCAATAGATTGGGAATTATAGGGCTGCAATATTATAATTAGTTTGAATTGTCTTTCAATGAAAGGATCAAAATTTAAGTAGTGTAAGTCCTACACTTACTCATCAGATCCTTCCTCCCTTCCCTTCCCTTCCCTTCCCTTCCCTTCCCTTCCCTTCCCTTCCCTTCCCTTC
>JAUBNY010000789.1:896002-906996 GCA_032275445.1 Crypturellus soui
GTCTGAAAATTTATAAATGATAGATACCGTGTATTAACCAACACTTAACTCACTATATTAAGAACTGTTTGTTTTGTTTTGTTATTAAGGCAACCTGGTCCTACTTTAAGTATCTGTTTCTTGGCCTTCTGTATCTAGGGCTGCAATTAAGAACTCTTTCTATAATTCTAAATTTATTCAGAAACTAATTAAAGAAAAAATAATGAAGTAATACATTTGGAATTGTATCTCTTGGTGCATTCCCTTGTTCACTTCACAATGCTTTGAGTAGTTTAAGTAATTGGATTAAGCTATATGAAGTCTCCTTTCTTTAATAAAGATGTTGGCAGAAAACTTCTTACTGTTCTTTTTAATCCATTTAGCACTTCCCTACTGAACAGTACACTCATTACAAATAGCAGGTTTCTGTGAAAAACAGATAAGTAATTTATTCTCATATGTCAAGTAGTTTTACATGCATGAAAGCAAGCCTTTGTGCAAGAGTGTAAGGATTCTGCTTTTTATGCATGTCCTGGGCATATGATAACAAACAAGATAGTCAAAGGTTATGTTTATTTTCATCAACATCAGTGTTTATTTTAGAACAATTGGCCACAATGGAGCATTGAGTACAAATCACTATTTTTCCTTCAACAGTTTCAAAGAAGAGTGAAGAGTTAATTGCTTTGGTTAACCCAAGTTTTTCTATACATTGTCAAGTGGTTAAGTGGTTACTTAAATAATGATTATTTGAACATGTTTTGATAGAACTTAAAAATATATGTAATTTTTGGAAGAGCAACTGCTAAACTAAGGAACATTAGAAAAAGATCTTGTGAGGGAGATAAAAGGATGTGTGCTTGGCTGAGGCTGTTCATCAATGAAGTCTCCTGCAACTTCTCCTCATAGATCATATGCTCCAATTCTCTTATTACATTGGCGACTTGGCTCTTCACTGGACTTGCTCCAGGTTGTTGGTAGCTCTTTTGTACTTGGGAACCTACAGTTGGACACAGTATTCCAACCACGGTCTCACAAGTGTCATCACTATTGTGAACTACTAACTACGCTGTTACTTTTTACAGATTAGATGGGGTAAGAGCACACAGCTGATATGCATTCATCTTACATCTATGCAAGCTTAGTTCTCAGCCAGTCCTTGCTCACTATACCGCAGTACTGCTGCAGTGGTCATTTCACCCCTAGTGAAGGACTTTGCCTTTGCCTTTGTTGGACTTCAAGCAGTTTCTGTCAGCCCATCTCTCCAGCCCGTCAACACACCCCTCCTGTGTGTTGACTGCTCCTTACAATGTGGTGCTACGTGTAAATGTGATGTGTATCATTTCCATCTCATGGGCCAGGTTGTTTATACCTTACACAGTATTGAGTCCTGGAAGAACGCCAAGAGCTACCTCCATTTAACCTTGAAATCACTAGTTCCTACTACTTTTGATATGATAATGTACCTTGTATGTCTAACATTGAGCTTAAAGCAATTTACAACAAAATCATGTATTTGGAACTTGAAGATAGGCTGATGAATCTGCATTCAGAATTGTTTATCCACTATTGAACACCCGGTGACCTTAGAAAATCATCCATTTACAAAAACAGGAATGATTACATGAATACTATAGGACTTCAATTGTCTGCAGTGAAATCAAGTTATAGTAACTGTTGGGGGTTACAATTGGGGTCTGGGGTCCCCATAGAGATCTATTGCGCCCAGGCATGCGCAGTGGCGATTGTACAGGGGGGTCCATCTGTCCCCTGTATGACCCCTGCCGCAGGCGCATGCGTAGCCAGGCCAGTCGGCCTGGCTACGTGCAGTCTGGGGACCCCCAGAAGGTTCCAGCACCCCAAGAGTAGGGGCCGAGGGCTCCGAAGGAGGGGGCCAGGAGCGCTCTGCCACTCCTGGCCGCCCACCCACCAACAGGAGCCCACCTATCACCTACAGCTCCCACCTGTCCCCGCCTACGCTCCTCCCTTTCTCCGCCCCGATCCTCCCCTTTCCCGAAGTTTTTGTTACGGTTTTTGTTAGTAAACCGGTCTTTAGCTTCTGGCTACTGGCCGCAGACCTGGTGTGATACTTCCGCCTGTGTCTGTGCTTGACTCTTACTTCCCGTGACGATACCGGCCCAGCTCACATTGAGTATATGGGTGGCGGATCGGAATTCGTCTCATCTACCGGGTAGCCGCTGAAGTTACCTGAGCCTGAGAGGCGACCCTCCTGAGGACACCGAGCTCGCGGTATTTGCCTCGCAGCTCTACGGGAGTGGTAAGGGGGTGCCTTCCTCCCTTGGGAGGGGTGGAAATAAAGCTGTGGGAAAGCTGTACGGGTAAAAGGGCAGGGCGGCCTGAGAATCCCGACACCCAAGGGTCCCTCACCATAACTGAGGCAGGTCGTAGGCTGCGCGATCCCCCCACGTGCGTCGGGCCTTTTAGTTTTAGCTTAGTTTTCGTTGCCCAGGGTTCCCGGGGTGGGGACAGAGCCTGAGGAGTTTATCTTTAGTTGGCCTGGTGGTCCCCAGGGACGGGGACCGGGATCGGGTACCGGCCCCGAGGTTGGGGCTGGGTTTGTTTTTTATTTATTTATAAGTAACTTCAAAGACAGCAGTATCAAATTGCTTGTAGTTATTCACAGATAGTGTTATTTAATTATATTGTTGCAAGAATAATTTCGTATCCCATTAGAAGACCTCTTCCGGCACGATAACTGTATATTGGAACTGTATTCCAAACTGTATGTTTGGAAATTCTTTCACCATTTTATCTGAAATGACTTTCAAGACTAAATGACCTTTTTTTATTTTAATGATTAATTATATAAAAAATTGCTAAAGTGATTACTGAATTGTGCTTCCCACATACCATTTCTGTAGGATTAATTTAACATCAGCCAACGTGTATGGTCAATTTTCCCGATTGCTCAGATTAGGTAATTACATAATTTAGAAAGGAAAAAGTGAGATAGGTTCTGAAAGTTTTTTCCATGAGTGATGCGTTTTTTTTTCTTCTATGGAATTCACTTTCCTGAATGAAATCTATGCTTGTTGAAGACCTAATTCAGATCTTGTAAAGTCAGTGGAAAGACTTGACTTCAGCTTTCAGGAAAGATAAATCAGGCTTTTACTATTACTCTATTTATATACAGTCTTCATTCAACTTCCAAAGAAAGTTGAAAGTTCTACGCTGTAGAAGTTGCAAGTTAAAAGTTCTACACTGTAGAAGTAGTTTGCCCACATCCTGAATTTATGGTTTAGTCAACTGGACTTTAATGTGTCAAGTGCAATAACCAGACCTGTACTACAGGAAACAAAAGGTCAAAAGGCTTGGCTGGCATTTAACAATAAACTTTCTATATCAAGTTTTTCTCAGTGGAACATGTTGCATAGGTCAAGCCTTAAGAGAGAGATTAAGTTCAAAAGATTTAGTAAAAACAATGGACAAAAGCAAAAAGTTAACTTGAAAACTTTATGTACTGTATGTGATATGTAATAGTAAATGCTACAAAATTGTACATCTCCCTCAAATTGAAAATTTCCAGTCAGTAGGGGATTCTAATTTTTCCAGGGATTTCTGGTAAAAAAAAAATTGGAAAATGAAATGCAAATAAAAATGTCAAAATGTTTATGTATTTGTGATGTATTTACATACCATAATACTAACCATCAATGCTTTTAGTTAGGGTGGTTGCTCTAGATCTGCAACTCGCCAGTACAAGAGGGATGTTGAGCTTCCAGAGAGGGTCCAGCATAGAGCGACAAAGATGATTAAGGGATGGGAACATTTCTCTTATGAGGAAAGACTAAATGAGCTGGGCCTGTTTAGCCTACAGAAGATAAGACTGAGAGGAGATCTGATCAATATGTATAAATATCTGAGGGGAGAATGTAGGGAGAATGGGACCAAACTCTTCTCGGTGGCAGCCAGTGACAGAGCAAGGGGTAATGGGTACAAGTTGAAACACAGGAAGATCCTTGTGAGAAAGAACTTCTTTCCTGTGAGAGTGGCAGAGCCCTGGAGCAGGCTGCCCAGAAGATAGTGGAGTTTCCTTCTCCAGATCTCCAGATCTTCAAAAGTTTGGAATTGCTGCTGAAAGATATATATTCTTCCTTCCGTTTCTTCAAAAGTTGCCTGATATCCTAGGTTAGATTCCATAGTTAAATTTAATATGCTTTCCTTTACTAAGTAAATGTACCTGAATGTTGGTGAATTGGATTCATCCAATGCACTTTAATTCATGTTTTTACTTCCTACAGTGTGTCCCAGTATATAGATTTTCCTCCACAAGCAGAGGGACAGTTCTACAATTGATACTTTCAGCTGTTAAATGCATTCTTCATTTCCAGGAAAACATCAGGTACAGGACATACATGTTGCAATACAGGGAGTTTGTCACTGAATCTTTCAGAGGGTGCACTGTCTTCAGCAATTCTCTTCTCGTATGTACAGAATGTTTACAGTTAAACTCTTATTAATCTATCTGTTCGTATTCTGTTAGGCAACTAACTTAAATGGTGGGTTGAGATTGCACTGTACAGCATTTACTATGAAGTCTGTAATGCTAATCCCCTTTTTTTCTCCTCAGAAGACCTTTCTTGATCAGGAAAATTTTGGTTGTCTTTTGGAACTAAAAGTGAATATTTATTCCAACTATTTATTAGCTTGATATGCTGCTATAAACTTCAGTATGCTTTTTAATATATTCTTCTTATAATCTGTTTAAATTCTTCCTCAGAGTGGTGTGCTTCTCCTGGTTTCAGAGTTTGTCTTTTGCTGTTCCTTTACAGTGAGAATACATAAATGTCTTTAATTAAATTTTCGTATATCAAGATTCTCTTGATGTCTGACAATCAATTTGACTAGAAATATATTGGTTCCCTAGGAATATGCATGATTTAAATAGAGATTTCTAGAAAATCAAATTAACTAATTGCAGGGTTCACAACTGAGCTTTTTAACACAGTAATTGCAGAGTCACTGTACAGATCATATTGCATGTATCAAAACAGTAGCCAACAAGGCAGCTAACTCTTTGCTGTACCATGCTACAGTCAAGGAGTGTAACGGACTAGCAGCTGAGTACTCATCAAAAATCTCTTCCCTTTTGTGTACATATCTGATGGCTGTGATCAGAAGAGTGCTTTGCTTTCACTTGGATCACTTGATTTTCTTTAATCTCTTACCACAAAGGTTTCCACATAGCTTTTTCTGACCACTTTTCATTTTACTTCATTTTTTTTGAGACATATCCAAAAAAATAAACAGTGCTTGAGCAATGGCTCAACCGTGCCTGGAGTGAAGGGCAGAAGCCCTGCTGTCCCCATCTCATCCATTTAGATAGCCAAGAATTGTATAAAATCATTTCACCACAGCACTACACAGAGAAATTACATTCAACTTAAATCAGAAGAATGTGAAATGTGAGCGTAGTCTTGCTAAGTAAAAGCAAGTTCCAGATAGCACATTATTTGCTTCTGAGAGAATACAAGAGCAGAACAAAGATTTAGTGTTTTATCATTTTCCTGAAAGTGCTTCAACTTCTTTTGAAGCAAAGTCCTTCTTCATTTAGACCTGTTTTCTATGTATTTATCAACCCTTAAGGACTTGCTGAGCCTCTTCCTGGAACAGAGCTAGTTCACTGTCCTATGGCAGGACAGACCTCAGCAGCCTGATGTGTCACCTGGGCAGGTGTCCTTTATTTCTGCTCTATTCTCTGTATGTGAAGAAACTCAGTAATCATTTTCAATTTTCCCTCCAACCTCCCCATGACACATAAGACTTGAAGGGGCCTAACATTTTTTTCTCCAGAGTGAAATTTACTTTATTTCTAATACAGCAGCCATTACACCCTACTGCCCCTGTTTGACACCTCTTCCAATTCTGTTACATCACTTTTGAGATCTGAGCAGAGGTCATGAGATATGGGCATACAGGATTAATATGGTGAAATTGATGCTGTCTTGATTATTAGGAAAGGAAGGAAAAAAAATGTTTTCTGAAATGAGATCCCAAACTTGAATAGAACTTGACCTATATTTTTTGTCCCTGTGTGTTGGAATTACATTTTATTTTAGTGAAGGACAAATTGTGAAAAGCTTGAAGCTAGTTTTAATGAAGTCAAATACTACCTCTGTATGTAAGAAAAAACATTTTTACGGAATACAATTTTTATTAGCCAGCATCTCTAAAAAAGGATATTATATAAGACACAGATGCAGTTTTAAACACAAATAGTTAATTATCCAGGAAACTTTCAGGATTAGTAGTTAGTAATGGATTCAGGTTTTTAAAGGATTTTGCAGACCTGGGGAAGTAGGTGAACTGGATTAAGGTAGCGTACTATGTGGGTTTTAGGCACATACCAGGGTCTTGGTCAAATTATACACAGATAAGATTTCTCCACTCCTCAAATCCCAGAGGTTATATAATAAAAGTTATGCTAAATGAGAAAAAAAAATTAATAAGAAATTTATTTGAAAATTCATTTTGTTGTTTGTGACATAAGGTCAGAAACTCAGATCACATCATTTTTCACTTCTAGCAAATAAAATTGTTGCTTCTTAAAAAGCATCAATCCTCATGCAAAATTACTTATTAGGAAACAGAATTTTCTAACACAACAACTACACTATACTGGCATGAAAATAGGTTATCATTAAAGAGAATAGCATTTACTAATATACAGAAGCTTTTTTTTTATTAAAGATGAGCGGTAAGTATTAAGTCTAGAGAGCAAATTATGAAAAATAGTTAAGTGTATATTCATATCCATATATGAATATGCTATTTATTTTATTAAAGGATGTGCATTGCAAGAGTCATAAATTTTATACAGCAGGTCTATTTTTATTATCAGCTGTCTGTCTATTTTGCCCGTAATCTCCCATTGCTTATCATAAATATTTTTATCCCCCTTTTTTTTTTTTTTCTTTGAAGTGGCTGACCAAAAGGTAAATAGAGCTGTGTGTATGCTTCTGGACAATTTTTATAGGTATAGGATATAGGTTAATCCAGGTAAGCCCCGTGCCGCTCCTCCTCGGATGTTCCTAATGGTCACTCAAATACACACATAAAATGACACAATCTGGCCCTGCTTTTTCCAGCAGCGGGCTTCCAGATCCCATTCCCTACAGATGTGGGACCCTATGGAGAGGGACCTGTGGTCTCTGGTCCTCTCCTCTTCCCTATCTAGTCTAAGGTAAGGTTCAGCACATATTCACATATACCAACACCCTCAACAGAGAACTCACGTATGCAGAAGATCCAGAATCTGAATTTAAAAAGAAGGCAGGATGGACCACATGGATAAGGTACAGGGTAATTTCTTTAAAATATCCGTCATAAATTTACATAATACCACACACCCCTTCAAATATCTCATAATATGTTTATTATTTCCCATCTGACTGATGATAATCTTGTTTCTCCCCCTTCTTTTTAGTTATGAAGATTCTGGTTGAATCTCTTCAAGGTTATGCCTGGGTTGCTCTTTTAGTGACCCATAAAACTGCAACCTAAGAGTTCTGATCCTAAATACTCTTTAGGTTACATTCTGCTTCTAAAGACAACTGGGTGTTTAGTTTATTAATTTTCCTATCTCTTGGATAGTCTTTTTTGCTGAAGATCCTCACATACCAGATAACCTTACATTCCAGATACCTCTCTCTATATGTTTATGTATGTATAGCCTTCCATAATGTTTCAGGATTTCTCCTACACAGATTTTTTCAGACTTATTTGAAGATGTCAATGTTGTTCATACAGTTTCTTCAGATTGATTTATTCAGAACCAGGTTATTGAAAGATAAAGCAGAAATTGTGCAGTCACTTTCAAAAAGTAGAGTTATATCTTTTATTTGGTAACTATTGATCTTTAGTTGAGATACGCTGATAATTATAAGTCCTATGTACTGTAAACTGCTTCAAAACTCACAAAATATGACCTTATTCTGGGTGTTTTCTGCATGAATATGGCAGGTTTTTTGGTTCTTATTTAAGTACGTTAAATAAGGTCCACTTTTTTTCATGGCATATTAAGTAGAACTCCTGGGTTTTTTTGCAAGCTCACAGGAAAGCTATGCAAGCCGTCCTGCATGCACAACATATTTCTTGCAGATGCTTAACAGCTGGCAAGAATTTCAGATGGAGAAGACTGGGAGCTAGGTCTACTGACCATCTACAGTTCACATTCCTTCTGAATAACATTGCAAGATTTCGATATGCAACAAAAATCTGATTAAAGTGACTTCTTTGACTGTTATGGGCATGAGGAAGAAATGCAAGAGTTCTTAAATGTGTGTGGAAAATAGCAGATCAGGAAAACAATAACTGGAACTGTTTCTGGAATTTAAAAGCTAAGAATTAAATCCACTAATAAAATACTGTTTCATTGTGTCATTACTTTTCTGATCTGGAAAAAGAAAGCACTACTGAGAGAAGATTAAATACTGACTTTCACGTTAGCAAGACATGAGAAATGGTCTGCAAAACAACTGTAGAAAAACTTACAAGTGAGAAGCAAGTAAGTGAAAACAAAGGCACTGAATATTCAAACACTTCGCTACACAAAATAATCTATGTATTCTCTTCTAAAGGATGGAAAAATCTTGGGAACAAAATGGTTTGGGGGCTCCATTGCATAGCATTTATATAGCAGCCAAGAGTATACTGGAAGGTTTAGGTGCTTCAGAAGGTAAGCTTCCTGCTGAAGGGTGGTACAATTGAAATTAATTTCACAGGGTGATTTCTGGAGAGACTGGATTTCATCACAAATGATTCATATTCCAACCTAACCACCTAAAATTGGTCAGCTAGAACTAATTTCAGGACATGCAAGTTAGAATGATTTTGTTTATGGTACTCAATGCTCAGTTCAGTATTATTTTTACCTCTGACAAATTATGTATACTTAATCAGTGAATGATATAGTAACTGTTCTTTCTTTCATTGCAATAAATCACATCCCCTTCCCCTATAAGCTTCTATTCATCTTACATCACCCAGACTAGCAAGGGCAGGAGGCATTATTATTTATTGCTTGATATTACTTGATACCCTTTGACAGAATTCACAAATTATTTCTAAAACAAAACTTAGCTTGGTGTTTACCGTCAGAAAATATTGCTTTCCCTAATCTCCTTCTCTTCATTTAAGTGTGAGTAAATATAGATGTGCACTTTTTAATTTTGATAGCAATGTGCATCTGTTTCCTTTTTACAACCTCCACTGACATCATGCTGGAAATCAAGCTTCTCTAACACGTAGTTTCACCTCTCTTTCTGTCTCTTTCCCAGTGAAATTCCAGATGGAGACAAGCTCTCGAAATGGTTCACGGACAGGAAGGAGCTTCCATGCTCAACGCGGTACCTCCGGCCATGATGTGTTAACTCCAGCAGATTCGTATGCACAGACTGTCGCAACAAAAATTCAAGGCAAGACCCGTAAACAAATTTCCTAATGTGATCACTATTTCTGCCCCATCGCTACAAAGCAGCCACAGGGGAAGCAGGCTCCTTCCAGGGCCAGTCTGATCCGGTTTGATCCAGTCTGTTCTGGCTCCAGTGGTACCAAGCAGTAAGCAGGCAGCTGTGGAAGAAGGTGTTAAAACACCCTCAAGCAGACCCCAAAATGGGGTGGCAGAGAGCCCACACCATGGACATCACACATGTCCTGGCAAAGGCCCCAAATGTCAACAGCTCCACGTTTGCTCTGTCTCCTTTTGCCCTCTGTCGAGGGCAAAAAAAATCTGAACAATGCTGCCTCCCTCCCACTGAGTTCTGCAACTCTGGGCCATTTTTGCCTTTCTCCAAAATACTTCCTTGTGGGACAAATCTGTGGGCTGGAGATGAGCTCGATAAAATTTCACTTTGGCTGCTGGCATCACTTGAGAGCTAGAGAATCAGTTTTGCCAAAGCATCAGACCATCAGATTCTTATTCCTTGTCTGTTCTGCCTAACTGCCAAACCTGGCCACCTTCTTTGCCATATCTGTTGGTGACATGAATGGAAAGAATGCAATCTGCTGAAGAGGCAAAATAAAAACATGATGGGAAAAGTGAAAGAGAGCCCCTCCCTCTACCTACTCTTGTAATTTGTGGAAAAAAGGGAACATTACACATTTCCATAGCAAATCTCCTTTTTTATTATATTTTCATCTATTTATTTTGTTTCTATCTAGTACAAAATTGTGATCTAGAAGGAGGATGTCCATGTTCTAGTCAGCTCATGTCATCATATCATCAGTTTTTCCTGCAGGTGCCAATCATATTTGGTGCTACCAAGTATTGAGCTCTAGATTTTTTCTGCCAAAGAACTAAGTACATAACAGTCCTACTCATGTACATAGGCATAGTTCATGATCCTATAGTTATGAGAATACTGAAACGTATAAATCAACATGTTATGACTTTGTAATGTTTGTAGGAAGGATGTGAACTGATTTTGTAGCAGGAGATACAGCACTATAATTCAAAATTTTATATTAGCACTACTTCTGTTATTGGTGAAGATACTTGGGTTTTTTTGTCAGAAAAGAGAAATATAATGATCAAGATATATTGTTGGTTTGGGATTTTTTACTAATTTGTGTGTACATGCAATCCAGTGATAAGCTATTAAGAAAACCATACTGTTTTCCTTTAAAAAGAAGAAAAAAAGCATGTTTGGTATTATATCTTTTGGAATTGTTAGAGGTTTTTCCAATTATTTTCCTTTTTTTTTTAAGTGGAGATTTGAGTGCTCCAGATAGGTAGATCATTGATCAGTTGCTCTGTAGACTGAAATCCCATAATTATCTTCACAGAGGTGAAACAGAGCTTCTTTGCATTCCCTGCTAGCAGGAAACAACTTTGCAACAGCAGGACAACTTGTAGGGCCAAGAAGATAAATCATGGGAAAGGCTAGATATCTAGTTAAATGCATACTTAGAAAAAAGAACAGCTTAAAAAGCAGCATTTTGGTAGCAAATGGAGTCTGGCTATACACAGTGAATGCAAACACTTTGTGTTTCAG
>JAUBNY010000789.1:918270-928327 GCA_032275445.1 Crypturellus soui
GCTTGCTCTTCATCGATACTTCAATCCTCACTCTTTGTCGGGTGCAGGTACTAATTGCCAGGATGTGTAATGAGACATGAGGCTTCACCTGGAGCAAAAAGCACCTGGGGTTTCTTGACAGCAACTTGCAGGTGAAGGAGAACAGGAACAACCCAGAGCATCCTGTGACACACACTGCCCCACTTTCTGTGCAGGCCATCAGATGCAGTTTATATTTATGGGAAATTTCTGCAAAGCTTAGCACAGAAAACAGTTTATTTCCTGAGTCTTTTAATACCCTGTTCATTTTTATAATAAAGAATTATATGCACATTATTTAGAAAGAATTCTTTGGACTTTTTTTCACAAAGTTATCAAGTTTACAAACAGGAATCCTGTACTGTGGAAATAAATGGAAGAATAACCTTGGAAGATCTTCACCAACTAGCCACATATATATAAAACTAAACAAAACAAAAATAACCCAAGTTTTTCTGATGCTATAGTAGCACTGGCAGATCTGATAGTCTTAGTAGTTAGTATCTCTTACACAAAATAATAACTTTCGGTTGTGCAGAGAAAAACAGAACCTGTATAGCATATCAGCAGCATTGTAATGGCTCACTAGACATCTTGAAAAGGCTGTGAATTTCCAATTTTGTCAAGTTGCTTCCGCCAATTGTTCAACATCACCTTCACCTTCTCTGAATTGATTTTTTGTAATCTATATTTTTGCCAAGGAATGCAATGATGGGAAAAATTGCTGAATGCATCTTGTTTGTGTTTGTATTAGAAGATGGATCACTATGGGTGATTATAAAGTGGAAAGGGTAAACAAGGGGTCTGCACTGTCTACAGAAGCAAAACACAGCTTTTTATCTCTGCCATTTAAAGAGCAAATTATCAAGGAAAGGAGAAGAAAAAAAAACATTTGTTTTCAAAAGTCTCAAATATCATTTACTGGGGCAGCATCTATGTAGTCTGGATGTGCCATCCTGAGGCAAAAGTGCCAAGCAAAAAATATTAAAACTCTTTCTTGTAGAGAATGAGTTTAAAAATTCTGTATTATTTCCCCTAAAGTTTTTATTTCCTTAGGTTTTTGCTTTTTTGGACAAAGTATTTTATTATTTTCTTAAACATTTTATTATTTTACCGGATGATTAAAGCTATTCTGTACTATGAAGGTAGTGAGGTAAACATTCACATGCTGCTTCTACATTCTGTACTTTCTAGTCTACGAGTTCCCGCAAGTGAATGACATCAGCAAGAAATTGGAAAGGATGGAGAAGGGAGGACAAAAAGAACAATAGGAGTTGACAGGGCATAGAGTTGGTAGCCTCAGTTCATGCTGAAATGCTGACCCATGCCTGCCATCACTGACTGAGATACTTGAAAATAACTGAGAAATAGCTTCTCTGTTAATGCATTATCTGGATCGAGAGACTCACCATATAAATACAGGGTGGTTGTGTTATGCTGAAAATATAGCCAGAACAATACCTTTGAGTTGGGAGACTTTACTGTCTCATTAGCATTCCATGCCATAACTACAGCTCAGAGTAGATGAAAACCAAACAGGGGAACAAAGAGGTTTAGATGAGTAGATAAAAGAAGAACAATGAAAGGAAAAACATGGTACTTAATGTGCTCAGGGAAAGGTAGAAGACAGTGGTGTAGCCTGAGGCTCTGTACTGATGACATCCTCCTTCCAGTATTGTATGTGCTACAAATGAGCATAAAATGTGGAGGTCATTTTTTTTATTGATAGCTGATGAACACAGAGCTCTTTTGCTGTCTATGATATCCAAAGTGCTATAATCATGCTGTAACAGAAGTGGTGAACTGATAAGTTTAGCAAACAGTTGTATTTTTTCCCAGTTTAAAATATTTTTGGAAATGGAAATTCCTAATATGTCTGGCTTCTAGACATTTAATATAACTGAATTGTATATGACCGAATAACTGATATAGCAAAATCTATATTTGAGATCTGATTAAAATTTGTATTTGAGGAGTGTCGCTCACAAGTCTGACCAGTGTAAAACGAGGATCTCCTTTATCTAAGCAATTTTCTTCCAGTCACAGAAGCAGCTTTTGGCACAGGAGGGCAAGAAAATGAGATATAAATGAATAGTAATTTTTGAAAAGGATTTTTTTTAATGGTAAATGATAAGCTCATGCACAGGAAGCTTTTAAAAAAATTTGACTGAATTTGGTATTTAAATAATGTGAGTATCTATACAAGCAGAAGATAAGGAAAACTACTTACCACTCATGGGACAAAGGCTTTGGCATTAGATTCTATTAATGTTCCTGGGTGCTTCGGCAGATGATTAGTGGCTTTCTGCTTATTTGCAGTTTGATATGCATTCTCTGCAATATATGTGCCCTTCTGCCTGAGATTTAGTAGCTACAACTGGGTGTCAGTGTGCTACTTGAACCTGAAAATATTGCAGCTCTCAAGGCCAGTGTGGCCCATCACCAGTGCTTCCTTGTGATAGGCTGAATATTGATCTTTTCCATGCGTTAGTCTCAGTAAAAAACAGGTATGCTAAATTTGTGGCATAAAGGAGAGATCCTTGGGATCCTTGGAATCTCTCCTTGGGAACTATAGGATGCAGGAAAGTGAGCTCATGGCATTTATAGAGGGTGGCCCAACCATAGGTCCTTACTGCAATATCCTGAACATAGCACAGTCTCAGCAGCATAACTAATGATAACATGATAAACAAGCATCATGGTCATTATCACCCTGTTTTAAAATTGAGCTCACAGTAGTAGTGAATGAAGCAGAAGAACAACAGAGCAGATTGTGACAAGTAAGGTCAGTATGCAAGATTTACCTAACATGCAAACCAATTCTTATGCTTTTTTTTTTCTTTAAAAGTTAGAGGGAAAAAATGAGCTCTTTGATTGTTTTTCTGAAGAATATTTCTCTGGAATATAAGCTTGTTCCCTCTTTGTTCCTCTGTCTCTCTGTCTTAGAATATTTGAAGCAGAAGGTTTGGTAGGGTTGTCACTTTGACGGTTGTCAATTTGTCAATGTTTGAGGGTTGTCAATAAGCTCCTAAAGAAAGTATTTAGACTGTCTGCTTATCTGAAACTATCTGTCCATAAGTGTGGTTTAAAAAATCTGCCTCAAGCCATAAGAAAAGGAGCAAAAGCCTTCCTGACTAAAAATTAATTACATAGTATTCAGCTTTATGAGATATAAAAAGGAGGAACTCTGGTCCATATAGTCCAACAACTGTCACCAATATGGTCAGAAACAGGAAGATCCTAAGATTTCTAAGTAAGTAGTTATGGAATGATATGCTTTATAAGATTTATCAAGGGCTGAATGCCTTATGTCCTTACATATGAGACTTGCTATTAGTGTCAATCACAGAACACCAAATGCACCACCATAGATATTTTGGGAATAACTTTGACAAACTTTCTCTGATTTAATTCTAACCAATACTGAAAGGAAAAACATTAACATCTTGAACAGTGAAAGGTACACTTAAAGGTAGTATAGACTGATAAAGAGGTTTCAAAAAAATATGACTTTTAGTGCTGAATTGAAGTTTCTACAAGTTAAATTTTTAACTCCAATAATCATGAATAATACCCTAATATAACAGGGCGTCTAGCTAACATGAATAGTTAATGATTAAGAAAGTAGATTTCAGTAATGCCAAAAGAGTCTCCCACCAAATTGGCTATCGTATTTATTCTACCTAAGGCAAAAAGATGCTAATATGGAAAATGAAGTGCTTGAGATGATAAAATCAGCCAGCAGCTTTTATACTCTAGCTTATTATTATTTTCATCTCTTTTCAAGAAGAAAGAAGATAATTCTGAAATATATTTTTTTTCTAAAATTTCAAGTACTGATTTTTATCTCCTGAGTCTTTAATGACCTGTAAAGAAAGAACACTGGTTAGGTTGCAAGGTAAAATATTGAAAGTTAAGAAATGCAAATATATTTCCTTATTTTAATCTAGGTTTGGGGCATTTATGTGTATTGGTTTATATTTCAGTCCCTGGACTGTATCAGAATGTAAACTCACATATGAGCAGGGCATAATTCTGACTTTAGCCCAACTCATCTAAAGCATTGTTAAAGAAAAGATTTTGCATATATATAGCTATATATGTATATACGCACATTACATCTCCACTAGGGCTGAGCAGCATGCTAAGATGAACAGGGACAAGGACCTTTCTTTGACCCTGAAGGAAAATGGTACCACATGGCTTATGTCCATAAAGCTAAATGCTCTCCCGTGACAGACCAAAGTGGCTGGCAAAGATTGTCTGCTGGACTCAGGTTATCATATTTTGTTTGTTAGTGTAAGACTAGTTTATATGACCAGGAATGGAAAGTCTCATCCAGCCCTGCTATCACCTCCACCCCATCACGGAACCTGCTGCTGCTATTGGTCTTCCAAAATAGTTACAGTGTTCAGGCTCAGTTTCTATTTCTGTATAATGCTACAAGTCACCTGAGAAACGAGAGAAGGGAAATAATATTTTCTTATTTCAGATTACTGCTAAGCTAAAATAAAATTTGTGGGGCAAAGAAAAGGTACAGCTTTAGCCTGAGGCCTCTTTCAGTGCAAAAAGTTAAAGGCCTACTACAGAGAATGGATGGATTGGAGTTTCGTAAATGAAAGTCACTGGAATAGTTTTTAGCACAGAGAAGCAACTAACCAAGGAACTGAAGGAGACTCTGGGCTATAAAAAATGCTTCTATAATAATAATCATGAAGTCTTTTTTTTTAATATGACACAGGAGGTGATTTAGAATGCATTATTTTATAGAAAAGAGAATATATCCTCCTGTGTGATAGTGGATTTTATTATAAAAGCAAATAATCATAAAAAATAAGTGTAGTGATTAATTGATATATATGTGACACATTAATGTATACAATTCATATTTCATAAACTATCACTAACTTGACAAAGGAAAACAAAGAAACACCTCTTATGTGATAGCTTTTTAATATAACACCACTGAATGTTTTTTTTTCCAAGGACCACATTAAACTCACCTTCAATCAAAAAATAATTTCTCAAGATATTGAAGTTATGCCTCCTAGCTCCAAAAACTGGGAAAGCTGATGATTGTGACAAAGTCTTTTTCTCAGTTTATATGTTTTCCTCTTGCTGTTCACATTACAATGCCAGTACTACACAAATACTTGTCAAGATCAGGGAAAGTTCATTTCCATTCCCTGGAATCAGCATGGCTCTGTGACTGAACACTTCTGCCCAGTCACATCTCTATCTGTCTTGAAGTTCTCATCTTGTCCTGCATCTTCTTGTTTCTTTTACTAATTGCCTACCTGTGCTCTTCTCCCACAAACACAGTCCAATCTCTTTCCCCGACCATGTCCTTTAGCTGCTTCAATCATATTTGCTTGTCACAATCTCAAAGTCCAGAGGTAGGGAGAACCTGTTGAGGTGTCAGTGACTGGCAGGCTACATAGTAGGAGCCTTAACTTGTGAAACTACACACTGACCAAATTCCCATCATGGCCACACATGCATATTCCATTTTGTCAACAACCTATAGCAGTTTCCCAGGCAGTTGCTACTCAACATTAGCACGGCTGAGACATTTCTGTCTGGGGTTCCCCCCTTGGCCTTTTTATTCCCGCCCCTCCCACCTAAAAGCATGTTTTGCCAAAGTTGTTAATCAGTGCAGATTTTTATGGGAAAAAAAAAGTAGGATAAGCTGACTCTTCTTTTATCTTAGTGGATACTTGGTTTAAAAACATTAGTACTTATGATCGTTTTCTTCTAGCTCATTAATTGCCAGAATACTTCTAGCTCATTAATTGCCTTTATAGAAAGGGACATAAACAGAATTGAGAAACATCAGAGAATGAAGACAACAGTAGTGACACAGCAGCATAATTATCCGATATAGATAACTAGGAAGTGTCACCAAGTTACCAGCTATGATTTCAACACGTCTCTTCAATAAAAAAGGAGCTTTGCTGCATTGTGTAGTGACCTGTTGATTTCAGTGGGAGGCTTGATATTTTATTTCGGGACACTTGGATTCAGCTAATGCTAAGCAATAATAAAGTAAATGAGGCTTTGCTGATTAAAGGAATAATCCTCATTTGAATTGTGATTATGGTATATAGAACTGATAATACACCTGCATCAACCTGCTGCAGTTCTTTGCAATTTGACCTTAAATAAAAGAGTTAGTTTCCTGGCTTAAGAACTTGCTAGACTTTTGTAGAATAGTGGTACATAGCTTAGTATTTCATCATCAAAGCTGACCTTAAATGTTCTGTATTTTCCATCTTGAATGCATCATTATTTTTCCTCTTCAAATAGCAGATACTTCTAAAAGTAAAGAAAACAAAAAGCAATCCAAAAACAACATATATTTTAAAATGCCCACTTAGAAAAGTGCTATCAAAATATGATAACATTTTAATGAAGCTAACATTTAGTAAAGCTCTATGATGTATCTGCATGTATGTGCCTATCAGTCTACATTTAAAAATCTTGCAAAATGCTAATTTTGAGCTGAAGGACAAGCAGGCAAAAAAAAATCTCACTCGGGTATTCTTAACAGACTGCACATCTATCAAATAAAATATAATTTAATATTTCAAGAAGCAGATCTCCAAAACGGTGTACAGGGAGCTATATAAACAAATCTTTTTAATGTAAACGTGACTTGAGCACATAACTTCCCAAGGGGACCTATGAAAGGTACCTCTTATCATCCCTGAATGTATTTGAGTCCAAAGGAAGTCCTGAAGGATGTAAAGTACTTGTTATGTATGTTAATTAAATACTTGTAACTACAGCAATTTGCTGCAATTTTCACTAAGCTACCAAAGTAAAGGAAAATGTAAAAGATAGGCAGGCAAGCAGGAGGAAGGAAGGGCTGCTTTACTGAAGGAGAAAGGTAAATATTTATTAGCTACCTGATAAGATGATGAGATTTATATAACTAGCCATGTTCTAGTGCTGGGGTCCCAGTATAGGAGCCATATGAATATTTTGGAGTACACCCTGCAAAGGATCCCAAATATGATTAAGAGATTGGAGCATCTGTCAGGATATGCTGAAAGACCTGAGGTTGTTTAGTTTAGAGAAGAGCAGATCTTGGTTTCCAGGTTATTTTTGAGGCTCAGGTGGACCTTACCAATGTGTATGAATATCTGATGGGGGAAATAGAGTAGACAGAGCCAGACCCAGTTGTATCCAGTGAAAGAAAAATAGGCAATGAGTGGGAAAAACTGAAATATTGGTGTTTTAAGAAAATCATATGGATGTATGAACAATATGATCAGTACAAGTACAAGTGTGAGTTTCTGCTTCACGTGTATATACTTTCTCACAGAAAACCTCTGTCTGCAAGACAGTGAAAGCTTATATAATCAATTTTACGTTTCAATTTGACAGGTAAGTTAAATAGCTTGGGAGCAGCAATTACCATTAATAACTTGATAAGAATAGAAATGAAGGAATTGAAAGTGTGCAGGATAGTTTTTGATTTTTTTTGTTCTTCTTCTTTTGGAACGTAGAGAAAACTAGTCATATTTATAAATCTTCAGACATACGAAATTTGTCCACAGACAGATAATGAAAATTTGAGATCAGAAATTTGAGAAAATTTGCTTAAGAGGAAAACCAAGCAAACAAACAGCTCACGTATTCAGTTTGAGTAGAGGCTACAAATAATATACATATTTTTTAAACAAAAATCATATTGAGGACATATAGGTCAATATAGGGTCTTTCTTACCTACTCCTGGCTTGTTACTGCATCCAGGTAGAAACAACCTGGGACTGATATTGTGAAGATAATACTGACACTAGAAGAAAGAGGTGAACACAAGGATGTGCTATTGTGGCCAATCACATCAGAATATCTCCCTGAGGATTTTGGAAAGACCTTAAACACCTCAATTTTCTGTTATGATAAATTCATGGAATACTATATACTATTTGGCAATAATAAAACGGTGCATTCCAGATACATATTTTATAGGTTAGTTGGATAACTATCTTAACTACAATTTATCTTCTGAATCAAATATGGCATTTAGCTAGACCACAACATTAATTGCAATTGGCCTAGAATTTAATATAGTCACAATAAAATAAAGTCTCTTGATGGCTAAGATAAAGTAAATTAAATGATGACATTTTTATCTGTCATAAGTATATGTTCAATTGTTATTTAAGTTATCTACAGACTGACAGAAGAGCTGTGAAAGAGCAGGCAGGCTAATAAAATAAAATTTTTGAGATCAAGGATAAAATAAATAAATGAAATGGCTATGCTTCATTGTTCCTGTGATTGAATTTTTTCATTTGAAATGTCAGGAGACTAAACCATTTCCCTTATTTAGAATGTGCATCACTTAATTAAATTTGTTCTATATTGTAGTATCAAAATCCATCACTGTTCCATAGCTAGAAATTGCATTTGGGTTATGAGCAAGATAGAAAAGAAAATATTACAACTTTCTGACAAGTTTATAAGACCTAATGTTTTTCTGGTTTAATGAACTGTCTTCCTGAAAGCCTCAGCCTTGCTTTTCACAGAAAAGTAGCAAACACATTGCTGTATTGTAACTGGTAGCAAAGAATGTGCAGAGACCATTAACACACATGTATTTCTGTCCTGAATGTGCTAAAAAGTAGATCAGAATTGAAAAGCGTTCAAAGCTATATTGCAGAATCTTAGTGAAATACTGTGGATGTATTTTATCTATAAAAGCAATATCTGTTCTGATATCACATCTTACATTTTCTTCAAGTACAGTGTCTGTAATAGGTGTTCCACGGTATATGTTTCTAATTTAAACAGATATCAGATGTCAAGGTGACATAATCGCCTTTTAAATCCATCAAAAGCTGTATTTTCTTTAATTTCTGATTCTGTCATGTATGGAACATCATACATATATCATGTTATTGTTATCTTAATTCTTCCATGCATTTTAGCTTGACTGGTGACAAAATCATGCAATAACAGCTTGTAAAGACTAATGAGACCCATTGTACAATAACAAGAATATTCCAGATAAGGTTTAGTCAATTATTATTAAAACAGAGGATGCTTGCATATATTTTTGCTATTGTCAAGCTTAAGTTTTAAATTATCTCCAGAAAAAATATAATTTCAGTTTGTTTGCTATAAGTAGGAATTTGGTTTTGATGTTAATATTTTTCCTCATGACAAATGGAATGTTGTATGTTGGACAATCTTCAGTAGCTGAACCAAGAGACCAAGGGGGCATTCTTCTATTCTTTAAAATCTATACCGAATCACTGACAAACCTAGTTATATAAATCCTGAAGCATGTTATTTGCAGCAGCTTTTTTGTAACTTCACAAAAAAGACTTTTTTTTCTCCAAAAGATAGACAGTAAAACCAATTGCAGTGCTCCTGCAGCAAAAGGAGCTGACATTGCCTGAAAATCAGAAATTATTTCATCTAAACTACTATTCAATGTTGAAAAGAGAAATATCTAAATTATTATCTCTCTCTCAAAAATTATTTTGTTAGCTATGTTTTCTATGTGTTAAATAATCTGAAAGCACTTAAACATTTCAAATAGTCGTCTTAGATTAGCACATGCCTAAATTTTTTAGAATTTTGCAAAAAATCACAAATTTAAATTTAAGATCATGAGATATAACCCTAAATTTGAGATTTTACTCAAAATTTCATGATTGAAACCCTTATGTCTAATAAGTTTACATAAGAATATTTTAATCTGCAGATGGCTATTTCAAATACATTTGGTTATGTGTATGTAGAATCAAACCCTAAAGGGTGTAGTTACATAAACTGTTTTGTTGATTATTTTTTCTTGCTCTGTATGAATTCATGTCATGTGCTCTTGGTGACCCTGCTTATGCAGGAGGGTTGTAATGGATGGTCTACAAAGGTCCGTTCCATCTTCAGTCATTTTGTGATTCTATGATTCTTCAATATGAAAAAAAAAAAAAGTGAAGTAGTGTGAGGCAATAGCTTGAAGCAATTCCTTAACTTCCTAAATTTCTTTCAGAGTTAACTTAAAGAAGCCCAAATTGTCTG
>JAUBNY010000789.1:984674-1002030 GCA_032275445.1 Crypturellus soui
TCTCTCTTTTCTGAGGTAAGCATAAGAAGTTGTTTATTTACTTTTACGTAGGACTAAGCTAACTTTTCTAAAGATATTGAACTTAATTACAGCCTTTATAATTGCTTATTGGCATAGATATCACTACTTTCTAATCTAATTTATTTTGAGTTATTAAGAGAAAATTCAAAACACTTTCTCTTCTTGTATTTAAGGTGTTGAAAGACATTTACACTGTACAGTGCCCTAGCATGTCATAAGATTATTTTATATGTAGATTATTTTATATGTATTTTATTTAACTGCATGTCCCTCTCTCTCCATCACATATGTAAATATATATGCAGTCACACTTGAACTTTTATTTATGACCGTTAAATTCCAATGATAAGGACTTTTTTTTCTCATTTTTGATACTTCTCTGTGAAGAAATATTGACATATGTCAATATTTTTTATTTTAGCTTGGTGTCATCATTCCTGGTTGAAAAATGCAAAACACTATTTGCCAACAACAATTTAATTGTATATATGCACAAGGGTAGATTGTGCATAATAAATAATTTTTACTTAGGAAAAATTTGGCAGATTAGAATCATTGAGGATAACTTCCTGAAAACAAATAGTAGAATGTTAGTCATTACCAAAATGGAAAATGCAATGTTAGGACTATGAAGTGAACTGTGAACATGACAGACTGTGTAAATCTGTGTAAATCAACCACAGTTTTATACGAACACTGGATCTGGTCATATGTGCTTGAAATGAGTCAGCAGAAATATTCCCAGAAATATTACCTTGCCATTATACAGAAGGAGACAGGACATCAATGTTTATGAGCAGGAAAGCAGTAGGGAAAAAAAAAAAAAAAGATTTCCTGGTTGAAAAATAAGGTGCCTGGATATGTTGCATATCTATAAAATCATGAATAGTATGGGGACAATGAATAGAGAACTGATTACTCTTCAAACACAAGCATGGTTGAGCAGCCAGTGGAATCAACAATCAAAAAGAGATATTTACCCACATACCCACAGTATATAATTAAATAGTGGAATTAATTACCAGAGTTTACTGTTGAAGTGTTGTTGTGTTGATCACAAAATTCACAGAAAATAGGGATACCAGAAGGTATTCTTCACACCAGTGTGTGCATGCAATCTCCAGCTCAAGTAGGTTGTGAGAATGTGGCATATGTTTCGAGAATATGTCCATCCAAGTGTACATACCTCAAATCACCCAATTCTTATATTCTTATATTTAGCCAATTCTTATATTCTATATCTAGTAACAACTAACATTTTTATTTACTTGTAGATAAGGTAATATTTCAGATAATATAAAGCATTGATTAAATTGCCGTACCTAAATCAGAGGAGCATTTAACCATATGATTATATTTTAAAATGCATGTCTATCCGTCACTAGGGATAGTGAGACTTATCCTCACCACATTTTTACCAAGAATAACATTAGTGAAAAAATTCTGAGCATGGATGCTTGGAGAGCACATGTCAGTATCAAGATTGTTATCAAGGATCCTCTCCAACTAAGACATTCTACATTGGCCCTGTTTAGATCAGATTCAGCCATGGTTGAGGTAGCTGCCATTGCCTACCATGAGGGATGGGTTTTTAATGTAATTCCCTGCTCTTCTTTTTCATTATGGACTTTATTGTGCTTTTATGAGAGGTTTTACTGTAATAAGTGTCCTTGAAAAAGTGCGGGAAATGGCAATCTACTTGTAAAATTCTGCACAAATGTTGCTTGCTTACTCTTTAAAAGATTCAAACACCCTGCCTCAGTTACTTACTCTTTATGTTAAGAAGCTTGATCTCAGAAGAAAGCAGCCCAAAATGCCCCTATGAAGCACAAGTATAGGCAGTTTTAGACTAAGTTTTTCTTCCTTTCTGTTGACATCAACAAAGATGCAACCTTATGTTCCTTTGAATTACTCTTTAAAGCTTTTCTTTGATGTCCTTTAAAGAATGTCTTAGTAAAAATGAGGCCATTTACCTGTTCAGACTACTACATATCATGCTGATTAATACTTTGTCGCTGTGTCCTTGTTGTTTTCCTCTGTTGTCTTGTCATTCTCTCATAAATGTTTAGCTAGAATTGCTTTACATCATTATGCAACTGTTCTCTCTTTGACAATTTTCTGTTTTGTGGAATCCATCCATAGGTATAAAGAACATTCTAAAGAAGTTTAGCTATTTTTCAAAGTTTAAGAAAGCTTTTCTAAACAGCTAAAGAGGAAAAAGCAGAGGATCGGGTGAATAGCTTTTTAAAGAAGTAGAACCTGGTAGAATAAAAGTGACCAGTTTTCAAAATGATTATTGTTGTTTGTATTAGTAGAACAACACATTTCATTCTAAAAAAAGCCCCAAATCCAAAAATGAACAAAGATTTTTTTTTTACAATGCTTACACTGTATAACCTAAGCAAAATATTTAAGAAGTCAGAGTCAGAGTCAGAGTAAGAAGTCTGACAAGACCAGAATTCTGACTTAATCTTAACAGGCAAGCATGATGTTTGGTGAGGTACAAAAATAATGAATATAACTGTTAGTGTTTGCTGTGTTTACACTGTCTTTATGAGGATAACTTTAGCTCTTTCATTTAACTCTGTTACCACTGACTACAGGGTTCTGCCAAGAAAACAGCAGTCTCCAAGATTAATGGTGAATGATTTGATGTTCTTTTGTGGATAGTATCAGAATAGTGACTTATTTGTGTCATTTGTTTTACATATGCAATGTTAAATGCTTATGTTAGAAGGTTATTCTCCTTAGGCTCTCTCTACTATGGGTGGGTTTTGCTGTTAATTCATAGGAAAAATTTAATTTAAGTTCAATGAGGAGGTGTTACCTGCTCCGAGAAAGCCTCTCACTCTCCTCTGACTGTATCAAGAACTGCAGTAACATTAAGTAGGATAAGCTCTTAAGTGTCTAAATCAGATTTTGTGGCCAACACATTTAATAATTATTCATGTGCAGCAAGACCACTTTTCTCACTAATAGAGCTCATGGTAAACAAATATTGATAAGATTTGCTTTTCCTTCAGATTTCACTCTGTCTTTGTACATTATCATCATTTTCTTAATAGCCAACTTTATAATTGAGTATGAAATAATGTCTCAACAATTATAGCAAGTGTATGTCATTGGTGATAAAATTTCACTGATATGAACTGAAAATAATTGTCTTGGTTTACTACAGAACTGTCTTGAATCATTTAAACTTTCAGTCAGTGTATGTATAGCAAATAACTTATTCAAAGATTTTCATTGCCTTAGTAGAAGTAGGAAGGAGGGGAGGGTCTATCCTTAAACTGCAAATGCTGGAAAATCTTGGTGATATGCCCACATGTGTTTATATAGTGATATATTTTTTATGTCTTATAAAATGTGGAAGTACCTCAGAAACTAATACATTTTGCAGTAGTAAATGTCAAACAAGTCATGCATAATTTCTTTTGCAGTGCTCAGTCACAATCCTAGGTGAAACTTAGCAGTGCGATGTAATTTTTGCATAATACTCATTTGCAAATACTCATTTGTGTTTGTTTTCATTTCTTTAATGCAGGCAAATTATTAAGCTATTAACTATTTCTCAGTGGGAAATTATTAACTATTTTACAGTGGGAAGTTAGTTGGAGAGAATGACTGTACAGATATGTCTGATTGTGAATAACCTCCAAATACAAGACACTTGTTACAGCATCTTTTCTATAACATTTGGAGATAAGATTCCATCAGGACTTTATAGTCAAAATACAGAAAAGTTGCAATGCAAGTTCAATGCAACCACATGATTATGTTTTTTAGAAACCTCCAAAGAAATTCCATTACATATTTTTGTTCTGAGAGAAGTAGATGAGAGCTACTCTCATCCCAGGAATACACAGGTTTATATTTCTTACACAAATATGTGTGGTTGTGCATGTGTACACCACAGGACATGCATTTCGTGGTATTAAAAGAAATAAAACCTCATATTTATAAATTCATAGCCAGGATTGTGCTATTTTTAGGCAAACTACTCCATCACAGGCATGACTTTGGAATACATTATGATGCTCCAAATGAATCATATTTACCTGCCTAATTACTCCATTCTTTGTACAAGGCAGGGAGAGAAGGGAGACTCGTTTACTGACTTTTCTTCTTTCTTCTTCTTCCTTTTTTTTTTTTTTTAATGCTAGGAATAAACAAGGAGAACTGTGCTGTCAATCAGCAAACATATAGGGCTCTAACCAGTTGTCAGCTTTCTCTTTTGGCTGTTAATTTTGTAGCTGATCCTTACTTTTTCCTCCCCATTGCTGCTTATCTGCCACAGATACCAAGAGGCAGTTCAGTTGAACAGTAACAGTATAACAAACCCAAGAGTAAGGTGTCCAGTGAATGTTTTACTCCAAGATTTTGAAAATAACGTAATTTTACTCTTTAATATTATCATTTGCTACAGATGTTCTAAAACCTAACAAAAAAATAGAATGGGGTTATTACGAATATTTTATTTGTGGGAAGCATTGCATTTAAATTAAACTTGGAATATTTCTGACAAGATGCCAGAAAAACGACTATTGGGACTTTTGGTTTTGGAATGAAAGTGGTTGCTTCTTCCACTTTTGTCTGAGTAGATCGGGGAGGGAGTTAACTTCACCTGAACACTTTTTACATGGACATTGATAGTCATATCTGTTTTGAAGTCCACTGATGTCTCATTATCCTCTAGCAAAGGTTTTAGTTCTCACACAAGTATCATCCATATTAGACACAGAAGTATCTTTTAAAGAAAATCAGCTGCCTCTCCATATTGAGATTTCTCAGGTATCTTTCAGCTGTCATGTTCCATGTATGGAACACATATAGGCATTGACAAGTAGGCACTGTGGATCACTCGTAGCTTATGTCTCTAGACAAAAAATCTCATCTGTTCCAATACTGTAATTTAGTCATAACAAATGACAAAAAACAAACAACAAAAGAACAATAAAAAATCTTGTCTTTCAGAGCATATACCTTATAAATAGTACTCTATTTATTTGTCTTAGTGCCATTGTTTGCAGCTATTCTGAGTTTTTATTCAGTAACCAGAGATTTTCCTTTTCATTAAGAATAAACAGATGCCAAAGAAAGTCCACTTAAATCTTCTGAAACACATAATCTTGTCTTTTACCACAGAAGAAAGAGTTGCATTAAAAAAGACATTTTTCCTAGCACAATTTTGTCATAAGAGAAAGCAAAAATTTGTTAAAAGTGACCTACTTCTTTTGATAAAATTGTTTTGAAGACATATGACTAGTGCTTTAGAATTTACAAAATTGAAGAAAATAAAGGAGAATTAAATTTAGATTTCCATTCAAAATAGAGTGAATTTATGGAATAAAGTATCAAGTAAGTCTAAGGCAAATGGAATTTAAATTGAAATAGAGAATATTTGATGCCATTAAGTATAAGGTTTCATAATCAAGAATTTTCAGTGATTCATTAATGACAGGAAGAAAGTTAGAAGTGAATCGTATAGTCTACCATAAGTTGGGGCTGCAACTGTAGTAGCTGATTTTCTTTACATAGTAAGGGGTTAGAAGTATGAATTACACATTTTTAGACTGTTAGACTGTTCTGAAAATTCTGTCCAAAAATCCAAAGCCTCTAGAAGTCTATACATCTTTTTTTTTCCCCAGATGAAGTGTCTTATGAAAGATAATGATGATCTGCTCAAAGCATAACATCCTTAGGACTAAGAAAATCACAGAAAATTTTATACATCATGGCAGTATGCAACCAAACTCTTAGTTTGTTTTATAGATAATGTCAGATTAGAGGACTATGTCTTGCATGTTATTACTAAAATAGTGGGTCTTCGCAGGCGAAATAAGAACAATGTGTACAAAACTATTATGTATAGGACAATAAGCTCATGCAGAGAAATGTGTCTTCCACAGTTTAGAAACTAAATTATCCAATATAGGTCTAATTATTATTTCATCATCACTTTCATTTGCATGTAGTACTACTGAATATTTTTGAGGAAAATAATAAATTCCTAACATTGGATTTCCATTCGGTAATATTTAGACTAGTAACAAAAATGCTTCTTTCTTACCTTCTACTGAATCATTAAAATTTCCCACTAATACAGTGTGTGGCAGAAAAAGACCTAAACCTGAAAAAAGCTTGAGTATAAGCCTTTTGTTTTCCTATAAGGAACTTAAGTGCATTTACCAAATGCACATGTGTACAGGCACACATTAAGTCACTGGTTAGAGCTGTAGTCTGAATGATTAAATACAAAGAATATTTGTTTAGTTATACTTAGGAGGTTCTATTTGCTAGACTCTTCAAAACATAAAATATTTATTGAAGAAAGCAACTCTCACTTTAACTGAGACTTGTTAAGAATTGTGTCAATTAGGAATGAATTCAAATCTCTCTCCTCAGACTCTCAGTGCACTCTCAGTGCATACTCATTTTCCACTGTGCTCTATAAACTCCTCTGGATAATGAGACTATATTTATTTAGACAACACAGAGGAATAAATGGAATTCAGAAGTAAATAAAACAGTAAGCTGAAGAATCGAACTTAATGTTGGATATCTTCTTTAGTACTGCAGAAAGACAGTAGCCATGCTATTGCACTGCTTTCTACCTTGACTTGCTGTAACCAACAAGACAAACACTTTTTTTTTCTTTTTTTTTAGTGATATCATTAATGTCAATTGCAAGGAATTGGTACTTTTTCAGACTGTGTGGAGAATTAAATCACATTGTCAAGGGATCATGTTAATGTAAAATATACTAGGTTTCCTTGTGGAAAAAAACAGATCATGAGCCATGCATCCTTCCAAATATATTTAAACTCCATGGTCAAAATCCCTTTGCTATGTCAAGTCTCATGTTTAGTGTATTTTTTTAATAAATAATAAATAATAATGAATGCACACTGAATCTAAATGTGTTGGAAGATAGTATTTTAAGAAGAGGAGAGTATCTTGTATTGGTTGAAAGGAGTAGTTTTCAAATATGAAAGATCTCTAGAGGTCCCTTCCAACCTTAAGCATTCTATGATTCTATGATCTCCAGAGAAGGGGACTCCACAATCTCTCTGCGCAGCCCTTTTCCAGGGCTCTGTCACCCTCACAATAATGAAGTTCTTCCTCACATGGAGGTGAAACTTCCTGTGTTTCAACTTGTACCCACCCTGTCCTGTCACTGGCCAACACAGAGAAGAGCCTGGCCCCATCACCCCTATAATCACACCTCAACTACTTGAACATGTTGATCAAATCTCCTCTCCGCCTTCTTTTCTCCACACTAAACAGGCCCAGCTGACTTATAGTCTTTCCTCATATGACAAATGTCCCTTAATCAACCTCATGGCTCTCTGCTGGATCCTCTCCAGAGGCTCAGTGTCCTTCCTGGGCCATCGCCCAGGCCCAATTTCCTCCTGGGGAGCCCAGAACTGCGCGCAATACTCCAGGTGCAGCCTCACCAGAGCTGAGTTGAGGGGCAGGATCACCTTTCTCAACCTGCTGGCAATGCTCTTCCTGATGCAGGCCAGGATCCCATTGGCCTTCTTGGGGACGAGGGCACATTGCTGCCTCATGGTTAACCTGTTGTCAACCAGGACTCCCAAATCCCTCTCTGCGGAGCTGCTTTCCAGCAAGTCAACCCCTAATCTGTACTGGTGCCTGGAGTTATTGCTCCCCAGATGCAGGACCCTGAACTTGTTGAACCTCATGAGGCTCTTCTCTGCCCACCTCTCCATCCTGTCTAGGTCTCTCTGACGGCAGCACAGCCCTTGGGAGTGTTGGCCACTCCTCCCAGTTTGGTGTCATCTGCAAACAGATCATGACACTCTGTTACTGATCCTTACAAAATAATTTTGAAATAAAGTTTGATCTACTATAAATTGAATATGAATCATATTTTAAAATTATTTTATTAGACAACTCTTCCTTTTATTTTTCCTTTAATAAAGAAAGAAATTTCAAATGCTCATTTATGGCACTTTCACTATTATATAAAATATCAACTTCAAGGCCAAACAAAAAAACCCTCTAAAAATGTTGGGTTTAATTGTCTAAAATAATGACAGATAATGACGGATTATATACATATATATGTAATATATATATATACCTAAATAAAAACATGCCAAAAATAGACATTGTCTTATAGATTAAGCATTTTTGGTGTCTGTGTGATATTCAGTTTCCTACTCCACCCTAGCCAACAGACTGTATAGTCAACCTTTGTTTCAGTCTCTTCAGTCTACTGCAACATATACAAAATAGCTAAGAATTAATTTAACTTTAATTAGCTTAAGATCATATCTTCAGGATTAAAATACTCACCTGAAATACAGAGAACTGAATTCATACCAATAATTCACTAAGGATGTGATAAATACTTCACACTGAAAGTAAGACCTCATCATTAATTGACATTTCTAGGTTGTTTTCTTCCCTTTGCAAATTCTGCTTACATCAGATAAAGCTACTTATCTTTTTTTTTTTTTTTCCTATGGTTTATAATACTCTGCATCTCAGATTGCCTACCTTAATGCTTCATATGTTCTAAATCTGGTGCTCACAAGTAGCTGTGTAAGTCAGATCCTAGGGGGATTGACTGGATGTGGGCTTCCAAGCTTAAGTCAGAGAATTGGCCCAAAGGAATATAGAAGCATGTTCTTGTGGTTTAGCTTGACAGAAGATAATATCTCAATCAGATTTTCAATAAAAATATAAAGCATTTGAAGCAGCGTGTTCTTCACATAGCAGCTGTTTTTGACTGCTCTTTAGTCTCAGTTTCCAGGTTAGGCTATTCTCTAGACTTAAGCATAATTTATATTGCTAGGAAGTTGCAGAGTCAGATAGCCTGATAGAGAAGAGGCTGGTGCAGCTCCATCCCCCCTGGTAGAACCAGGAGAATGAGAGTGCAATCCCTGTGGGCACCCACACAGACTCGTGTACACATATACACATACATATGTGTACACACGGTTGGCCACACAGACACAGCACTCAGCATCAATGGCTTAGCTGGTGAGGGGAATAGGATGATATTCCCCTCTCTGGCTAACCAGGACAAAGGTCCGTTACTGGGAAAATACATAACCTACATATGTTTAATGTGGATTCCTCCAACAGCTGGGCTTAGACCCTCAGTCCTCCTAGCAGCTAGCCTTGGGTCCTTGCTCTGTCTGGTTGCTGACCCTGGAACATACGAGCTCCCAAGGTCTGCAGTACCTCTCCCATTGCTTGTACAGACTCTTTCATTCCCACAAACATACACAGTGAGTATCTGCTACAGTCCATCCAGCTGCTAGTCCTGAATCTTTGCACTCTCCTTTGCTTACTGCATAGAGACACATGCAAATGGACCACTTACCTGACCCCAACCTCTAGGCACTCTGGTGGCTGGGCAGTCTCTCTGGTGGCTGGTCAACTTCCCTTTTTATCTCACTCTCAGAGATACACACACAAAACTGGCTCCCCAACTTCTCACCTACTCATTGATTAATCCATCTTGAACTTTGTTAGACACCACACACTCGCTAGCAAGTCCCTCTCCAGTTGTTGTCTTCCTGGATACACATGTGGCCTGAGGTCCCATTCCAGCGTCTGCACTCAGATCTCTCTGCACACACGTGCACCAGAAAAGAGAGCCCTTCACCCAGGAAAATAGCCAGAAATGTAATTCAGTGAGAGAGGGCAGATGATTGCACTGGTCAGGCATGTGACATGGGCAGAGAAGTACACAGACGAGCTCCTGCTTATCTGCAGTATGCCCCTATTTGTCCTTCTTTCTCTCTCTCTCTCTTTTCTTTTTCCACTCTTATTCTTCCCCAGTCCACCTTGATGACTTGCTTTCCCCACCTTTGCTCTTTCCCTTAGACATCCCATAAGAAGTCTTGCCCAACTCCAGAATGCTCTTCCCCTGAGCCCCATAATAAGGTCCATTAAGAGTTTCTCTGCTGGCCACCAGGACAGGGTTCCCTGTGGCCCATGAGCTGGGGCTCTCCTGCACAGTCTTGGGGACCAGCCAAAGGCTGGCAGCTCTGATGACTGATAGGTCTATCGGGGGCTTCTCTGTCTTTCCTGGGGCTGCAGGGCTCCAGGGGATGCATGTGTGTGAGTGGGTATGCTTATAAATGGACTTTATTTTGGTTGATGTGTTGCCTGTTGCTGAAAGTCAAGGCATGCACAAAACACCCGAATACCACCAGTCCTGGAGACCTACTGCAATTTTTTCACAAAAAGAGCTGGAGATGACCCTAAAAGACTTGCCTGTGTACTGATCACAGAGACGACAATGTGTCTGGATTCCCACTGGATAGATAAACATACTTTTAATGTTACTCTTTTTAACCAATCCGATCCAATCCGATTTTAATCAATTTTAACAAATTTAACAAATTTTAGATTTAATTTAATTGGTTTTTAACCAATCCAATGTACAGAATGTGTACATTTCTATTTGTCTGTCTATCTGTTTATCAAATATGTGAAGAATATGTCTGTATTTAATACATGGAAGAAGATATATGTTGATCTATCAGCTATACTCATTACATACTCATGGTCAGACGATAGTAATGACTCATTGTGTCCCATGTGTCTCTAACTTGAAAATATTGAGATGATAGATCTTGAAATATGATTCCTGCGAGACAAAAAAACTCTCTTGCCCTCTCGCCTGTTTTTTTTTTTAATTTCTCCTCAAGCTCTCTCTGTGTCCTATACTCACAAACACACACAAATATGCCACTTGGCTAGTCTTTCTTTAACAATGCATCTTCATGGTTTACTTTATGAACACACTGAAAGAAGTTTTGCAAACAAAGTAACATGTAGAAACTCTTTTGAGTGGATTTATAAATAGGATAATCTTAAAGAATATTTAAAATGTAGTCTTCATTTTAGTCATTTTCCATATTCAGATGGCTTATTGCTCTGTGAGATGAGGCTACATTCAACAGGGCCTTCACAAAGGAAACCAGAGTAGCCGATACAAGGCTCATGTCTTGTCACTCTGCCATTGACTATTTTTAGTAAAAGCATTCAGAATATATTTTCATGGAAGAAAGTTTACAGACAATGGTTGAGAGAAGAATCTAAGATTGGGTTATTACAGACATTTTTAGAGCAGCGCTGAACACAGCATTTAGACTAGGACAGAACATGCTGGGTAGGAGCTCCATTAACCTGTTCTGGTCAGCAATGCGTATAAAGACAAATTGAAGAAGAGAGGTTAGACAGTAATCTGTAGGGCAGAGTGGATGGATTTTCCACAGATAAAGTGCTGAGTGAGTTAGGAAACTGGAAGTACTTTGAAGCTGAGCTGAAATGAAAGAGCATCAAGATTGAAAAACTAATTTAAAAATAGTCTGAAAAAAGAAGTTCATGTCAATATTTTTGCTGTGTAGTATAGGAGAGCAGTTCCTTTCCCCACCCCCCAAAATTGTGAAAATTATATCATTAAAAAATGGAGTGTATCACAATGTGTCATAGTTGACTCAATCACTTCTAAACACTCAAAAATACTGTAGAAGCTATAGACATGGCAGATTTCCCTGTATTTCTTCAACGCTCCATTTGTACCATTTGGACCATTAGTCTTAATGTTTTTACACACTGAGACCAAGTTTATGTTGTTAGATGTATTGCTTTGTTAGTCTGAACTGTTCACATCGGGATCATTATTACTTTTAAATGACTATACTTTTCCATTTCTTTAGGTTCCCCAAAGACAATCATGGTATACCACGCATAAACCTGAAATTAGAAATAGAGAATTATTGCTATTGCTTTAGCTTTGATGATTACTGTATCTTTATTGCAATGTACTTCTGCTCTTTGGGTTTTTTTTATATTTGCATTAACTATTACATTTGCTCTTATTTACTTCATTTTCTTAAACCTTGCACTTATTCTATAAGTAAATCAGCAATAACAGTTAATCATAAAAGTGTATATAAAACATTTCTTGCATTACATCTCTATACATTCTAAATCTCTATTGCATCTCTCTATACTTGATGTAATGCATTAAGGATAACACATTTAAAAAATAGTTATGCCCTTTTCCACTGTAAATGAGATATTTTAAATGTTCCTTGGCAATCAACTATGGAGCAATTATATTTAAAAGATTTGGTATGTTTCTTGGGCAATAGGGTTAACTTGTAATTATTTTATGCATTCATTCCCAATGAAATTTCTTAGCATATTTCTCCTACAAAACTGGGTTCTTGAAAAAGTTAATACATGGGCAATACTTTAAAAAGCAGCACCAAATAGATGGGAAATACATTACGAAAATACACAGTAGTGGTGAAGTCCCTTTTCCTCCTGAATATTAGCGACATATTTAAATAGCTTTCCTAAAAAAAAAAAAAAAAAGTTCCTTCCCAGAGACTGAAGTAAATGCAGTAGTGGGGTAAATAGCTTAGCTTAGGTAACAAGTGCTCAGAAATCCTTAGGAGAGACGGATAGAATTGCAGATGAGCGATTAGTTGCATTTTGTCACAGGCTGACAAACCTGAAGGCAAAGATCTTAATTTGTCTACCAAAGAGTAATTTTGCCACTAAAAAGTTCTTAATTTGTCTCCTATAGTGAGATTTTCCATTATACAGGCAATATTAACCTGTTGATTTTTCTTCTGAATCTCCTGACAACGTTGAGGTTGTCATAGCACTCTACATGATATGTCCATCAATACTGGGGATGAGACTGGGACTTTCAAAATGACTTGATGTAAAACCACAAGTCATCTTTAAAAATGGCATTCTCTTATTTATACACTTTACATATTCAATATATCATGTGCAAATCAGATGTGTAATTAGACTTTTTGATTATTTTTTTTCAGAAACAAACTCAGTGAAAGAACAGAGATTTACGGTCCTCAGAGAAAATTGATGACTCAAATCAATATGTTTTAACTGAACTCATTAAATACTTTCAGTTTCTTCAATTTTGTTATTTTTGAATGTGTATGTTTTGAAATACAATGAATATACATATGTATGTAAAATAATCACATTCTATTTTCCTTTATTAAAAAAAAGTTTTCCTTTGTTCTTTTGCCTTTTTTTTTTCTCCTCTGAAATGTAAATCAAAGGAAAATTGCAGAACACCAGGTGCAGGCTCTTCTGAAAAGTCTCTTATCAAGTCATTCTGAAATTGTGTCTCACAAATAAAGGTCAAGGACAGAAAGAAGCAATGTGAATGCAGTATGGAGGCAATCAAACCTACCATTCATTCCAAAGAAGGACACTTTTACAGAACTATTAACAGTTTGTCACAAAATCAATGGGTTTGATTCCCTTTTCACTAGCGCAAATATAAATTGAGAGTAACTCTGGGTTTAAGAATGAAATTTTATTGACATAAGTGTCAGTGTATGATGAGCTTGGAGGACAAAACTGTCAGCTGGTTTATTTGCACAGTTTCAATATCACACAACGGAAGACACAAGAATGCACATGTACATATTCATGCTAATATGTAAGCATTAGTTTAATTTGTCCATTCTTTTTTTTTTTATTTTTACAGCTCCCAACATGATTCTGTTCCTGAAAATAGGAATTTCACTCAATATAATTTTAATGACTTATATTTGTCTAAAATTTCATTTATTTCTACATGGAATTGTTAGGTATGAATTAGTGATAAAAATTTCTTTGTCCGTGATATTGATATGTTCTTATTCTGCTTTGTTTTGATGCAAATATGAAATTTAACACAATTCACACCTAGTTGTGGAATTCATACAGAACCCTTACTAGAAAAAAATAAAATTAAAAAAAAATTGCTACTTGAGTCACTTTGCCTCATAAAATTTCATTCTTTTTCTGACTGCTATTTGTGACTCCTTCTCCATGATCAGACTTCTATAAATAAAATGGCAAGGATCAGGCCCTTAGAGAGTTGCCAGTAGTGATAATTTAATGACACCATCTTGTGGTTCTCTCAATCAGACACATTTTCCTAGGTGCAGCGTTCAAACACCCATAAATAATGTTCCAGGGTTCAAGTGTTTTCAGCAGATGATGCTGCTGTTGCACATTGTACTTTTTTGATACAAAGATGCAGGATATTACTGGAATGGCCGTTTCTGTTGTTAATTACTACACAAAACGCAAAATGGCACAGTTACTGTTATTACCCCTGTGGTGATGCAGTGGCCATGCAGCTTCTGACGGTAGCTTTGATGTCTCCACAAATCGCTGAAAGAGTTTTGGCTTTGTCATGCAGTGAAAATTCTTGCATAAATCTAAACCTACAAAACAAATGCATGTACTGTACAGTACCTCTATATTTTTAACCATAGAAAATTTAAGTTGGATAGCAATGATGAAAGGCATATGAGGAAAAAAAAAAGAAATTGAAGAATGGGGAGAATTTCAATTTTAAAATAAACACTCAAATATCCCTATTAAAGATGAGACAATGTCTATTGTAGGTAACTAGTATCTACTTGCATAGTTAAAAACTGCTGATGTAAGGAAAAGAAGTCAAATATAGTAAATGAAAAAGGATGGTATGAAAATTATCTAACTCCTATTTTTAATAATTTTTCAAATATCTTTATGTCCAATAATTTTGGATCTTCATGAATTTAAGTAACTTATTTTGCAGATTGTGTATTTATCTCACACAGAATATGTTGTTGACCTGTGTTCATTATCTTCAAAAGAAATTACACCTCAGAGGTGAGGGAAAAGACTCATGTCATCTAACTATAGAATCTGCAAAGCACATGTAGGAGTTGTTCTTATATATGCCATGTCACCTCTAGGAGGTGGCTATTTCTTTTTGATGACTCTAGAGGAATCTGAAAGAGGTCAAGGTTCAAGTTCATGTTTCACTTGGGAGCCCAAAATAAATATGATGAATTCCCTGCTCAGTATTATTAACTCTCCTACAGTATCTTAATGTTTGAGAATGATGCAGACACCCTACTAAAGAATATATGATTATGTTCAGCACAGGAACAATTATTTCTAGTCCAGTGTGCTATATACATATATGAGACAAGAAACAGTATTATAAAGAGAGTAGTATTTTGTAGAGCATCTCTGTAATGCATTAATCTTTTATATGCTCAGTTGCTAGAGAAATGACTGAATACTGATATGAAATAATTGCTCCTTTCAAACAAACTTCAAGCATAGAACTGCAATGTATATATCCTTTATTCCATCATTTTAACTCAGAGAGTGCGCATTCTGAAGAACCGGATGTATAGTTTTTTCTTCTTTTTTTCTTTTTTTTTTTTTTCTTTTTCATGAGGCATCAGTATTAGGATTTCAAGGACTTCGTAATTTTATAAATAATTTTCATCTTAATTAAGCATTGAATAAATATATTCTTTATAGCCTATGTGGTCTGCCTACCTCTGAAGCAGATCATTAGAAGGGAAATGAATGTTTGGATACTATTCTAAAAAGCAGGCACGACCTGTTTACTATCTTAGTTCCTATGAAAAGACCTACATGCTTGCAAATATTCTTTGTTCTACTGAAGTCAGCACTAAAGTTAAACATATGTGGATTTCTCTGAAGGGCTGATACCTCGGGAATTCTTGCAAAATACTCTTTGTATTAGTGGTCCACTGCATTGACCTGGAATGCCACTGACCTCGCTGAGACTCAGGGTGATATAGAGTTATGTTTGCATGAAGCTCATTACAAAGCGGTAGAGGAAGCCCTTCGTAATTGCTTTCTGAAAACACACTGCTGTCACTGGGCTGGAGAATTTTTTCTGAAAATATAGGCGATCAAAAGGAAAATAAACATGAAAGTGAAGCCTCCAAAACTCAATTTAAAAATACACTAGATCAACAGAAATATTTCAGAACAACTCTTATATTTTAACAACTGAAACTTCTTTCACATTTGTGTTCTAATTTTCTTTGATATGGAATATCAAGATAAGTTTTTTATGGAGAAAAATGACATATTCTCAATACTCACAGAATTTTCGTCTTATTTAATTTGCAAAGTAAGCATGGTCATAAATCAGTTTCTAATTTTCTTTTGTGTCTTCAAATCTTTTTATAAGCTGAACTCTGAGTTCCTTGCTTGCACATAAAAGGCATTTTTAATATTAATGTAATTCAATGGTAATTTATTTTAAAGGTTAAATGTTACTGCTCACTGAGTTCTTGGTATGCTTCAGATGGTGGCATAAAATCCAGTAGCATGAATTCAATAGCATGAATTTAAAGAAATAGGACCTCTACTTTTGATATGAACGCCAGTTTTTCAATTTAATGTCATTAAATCTAAGAAACAGCACCAGAGATCTCTATGAAAGAAAGCATGTTCTTGAGGAAAATAGACAAAGATTGTTCAGTTAATGATGTGATTTGGTTTAACAACAAGCAAGTTACTACATGGTCGTCACTTAAGAAAACAGAATCAGAATTTTGTGATATTAAATAATAATTTATATGATTGTGTTAATGTCACCTTGTCCAATTAATTCTAATACTTAGATGAAATCAAAATATCATTTCAATTCATTTGAAGGAAATAATGCATACAAGCAAGACAAGCCATGCCAGTTCAGGAGAGTTCTGCCCCAATATATATATATGTATGTGTATATATATATATTTAGTATATATTTAGTATATATAGTATAGTATGTTATGTGTACTTTTTTTGTGGTTCTTCCCTGCAGCCCAGCATTTCCCTTTCAGCCTATAGTGGTCTAAACAACTTGCCAAGCTGGAAACTGTGTCTTTGTATTTAATGGACTGATTGACGGATTTCTTTTCCAATCCATGTACTTTCATTATTTTTTTAAATGAAAATAATAAATATTATTATTCAAATGTCTTCATGTCTAATGGCCCTTCGATTGATTGATGGATTTCTCTCTTCCAATTTTCATGTTATTTTCATGTTTTTTTGTTTTGCTTTTTTGTTTTTTTTTAATGAAAATAATAATTATTATTATTCAAAAGTCTTCATGTCTAATGGCCCTTCATCAATTTTTAATTAACTTACTTTTTGCTCACTGTTTGATTCATGGAATATGGTGCTGTGGCACACATGTTTGCAACCCAACTTTCTGGAAACCAGAAAGGGTTCCAGATTCAAAAGTCACCTTATACTTATTTGCACAAAGTAATTCATCTTGATTTTTTTAGCTTGTACATACTTTGCCATATCTAATAAAAATATTGATTATACTCTAATACACAGCTGCTAGAGTATTAGAGTCTATGGTTTCAGAGAAATGAAATATGAAACAATATTTTTAATGAACAACATTATGCCTTTTAGATTCCGTTTAACTATTTGTATAGGATGGAGCCTGAACTAAACTGTTTAATTAAAAGAAGAATAT
>JAUBNY010000789.1:1003814-1017000 GCA_032275445.1 Crypturellus soui
ATATTGGTTATGTCTTTTGTCAGCCGTCCAGGTGTTTAGGCAGTCGGTGCTGCCTGTCCGCATATAGGGCGCTGTCAGTGCAGCTAAAGCCCTGCAGCGCACCCCCACGGCCTCCTCACCTTGGGTGGGCCCGACCCGACTGGGCCAGCCTGAGAGAGTGCCCTGGCGCGGCGCGGTCCTCCTTCCAGCCCGCGACCGGACATCGCAGAGGATCCAGGATCCCGGAGGGTGAGACAAGCCGGTTCCCCGAGGGGGCCAAGATCACGCGCGGGAGGGTCGGCGCGTTGGCCAGGCCTGCAGACCTGTGGCCTAGTGCCAGCCCCGGCCAGCAACCCGCGACAAATTCAGGTAGACATTTTGAATTGTGCATTAGAGGTTTTCAGTGCGTTTTCGTTCTCCAATGATTACAAAGGAACCCTAATCACTTTGCTCTAGTAGTTTATATCATTGTCTTTGAAATAGGTAACTATTGCTTGGTCATTGGAGCTGTTGACCTATGTGTGGGATGTCCGTTTTCAGTTACATATGCTTTGTTGCATTTTATAGAATTATATGGATAAATCATAGAAAAATCACAAACACAACAAAATAACTACAAAGAAAATCATAATTGTAAATATTCCTTTCTACTTCTTATGTGGGTAAGAAGATTGTACAATTCTTAATAAGAGTCAGGAAATAACTGTTTGAAAATTAAGCACTTAATATGGATAGATTTTTTTTTTAATATTTTATAGAATAATTGCACTATTATTGTGTCTGTACTAATTGCAGTTACAGGAATTCTCATTCAATTTGGCAGATTCAAATTTATTCTCCTAGAAAAGCTGTGTCAACAGATTAAGAGCATTTTGTGATTCTGGAATACATAGGACATTCATTCAACTTCAAGTTAAATTATGAGTATGTTCACTGAAACATTTGCAAAACTCGTGCATTTTTTACATGGTTTTGTTCTAGTCTAGCCATTGCATGAGGTGAAGATCCAGCATGACCATTTTTAATTTAAGTGAAATGCTCTTTAACTTAATGCAGGATAGATGTGAAATAAAGTACATTGTGTAATTATAAAGAATAACTCATCTATGTTCAGCACAAGAAAATTTATGCTCAGAGAAATATGAGTATTTTTGGTCATGTAGGTAATTAACAGAGTTCTGTGAAACTCCTACAGTGTTTAATTTGGGTGTGTGGAAATATGGAAATGTTTGACATTTCATATAAATACTAATTGGAGTAATTGTAAATCACTCCTGTAATGGTGTTCTTCTTAGAGCAGGCAATTGCCCAGAAAGCCACATTTTGCAGCTTTTTCTGTTTATCTATTTCTTGGTTCATTTAATTGTTCATCCCCTGAAAAAAAAAAAAAAAAAAAAAAAAGTACTGTATCAAATTTCACTCAGAAGACATTTAGAGAAACAGAAAGTTAGTCTGCAGTTCAGGTAGTACAGTACCGTGGTTAATGCTTAGAATCAAGAGGCAAAATTACAACCTAAATTTTAAATATGTTTGAAAAATCTAATATTTAATTTAATCAACCCATTCTTTAATTAATCTTAATCTCATCAGTCTCATGCAGCCTTCATTGTAAGGTTAGAAAACTGTATTTAGCCCAGTCCTCAGAGACGCTGGGCACTGCCTTTGTTTCATCAGGGGCCAAGTGGAAATGTTAACCATTGTACTACAAAAAGAGCATTGGGTTATAGCCTCCACAACATCTCTGCTTTAGATAATCGCAGCCCTTTTGAGTAGGGAAGGAAACAGAAGCACAGTGGTTCAAAACACGCGAATACAGACAGATCCTGGTTGCTCTGAACTGTCTGCCTAAAAGTTGGGGTCAGCCTGGAGCCCCAGCAGCTTCACTAGCACGAGACAAATGCTGGGTTAAGGCACTGGACTACTGGTGCTCCACAGCTCTCAGGCTGTTTATCATTTTACTTCTGGACAGCTAAAAAGTACAGCAGAACTTAGGTCTGTCTTCAGCCACAGCCCTCCTATGGCCACAGGCTAAAGGCAGGCAGTGATTCCATGTGCATATTTCCAATTTTTATGCTTGGCTTTCTTTTACAATGTATACTTCCAATGTAATGGAAAGGTCCAAGATGCACAAGGAAGGTGAAATCGAGCCTGATTGAATAAAAGTGTGCCTGTTCTAGGTCAACATGCATCATGGGTTGTTGATTGTAAGGTTCTGTTTTTCCCATTACATCCTTATCTTCTGAATAAGGAATTTTGCACAAACATCCCACCTATTTCCTGTTTCTTTATGATGTGATATTGTTGCGGCCGGCGCCGCCCGGCTCCACGATGTTCCCGATTAACGCGATACGGGCCTTACTGTTACTGGCCCTTAGGCCTACCGCCCACCCCCACTAGGCTTTAGTGAGGGCCCCCCTTTCCCAGGCTGTGCAATCTTTTCCCACCCGGGGAACCAAGCTTTATTCCTCCCCCCTTCCTCCTGGGCCTTAGGCCCAACCCCTCTCACCATTCCGGTGCATCGCTGGGGATAACAACAAAGGTGGTATCAGGCTGGAGCTCCCTCAGGTCCGAATGCCAGTACCGAAGGATCGTCGGTGGTGAGACGACACCTTCCCCAACTGCCGCTCAGTGGCTACCTTGTAGAGGGCGTAAGCAACAGGTTCCGCCAACCAGGCCAGGTAAATCGGGACCAAGGCCGCAAAAGAATCACACGAACCGGTTTTAAACTCCAACACCGCGGAACCACCACCACGCTTTATTTGGCGGGAAAGTCATTTATATAGGGTGAACAAGGGGAGGAGAGTAGGAGGAGCGAGGGAGGGACAAAGGAGGAGAAAGGTGGGAGCCACTGGTGATTGGGGGGTATCAGTTGGTAGGCGGGCGGCCTGGAGCGGCAAACCGCTCCAGGCCCCCACCCTTGGGACCCCTGGCCCCCACCCTTGGGGTTCTGGTACCTTCTCCCAGGTGCTAGATGGAACACTGTCAGGCCTCCCAGCCTGACTGAGCATGCGCAGCCTCCGGGGGTCACACAGAGGGCAACCAGACCCCCCTGTACAACCCCCAACTGCGCATGCCCAGCACCGGGGTTACTCAAAGAGCACCATTTATAGAGGTGTTAAATGCCATAAAATATTTCCCTACATGATATCATAAATAATCTCTGCATTGGTTTTATGTGCACATTTTTAACCTGAAATGTTCTAAAGCTAGTATGGTAGCTAGTAAAATTAAATCAAACACACACTAATAAAACTGTATATGAATTCATCATCAGTTATTTCTTTATTAAAATAAAACTCCAAAGATAAAAAGGAAGAAAACGTATCATACAGACTACTAAAAACTTTACAAGAAACTAACTGAACCAAAATATAATTTACGAAACAGACAAATAGTAAAATATATCATTTCCAGCAATATGGGGATATTTTCATAAACACAGGATTATCATTATCTGTTTATCTCCCATAAAAATGTGGATAAAATAACTTTGATTTGAAACTGCTAATGGTAATAATCATTTGCTAAATACTTTAATATGTGCTGTGCTCTTTATTTGGTTATCATAATGTGCATGCATGCATGTGCAGGCACATCCACACACAAAATGTTCATTAAACAATAACATATTTTAAATTAGATCATTACTGACACCCACTTGTCATTTAAAGGCAATTTAGATGATTTTCTTCTCTCGGAAGGACACTTTTTCTTCTATCACCTACAATACAAAAATAACCGCTCCATGTAGGCATGGTATCTTTCTAGGCTTACACAACCATGTGTTCTCAAAGGCTTATGACTTCAAAGCTCTGGATTTTGGCTTTCTCATGTCAGGCTCTGAAAGGTGGAAGCACACAGTCAAGTTTCACAGAGCCACACCCAGCATATGTCCCAGATGAGCCAGCAAAGCCCCAACAACTGAACTAAGCAATACAGATACACATTGTGTGCTGCTCAAGAAAGTACATCCTACAGATCCATACCACTGACCTCCCTGAGCAATTTGTTTGTATGTTATTTTCTGCTTTTAATAAGTCATGAAGAAAGGTAAAATATACCAGTGCAACTTTTTAAGTGAAAATTTTCTCTTCTGAATGGGCTAAAATGCCCACCGTATAATATGCACAGAGCAGCTGTCATATATAGGCAGGTATCTATCTCATTGGCTAGTCATGCTATTCTGGGCATTTTTCTGTCTCTACCTCACAGATTTTGGTAAAGCACTCATTTTTCCTCTCACAATCATCGTATAAGGCCCAGCATGCAGTTCTAATCTGAGATTCTGTTTATCTGTCTAGTAAGTAATTGTCTTCAATTGTCTTCAGTCTCCCAAACATATCCCACAGTCTCAACCTACAGCTGCTTGCCTGTTCAGTAGGCTGGTCTGTTACCTAGACAGTAAATGAAATAAATCAGCGAATATGGTGCTAAAACTCTAAAGGAAAAGAAATCTTTACAGCTTTTTCTTACACATTGTTTGTCATTCCTTAAAACTCGACAATATAAATATTTCTAGGCTGATAGGACTGACTTTTAGATTTCTGAAGAAGTTTTTTTGTTTATGAAATGAGAGACCTCAGCTACAGTATAACTGGAGCAGTATAACTAGAGAATTCCTCCTGTTCCCCAGCAGAAATAAATCCATGTTGCATTGGAGAAGTAACAATTTCCAAAAATATATATATAGCAAATATATACACATAGATATATAGATACATAGATAGGGAACATATCTTCTCGAACCCAGGCTTTGAAATAAATTTCTCTCGTGTAGAAATAATAATTTGAGAAGTAGCATACTTTGGCAGTTAACTCAGATGCAATTGCATCAAAGCAGTTGCACTGTAGCTTTTGCTTCAATGCATCTCCATTTTAAATAAACCAATTTGTGTAGACAAGCCCCAAGAGCTAACCATATGGTAAGTTTGTGAGGCTATAAGAACCACATTGCAAAAGATTCAAAAATTCAGGCCATTCCTCAAGTGACAGCTGTGTCTTTACTTTTAATAGTCGTCATTACCTGCAAATGCTCCAGCCCTCAGGTGCTTCTGGTTGGTTCTGTGTTGTTGCTTGACTATTTTTTTTCACTTACATCCAAGCATAAAGGAGGTTGAGGTGCAAATAGATATTTAATTTACATGAACTTTAGTTAAGTAAACTTTAGTTTGTGAGTACTTATATTTGTGTCTTTGAAATAAGGATTTTTTTTTTTTTACCTATTACATAGATTTTAAACATAGGTGTCTTAAGGGCAGAGTATTTTTTCAGTGAGAAATTGTTTTGGAATGTTTGTTGGCAGTAACTGCCTAACACCTGACCTTACACTTAAAAGGAAGCTGAAAGAACACTATGCTCTACTTCCAACAGCAACGCTCTTTCTTCCACACCTCCTTTTTCCTGAAGCAAAAGAAAAAAAAAAAGAAAAAGTAATAAAATCTAGTGTCTGACCTCTAAATAAAGCACATGCAATGCCTCCATAGTCCTGAAAGAAACTCTCTGCATAGTGCCTAAACCCAGCATTCATTTCCCTGGTTAGCAGCAATTCTTACAGATTCCCTTGTGCTTTCTTACATCTCTGCATCTTTCCTCACTTATAGAAGTGTAAAAAACAAAATAAGAAATTGAGAGTTGTTTCACTTTGACCTTGATAAGAGTTACACTGCTCTCCAAAGCTCAATAAACCAGAGTTACTATAATTTATTCTATATTTATAAAAGTACGTTCCAGGAGTTAGAAGGAAAAAAATCCAAATACTCAGAACCAAACAGGTTGCTGTGGACACCAAAATTATTTTATGAGACTTCACAATAAACATATGGAAGAGATTCCTGAAGATAAGTTTCAAATAATAAAAATATATCTGTGTTTTGAATTTTTAGGTATCCAATATTTCTGGTATCCCTGAGGTTTTGAAAGGAAACTATGTCATGATATGATTTAATCTTTTCCATGGTAGAATAATCTTAAACTGCAGAGTATCTACCCATGTAATTGACAGTAGGGACGAAAAGTAGAGACTTTTCTGCTCCGAGACTGATGACATGGTTTATGGGATTTGTTCTGTTTGTTCTTCTATTTTCCAAGCACCCGTCAGTTCTAAGTATGGCCAAGACTTGCCATGCTTAGAAACAAAATGGATGGAACTGACCTGATTGCTTTTTCCATCCCCATGAGCTTACTGATTTGAGGTCAAAAAGGAAGTTATTAATCTAAAGCTCAAAATACCAGTTGGGCTTTTGTCCTTTTTAATAGCACAAAATGTATTCCTATTCCAAGATCATTTTGTTTTAATTAATACCCTTTTGGAGTCTAGGGTGCTTCCAATTCTCATAAAGTTTCTGCACTCCCCCTGTAATATACTATATTTCTGGCTTTCAGGACGTCGCTGTAAGTCTTCAAGTTTTATGGAGGGTGTGGGAACTTTTGTGGGGGATCCCAGTAAATGTCAGGACCTGTTTTAGATATTGTAGAGAACTTTCTTAATGAAACTCTCATAGTAATGAAGGAAACTGGATTTAATCATTCAGGAGACTCCCTTGCAGCCCTTTCTTCCCAAATTCCTGGTTCCTAAATGCTGTCTTGTAAAAAAAGTACAGTCTGCTATTGGTCATGCAGAACACCACAGCAAGAATCATCTGGAATAGCAAAATTCAGCACACTGAGAAATAGACACTGGTCAGAGAAAAATGATCTTAGGTATCTGAATGTGAGACAGGCAATGATTCATGAAGCAGACCAAAGTAAATTGAAATAGCTTTCATCTAAGGAAACATATCTCAGATATTAGAAAGAAAAAAAAATCTTCAATTAAAGATTTGTATTTTTTTTACATTTTATTTACTGCTTGTAGCAGGAAAAAAAAAGCTTGTGGAATAGAACTATTGATACTAAAGTGAGATTTTAGCTAGATATCACTAAACTCTTCTGTATGTCATAGGTGTTTACTAAAAACATGAATGAGTGTAGCCATATTTATCATGCTTGGTCAAAAACTGTAGTTTTGTCTACTAAGTCTAGCTAGTAGTAGAGGAAAGGCAAAGGAGTAGATTTCTTGTGTGAGACAGTTGTTTTTGATGACCCAACACGTATTCTGTACACAATTTTTTTTTTTTTTACTTTGAATTTATTCTAATATGATTGAGGTTCTGAATGTCTTTTGGCTTTGAAATGATCTTTTCATGCTGTTTGTGCACTCTGCTATTTTTCCTTGCTGTGAGTCAAACAGAGATAAGTAGAGAAAACTGGGCCTCTTCTTCATTCTTCAAAATGAATGAACACATTCTTCAAAATCAAACTCCTGAAGCCTGGAGATGCATTGCAGTAATAGCCATGAATTAATGAGTTAAGGACTTTTGAAAAAGGCATCACTTTTATTTAGGTATGATTTACTAGGTATCCTTATCAAAGCAAGGTAACTGCTGATTGACAAATATTTAGGTAAAAGCCTTCATGCTATTTTAACATTTATCTCTCTGTTCTTAGTGCTGTTTTTGCACTCTCCTTTGAAGCATCTTTGCTAATGCTGACTAAAAAAAACACAGGACAGAACAGAAAGTTAATACATGGAAAGTCTGAAGTTCACTTAGTAATATCTGCTATTATTCAAGAGATATCTTGACTGTGCTTAGACACAATGTTTCTTAAACACACCATATGTTGATATATGTTAATAAGTTGTCATATAATTATAAAACAAACAATTATAATATGTTATAAATGTCTATAAATTACAGAAAATTAAAAAAATCTCTGAAAACGTAATTCAGAAAGCCATTTATTCTATCTGCTGCTCGTGTACTTATTAGATTTTTAGGTGTATTTATCTTGCATATGTGACCTACACCTCTTTTGCCTCCTAATATAGTGGCCCCAAAATTGTTTCATGTATCTTTTAGCACTGCTCCTAAGGTTGATATCTAAGAACAATATTATCAAACCAACTGAAATTGGTAAGTGCAGGTGGAAGGAACATAACATCATGACTACAATGATATTTCATGTCAGCCTCTGCACATTTCTTACCATCTGATACTTAATATATCACTATATATTTATCAGGAGCAGAATCATGTTGCCACCATTAATAATCTATTACTGATAGATTTTTTTTTAATGCATTGACTTAAATTACTGGGTAAATCAGTGCAATAGATCTAATTGATGTAAAATATAAAATAATTAAAAGTTTCTGTATTGTATATAATGTCAGCTTGCTTTTGGATTGTTCTAACTATCTCAACATTATAATATTATGAGAAACAGCATAAAAACAAGAACATGCTACTATTCATTCTATGGAATACTGGCTGTCATGTTCTTTATATTATCAACATTACTAACTTCTAAATTGCATGTGTTTGGAACTGAAGGCAGAAATCCTTTCTTTGAGAAGGAAATACATGAATTCTGTGACAGCATCACAGCCATCAAAAAAAAAAAAAAGAAAACAGAAGACTCTTCAATCCATGAAAAAGAGTCTACAAGAATATACTTAAAGTGCTCTATGTTGCATTCACAACAGCACAATAGATTTGACTGGTTATGCTCAATTACACTGCTGAAAGGCATTTCATTTTGTGTTTCATGTCCTGAAGTGTAAATGCATACCTAAGCTTGTTTGTTAGAAAAATCTATACAATCAAACCTACAAAAAGCTATATAATCTAACATAAGGTAACAAACATCTTTGGCTGGTGAAAGCTTACCTGAAGAAATGAAGTAAAAATATCTTAGAATATTTCTTGATCATATTCAGTATATTTTATAACTTCTGTTTTCTGGAGGTGAAAGTATAAAAATCACGAGACATGGCATAAATTAAGTTATATTTCCCATGATGGCAATATTATTGCTTACCATACCTAAGTTATTAACGAATTTAGCAAGTTACTTCAAAATGAAAAGTGAAATAATGGAGTCCACTCATATGAATGCCCCAAATGCCATATTTCTTTCTCAATTCAATCTGAGCAGGAGAATAGGAAGTATGGCACAGTTGCCTACTCTTTCAGACAGACTATCTCCATGAAGATAAGTCGACTCTTCAACATAACCTTTCCAGTGCAACCAGTGAAAACCAAGTAGAGATGTTCGGCTAATATAATGGACCTCCAGAACAACTATAAGTTTTGAAATAAGAAGTATCCTGATAACAGAATTAGTGGTTATTTTCTCTTGAACATCTTTCATATTTAGGTACAACATTCAAAAGGAGATTTCATTTTCTAATATTTAGGACAACTACAGCAACTGCAAAACTCTATCAACTTCAGTCATATATTTGTTATTTATAACAATGACTAGATATCGTACTTCAGATACTGAAAATTGAAAATTAAAAAAAAAGCTTTCATATATATACGTCCCCAGTCCAGAGTTTGTTTTGGTTTTGTAACCATATTTCTTCACAAATCAATGATAAATAAACTTTATTATCTCTTTTTTTAAATCATAGCTATCTTACCTAGTAAATATATATGCACAGACAATGTGCCTTATATTGCTTGAATTATCATGCAAGTTATTCGGGAGTTTATTACATATGTTAACTATACAAGTCTTCCTCACATCTATATAAAAATGTAGTACTTCAAGCCATTTTAAGTCTACTTTAACAGGCAATTAATGTATTTTAATATAAAGTAACATGCATGAATACTTAGTTTGCTATGCTGGATGCAGGAAAATTACAGATGTTTAATCTTACGTCAATGAGTTTATTGATTGCACACATAAATAAAGATGTAGCGCATCTTTATTTAAAAAAAAGTAAGATTTTTGTTTGCTAGAATAGCAATGTCTTGCTTTCTTCAGTTAAAAGAAATTTTGCATCTCTGCATTATTTATTATTAGACAAACGCTGTATTCATCTTCATTTCTGTGAAATGCCTGAAGCCTCTTCTTGTTAATGTAGCCTTTGCTAAGCTGGCTTAGGTTTTGTTTGGTTAAACAAACTTTCTTACTGATCTGATTAGCTGTGAGCCTTCATCTTCCTCTAACCCTTAGCACTGTCTGACTTTTTTCATTCATTATAGTTTATTACCTTAACCTATTACCCATTACCCTGTTACTCTAATATTTAAGATCCATTTTTAGAAGTGAGTGACTGGAAAAGGAAAATCATAAAGAAAGACATTAAAAGAGAGATGAGCTTTGGGATTTGATTACAGAATACTCTTAATTTTTAGGTTGTTTGGTGAAGTTTTGTAACTGATAGAATCTTTTCTGGAACTTACTACTAGCCAACATACACTTGTTCTGTTATAGAGAAAAATCTTCATTTAAGCTTGGTTATCAGAAAATCTTGTAACAATTCCTGCTAAAAGAATTTGAAAAAGTGAGCTCTGTGGTTATGGTATTTCATACAATTTTCCAAAGATATTCTCTATTTAAATGTATCTAGTCTAGTATTTACAAGATTTTTGCACCTACTCGCTAAGTAGCAAAGAAGGGAAGTACATAGTTAATTTAGCTAATTGTTGTGTTTTACACTTATTCCATGTCATTTAAGATAACTGAATTTGTACAAATGTTTTACGCCCCATTATTATTGAAGGCTTTTTATTCACAGCAGAATTTCTTGAAAGATGAAGATCTGATTTACACTGTAGAAAGGGAAAATTATTGAAGATAAAATTAATTTGCTTTTATATATGGTATATTTTCTACCAAAGATATAGTCATGTTGTTTCATCTGAGCTTCAAGGTAGCATAACCATTTTACTTTTCCCTTTGTAAGATTTTAGGATTTTACTTTTCAAAGAATCTGAGGTCTGACACCATAAGATATGTCATTAGAGTAACTTCCTCTCACCTCCCTGTCTACTCTTCACATAACGCACATTGTATTCTCAGATTTTAATGCAGGGGTGATTCAAGCAGCTGTCATCCTCTATGCCCTTTTTCTTCTGATATGCTGCAGCAATCAGTAGTTGCAGAAGTACTCTATAGCATCCAACCTGTTTCATAATCTTTTCACATAAAGTATTAAACAAGCATGAGAATATTTAGCATTATTTCTCATCATTAGGATTTTTTGGGGAAGATTTCTGAAGTCTTCTCTTACTTCCTTCATTTTTTTTTTTTTTTTCCTGTCTGGTGTTGTCCTTAAAAATCGTATCATTTCACATTGGCATGCAACATTGTTAAACATGTACTGTACATTCATTCATTTTCTTTTCCGTTTTCTTCCTCTCATTTCCCTTGACAATAAGTCAGTAAATAAAAAAAACCCTTTCTTCCTCAGAAATTATTTACTCTCTTTTTTCTTTCCTTTCTTTTTTTTTTCTTATACAGTGTATGGTTGAGAATGAAATAATGATTACAGAAAGCTACTGTCCTGTTTTTGGATAATTTCTAAACAGAAAAAAAACATCACATGCTACATCATCATAACATACAAATGTGCATTATATGCACAATTCAGTTACCCCTTCTAAGACACGTGTAAGATTTGAAGATTCATATGTAAAAAGAGAGTCAGCAACATGAGAATTAAGAAATTCAAAATACAAAAGCAGGTTTTATAGACATTATAGCCTTGTTGATTGAGTGGAACTATGGCAATTTAAATTTACTGCAGATTTATCCCTAAGATTGCGAAAGGAATTAAGAAAATGCAAAAGAACTGAGAATTGGAACACCAGCTCTGCCTTAATTTGGTATCAGAAAGTTATGAATACATTCTTTATGAAACTTAGATTTGCTACCACTTTATATTGGTTAATCAGAAGTTTAACGCAAGGTCTTAGCAATAGAGTTAGCTGCCTTGCACATACAATTTTTTTTTTGACTCTTGACATGTAGTATTATTTTTGGACTGTTGACTATATTGACAAAACTTAGAGAGTGAATTCTAAAAGAAACAGTTTATAACTGCTGATAGCAATTACTTTGTTGCTAGCTCATTTGTTAGAAGAACCTTTTCATTTCCTTATTTGAGCACAATGGCTGGGATTCATCCGTTCAGTTGTAGATATCTGCACCTGAACTAGAGGTGAGAAATGATGAAAAAAAGTTCTAGAAAAGTAGTTTTCCAAAATAATACTCTATTCGTCATGCAAACTCATATTTTAGAGTGCAACTTTCCTGCCATGAGTAATAAAGGCAAAATTAACAAATGCTGACATGTACACAAGATTAAAATTCACTGAGATAAAATCCAACTGTGTGTATTTCATTCAGTAGCAAAAAAAATGTCTAAATACTTTTCATACGATATCTATCTTTCATCTCTGCTGTCCCTTGAAAATTGAAGGATATTTTCTCACAACTTAAAAATTCTGATTCTATTTGAACCCATCTCATTATGCCATTTGACACTAATATTTAAGGGGGAAAAAAAAATATAGATTTTTTCCTTTGTGCCACTTGTGCTGCATATATGGTAATTTAAAAGAATGCTTCCTCTAAAAGCTGTTTTAATGAGGGCATATGTGCATATATGGTATACATATACATTATATAAAATACTTTAAATATAAAGGCTATATTCACTATAAAATTATTTTATGCACAATTGAATATATTCCTAAACTGAACTGAATGCAAGGGCATAACAAGCTCTCTTTATGCCTTAGTCTTACAACACACTGCAATACAAGTTACCTCTCCCTGTTAAAGGACTTAAATATTAAGGAATTAGAGTTACTTTTCTGTAAATTTTCTTGCTGCTGCTTTTTCCATCAGGTAGTATCAGCTATGGCACAAAGCACCTTGAGAACTGACGTCAAAAATATGAAAAGGAATAGCAGACAGTTGTCGTATCATATTAAAGCAGATTCTCATCTCTAGTCCCTCTGGGAAATGTTCTGATTCATAATTAACATATAATCAGTTTGCATTTTTTAATTAAAAAAAAAAAAGGCCAGGTAGCCTTTTTCGAAGGTAGAAAACTTTATGTCCTGGACCTTGAAAAATAGAAGATGGATAACAGTGATCCAATTAGCCTTGTGTCTATTGAACAGAAGTTACCAGTAGAATTTACCGTATATTACTCCTATTTTCAAAAGTTAAATCAATATCTAAAGTTATTGGAGAACTGTCTTAGGTGTACAGATTGTAGGAATATTGCAATGAGTTTATGGCACACTTCTGGAGAAGAGAAGGCTGAGAGGGGATCTGATCTATGTCTATAAGTGCCTCAAGGGAGGCAATGAGGAGGATGGGGCTGGCCTCTTTTCACTGGTGGTCACTGACAGAACCA
>JAUBNY010000789.1:1019181-1035310 GCA_032275445.1 Crypturellus soui
TCACCGTTTCATGGCCATAATTATATTGGGAAAAAAAAAATTAATAGCCTCCCTACTTCCCTCAGGCTTCCCTGATGCAGCATGGAACTTCAATAAGCAGTTTAAAAATAATCTCAGAAATCTATTCAAAGTCAGGGATCAAGGCAGCACTACACCTTTACCTTCCTTTCCTTTCATACACATCCTCCTTTTGTCTACCAAGAAATATTCTGCTTCGATAAAAGATAGAAAGACCCCAGAAGACATTCATATTGCAATTTTAGCCTGCTAATTTCCTTTGAAAAATATGGACATATTATTTATCTGAAAAAGAATTTTAAAAATTGTCTTATTATTTACCACCATTGAACTTAAAAGACATTTTGACTGTCAGAATATTTTAGAATAAGGCATGTGTACAGTTGCTTTCTCCATTGCTTTGTGTCATTGATATAGAATAGAGAAAGAAAAACAAAACCTATGTGGTGACAATAACAAAGAGTACAAAAAACCCCACAAAATATAATTCAACTCCCTCTTTTATGGCATCACATTGTGAATTAAATATTTTGTTTTATTTTACTTTAACATAAACTTGCTTATGCTTGGCTTCTCTTCCTTGTGAAACCATTTAAAACCTATTTTTTTTTCATTTGTAGAAAACAAAGAGAAAGATCTCCAGAAAGAAATGTGCACAAACAAGAGCCTTAAATAAAATTGCTCTAGTCTGTATGTAAGATGCCTAGATTTTTTTCAGATGACTCATAAGTAGTACAGATAGAGTACCAATAAAATACAAAAAAAAGACAAACGGACAAGCAAACATGAAGTATTAAAGAAGACTAAGGCTCAATTAATGGCATAATTCTATGACCAAGGGCAATGTGACATTCAACTTCACTCTCCCATTCTAATTCAGAGTGCAATTATCAAAGAACAGGATAATCAGTGCCATTTCTCCCCAAAGTGTCAAGTGTTTGGAGCTCAGCAGCAGATAGGCAGCTCTGCTGCATTCAGAGCTATTGGATTGTCGTTCGGGGCACTTGTGTTCTTTAGCTGCAGCTACTATTTGACTTTGACCTATTAAATAAAAAATAAAAAATTAATATTTTCGTAATTCTATCAGATTCATAGATACCATTTAGAATAAACAATAGAAATAAAATTATTTTGGGTAATAAAAATGAATTTTTTTACATTTAAAATTATCAACCATTTCTTAGCTATCACATACTAGATTTTATTATGTGCATGAACCCATACTTATACTTAACTGTGATTTTCTCTGACACTGGGATTATACTGCAATATATAGAAAGCTAGCATGGGAATATTCCAGAAACTATGATCTTAAGTAATTGTAAGTTTAAGAATATACAGATTTGTTTCCCTGGATGATCATCACATAATCACAGAATGGTTGAGGTTGAAAGGGACCTCTAGAGATCATCTAGTCCAACCTAGAGCACGGGGCACAGGGTGGCATCCAGGCAGGTTTGGAAGATCTCCAGAGAAGAAGACTCCACAGCCTCTCTGGGCAGCCTGTCCCAGTGCTCTGAGAAGTGCATAGTGCTCTCTTTCCCTCAAAAAAAATATCTGTAAAAGATTTTCAAACATAATTTCTATTAATTAGCACTTTCTATGAAAACCTTTCCAGTTCACAATAATCTTATTTTCATAATGAGTGGGAGTATGAGATGTCATGAGGCAGCTGAACATATTTTTTTTCCAACATTTCAAAGAGACAGCTTCAGGCAGGAATTCTGTTTTCTTCTTAGTTTTTATTAAATTATATTTAAAATACGCAAGTCCTGCTATAAACATTTAAACCCATGTTGCTCTCTGAAACTATGTAGTACACAAATTACAATCCCTTAAATTCTCTTTTTTTTCTGTAAATCATGAGATTTGGCTATTAAATTTAGAGTAGTTTCAGTATTTAATTACCATATAGGTTTTTATGTAGTCTAACATGGAAAATTTATATTATGTCCTTAAAATACATATATATACATATATATATATGTGAATATAGAAATATCTATATCTACACTTGGAAGTAATTTACACAGCTTAATAGATAATGTATTTACCTTAAAGGGACATGAAAGAAAAACATGCTAATAAATGAAGGTTTCTTATATATTGAAAAAAAAACAATTCCTTAGTGTATGCACTTTGGTGCATATTTCATGCACCATTCATACACCATATTTCATTTCATGGTTTCATGCACTTTGTGATGCAAATGGGGGGCTTGCCATTTGTGACACATGATGTGAGGACTTATATCTCCCTCCACAATTTGCTACATAATGCTGCATGTTGCTGTGAAGGAGAGTGGTCAAGCAGCACAGGGGAATTGCCTAGCTGCTTGCTTTGCCATTGTTTTGCCTCTGCAGACGTGTCATGGGTTGGTGGGAAACTCTGCAGCGCTCCTTCCAGCCCAGAGTGCAGCTAAGGGGGTTGCAAGTTGTTGGTGGCACAGCAGGATTAGGCAGCAAGGAGTGAGTCAGCTGCATGGGCCCAGGTTGGTACATTTCTAAGAAAATCCAAAGAACTGATTGTAGAACAGATGCCAGAAAGTGTAGATGAAATGGTGAGATTATGGGAAGCAGATGACCTTTTGAAGACCCTTCAATAGTTTTTTTTTTTTTTTTTTAAATTTTATGTAGGAAATTTTCAAGTGGTATCTGTGCATCTCTCAGAAATAAAGTCAGATAATTAAAAGAAGCAGTCTTTGAGGTGTTCTTCCTCTAGTGTACTAAATACTAAATTAGTTTATGATCAGCTCTGTTGTTTTATTTAAATACCTATGATTGCTGTTAAAGGAACTGTTTTCCAAGGAATCAGACAACAATATACTTCAGTGGATATGGATTTACTTTCCCTCTAGCTCTGTTGATAATCAAAATAATGTCATTGTCTGGTCTTTTCAATAAACTCATTGTTATTGAAGCACTAAGAGTGAGATGAAAAATGAGCAGACAGTTTAGAATTTAAGTAGACATAAACTTTGAATGAATCTTTGAATTAGTAGGAAAGAAATCTCAGCAATATCCATTAAGAAATAGTGGCCTACTGACGAGCTTATAATGGAAATCAACAAAACAGAAGATATCACAAGTGTCTGTAAAGACGTTGCTTAAAATGACATTTGAATAATTATCTTTTTAAGCAAGCAAAAAATTCAAACTCCATTTTCTTTATATTCAAAATATATGTGTATACAAATATATGAGCAGAAAATGAGATTTAAGAGGAATGTATATAGTCCAGTAAAGTCTTATTTCTTCCAGAAAGCACATTAGAATTTTGTATCCTAAACTGAATCTTTCTCTGACAAAAAGTGCTTTGTCATGTGCATCTTTAGTAGAGCTCAATATAAATCTATTTTTTTCTGACAATAGTATCAATACTTATATATTACAATTATGAAAAAAAATTTGCTCCTAAGAATATTTCTGAAAGTATAGTTCATCGTAGACATTTTTCATATTATTATGAACTCTTTAAATCTCAGTGCAGAATTTTCTTCTTTTTAAGAATCTTAGAGACATTTGTGTGTCTGTCTTATTTTGTCCAAGTCAACTGGCATAATTTATTAACAGCAGAGAAAATCAAAAGAAACTGGGAGTATTATCTAGTGTAATTACAGAGGATGTTAACTAAGAACTCTTGTGATCGAGCTGATAATTAATATTGTGCCAAGTGTAATTTTAAAATACTTTCCTTTGGTGAGTAGCTTGGCAAAATATTTATAGTACATCAATGTTTCAGGTATTAATAAGTGTAGCGCACCGTCCAGCCCGCGCGGTATCCCACAGACCCGCGCCCCAGACAGCTCTTTATTAACCCCACTCCCACTGGTACCGCAACCGGCTCACCACCACGGGAGTTTCCGGGGCCCACCCTCGCGGCACCCGACGTCAATGATCCCCGCTAGGGCCCTCGAGGCCGCGTGTTCTTTTCCCCCGACACGGTAAGACCCTCCCTTCCACCCTAGAGGGGCGAGGCACCCCCTTACCACTCCGAAGATACAGCCGCAAGGGAGTAGCAGTTGATGATACTCTCCTGGAGAGCCGCCTAGAGGTCACGGGATCGCATCGCAGCAGGCGCTCTGGAGTGTGTTGCCTGTCACTGTCCTTGTTGCTCCACACGGTGGATCGGGATCAGTGAACAGACACCAGGAACGTTCCAAAATAACAACCAGAACAACAAAAGATCCAAAAGCGGGGGCCATTTATTAAGGAAATGCAACAACTTATATAACTTTCGGAAAGGGGAGGAGAGTGGGAGGAACAGGGAGGAGCAGGGACGGGATTGGCGCCATGCTAATGTGGTGGTGTTTCTCGATTGGTCCGGCCTTGTTGGTGGGCTGTCAGTCCTCCAGGGGCAAACGCTCCTGGCCCCCACCTTCGGGGTTCCAGGACCTTCTGGAGGGTTCTGCACATTGCTCAGTCAGGCCAGCTGGCCTGACTGAGCATGTGCCAAGCCTAGGGGTCGTACAGGGGATATCAGGACCCCCCTCTACAGATCCCGAATGCGCATACCCTACTCCGATGTCATGAAAAGGTCACCATTCATTCCAATGGGACCCTAAACTCTAATTACTATTCCTCACAAATAAGAGTAATGAATCTTCTGTGTATGTTTTTCATTTCTGTTAATTTAGAATATTTTGTTTTTATTAGATATATATTACTGTTCTTTTTTTTAAAAAAACAACTTTTGTGTAGAGCTGATGGAATTCAAAGAACAAACTCAAAGCATTTCATGTTTTCATTTAGCATTTTGGGTAAAAACTTTTTGATAGTGAGATTATTATATTTGACCGTACACTAATTCACAAAATGCAAGTGGCATATCTCAAAAAACCTCCAAAAAATACTGATTAATAATTTAATATTATATTAATTATTAAAGCTTATTATTAAGTATTATAAGCCTTTCTTTTTCTCTCAAGAAACTACTTTTTGAGGGGCTGCATTAGGAGTCTTCTTGCTTTACTTGTGATTTGATCTCTTTACCTTTTTCGTAATATTTTTGTATTATTTGATGCTTTCAGAAAGTGTGAATTAGTTCATCAGAGAAACCTTAAGTGCATATGAAGTACATCCTATGAATTCTTAAGTGCAGCAGCATTTTTTATCTCCTATCATCTTCTGCAAGTTAGCCAACCATGCAGATATACAAAAGCACAGATGTCATTTATGGTATTTTTCAGACAATGCTGTTACAAGGCCAAGGCAGTCAGTGACACTAGTTATATGTTTCTGAAGGACAATGATGACTGCAGAGGATCTTTTGTGCAGGGTGAGGTAAAGTGTCTGACACGGTCATGTGGAAAATGTATGAAATAACTTAAAGTTCCTACCTTTCCTTTAAAATTTAACTGAAAGCATTTGCTGTTATATATAAAAGGCACGTAGCAATGAATAAACAACTACCACTTGTCTAGTACAGCAACAGCCTAAGGCATAATCTATCAGCTGGATATTTACTGGAAACCTGGTGATGGGGCATGAGGTTTTCTGGGATCTCTCTGACTGGGAGCACACCGACTGCAGTTACGTGGGTGTAGATGGACACAAGGCATCCTCTGCAGTGTGTGTGCTGCAGGAGCTCCGCAGGTAAGACCTGTGCCACTGTTGCTGTGACAGCTGCTGAGTCTGAGGTACGAAACTAGTTTGTTAGCTACCGTCACATAATCATTGTGGTTGGGTGACTAATGAGGGAGCTGCAAAGTAGCTGGTGAAATTGAGGCTTTGGGGAAAAAACTAGCAAAAACCTCCCCCAGATTGAAAAATTCTGTTTTTTCACATAAAAATACAATCAATTGTTAGAATAAATTGGAAATGTAGACTGAAAATATATGGCATCAAAAGAACTTACTCCTTATAAAATTCTCACATTGCATGTATTGGTAACTGTCGTAATGGAGAAACCTCAAGAAATGGATGCAGTGTTACTCTATGAAAAAAACAGTCATTATTACCTCAACATTTTTATGAGAGCCAGTTGTAACACAATTATATGTTATAAAAGGTTTTAAAAAGCAAATAAACCATTTCTTGTTCAGGGACTGGAGTTTTAATCAAGAATAAATTGAATTGAGAAAATAAGTCTTAGAAACTTAAAACACCATGACCAATTCTTAGAAAAACACTGAACAAAGCGCTTTCTACCTTTTCAACCTTTTTTATGTGTGTAGAATAGGAAATAGGAGCATTGCCAGCTGACAATTTTTCCCAGTTTGCAAAAACTACGTGTTTGTCACATTCACAAGTCTTTGCTTTGAAATATGACTGTGGGTAATGTTCAGACTGAGTTTATTCTCAGCATGCACCCAGGATTGTTAGAACTGAATTAACATATGAAGAAATACATTTCTCACTGTAGCAGAACTTCCCTATGTTCTCCTGAAGTGTCAAAAGAGATCCAAATATACATCACAGAAACAAGTCCTTCTAGGTTTCCACACTGTATTCACCCCCACATAGGTGGGGGTACCTGACCATAAAAGCAGGTATATTGTGAGTTCAAGCTGACCACAGCTCTGATGGGGGCTTTAGGGAACCTGCATAATGTCCGTTTTTCACCATTCTACAAGGCTTAGGCTGCGGAGGGAATTGTAACTGTTGGGAATACTCTCTTTCTTTTGTCCCTTAAGTGCTCTCATGCCTGCAAACATTTCCACCTAGAAGATAATTTGAGGCACAGACTTAGACTTGAGTGACTTAATGCTAAAATGAAAGTTACGGGAAAATTTCGGATGTATATTGAAAAAATTGCAGTCAGACGAGGAAATGCTTCTGTGTTATCTGTGGTGTGCCTACCAGACTTGTAGGTGCTATCTTGAAATAATCCATTTGCGATTTCGTGCTGTGACTACCTGATAACAGTGTTAGACGTGTTAGCAGATGACTATCAGGGTTTGTGCTTGTGACATGTTCCCTTGTATTTGCAAACACCAACATTTTAAGAGCTACATTATTTAATTTTGCTTACTATAAGCAGAGCAGGTAAAAATGCTGACACTTTTCATCCTAAGACCTGTTTGCAGTTGACTGGATTGGAGTGGAATTTCAGACCACAATTTCTATATAATATACATTCTCCCAAATACACACTAGTTTTAATTTTATTTGCAAAATTTCAGAGAACATGGTTAAATCAGAATGAATCTGGGGACTTGTTTTCCCATATAAGAGAAATATTAAAACATTTTAGCAGGCAGGATATTCGGGGTATAGAGAGAAGTGAGTGCATATGTACGTGTTTCAGAGGGCTCTCGGAAAAGTGCATTTGTTCATGTAAAATTCAGCAATATTTGACCAGATTATGACTGTCTGAAAAAAATGAAAAAATGTGCATCACACAAGCTTTATTTCTTGTAAGAAATGGAAAAGAGACATCATCAATCTCTACTGAAGCACATTTATAATGTCTGCAAGGGGCATTTTCATCCTCAATTATAGCTATAATATTCTCACCAGGTAGAGTCTTCTCTTCGACTTTACCATATGCATCTCAGATTTATACCCACAGCATGGCATAAGAATTTAAGCCCACTGCTTACACAACTCTTGCTCCCAAAACACCTGCACATGCTAAAAGCACTAGCTGCTCCTCAGTGTGTAATGCCAACTGTAGCTCAGGACAGAGGTGGGAAATGGCCTAGAAACCCATACACTATAAATCTGAGCTCTCAGCCTCTTCCATTCCTCCCCAAGACCCTGTTTTGCCCTTTCCTGGATTATTGACCCAAGGCAGAACAGGCTTGAGCAGAACATGTGGAGAACATGTCTTGTAAGCCCAGGAACAAGGCACACTGTCACACTCTGGCCCTGATCTTTATCATCTTCTGCTTACCTGTTACTTGGGGTCCTTATGCTATCCAAAGTGCTGGAGCTTACTGATCTCCTTAGGCTCTGCAAGGATAAGAAGCAGAATTTGGGACAAACAAATGAACTGTGGGTAATCACATCAGCACAAGCATGCATAGACACTTCATTCAATGAGATTTCAAAGACGAAAACAAAACAAAAAAAAACAGTGCTTTCAGGCCATCCATCATGTTTCCACCATCATATTCTGTAAAGCACTTCATATACTAAGGCTTGAATCTACAAAACAGAAAATCACAACAAATTGCAGGTGAGATTTCTACACAATATTAATACCAGACAAACAATTCACACATGACTTTAGACAATCCAGTTTTTGAAATAAAAAACAGTCTAGTAAAATTTAGGTCTGTTCTGCCTTTTGGCCTCTCCTTTGATAGAGTAGCCTTTTCTTCTATGGACATGTGGCTCTCTATGATCTGATCTCTTCTTTTTGTTTACAGCTTTAGAGATATCTGAAGACATCTGAGGGTACCTGAAGACATCTGAGGGCGATAGAAACATTGTTTTTTCACATTATCCACAAATATGTTAGTCATCATAATGTTCTATTCACTTATCATGATTCTGGCAGAAGTGATTAATTACTTATTTGGTTCTTTTGGTGAAGGCTATTTTTAAGATCTGTCTCTGAACTTCAAGAGGGATGACAGAGTACCAAAGATGGGTCTGTTTGCAGAGATTTTTCACCTTCATGTATCTATGGTCACCTCAGCTGGTAATTTAAGTCCCAGTGAAAAGCTGAAAGATGTAATTGGAAATTACGAATTTGTAAGCTTTCATTTGTAAATAGAATAGGATCCTGAGAAAGAAAAAGACTTTTACTAGCCTCCATCAATGAGAAAGGGGAAAAAAAATCCACATCTTTCCCAAATCTGGGAGGACTCTTCTTTAACTTTTGGCAGAGACTAGAATTTATACCTTCTAGATATAAAGATGTAATATCTCCTACAATCAAAGCAACATTATTAGATAGGATGCTGCTGGACAATATAAATGGAGACTTTTTCTCACATGAATCAGTCAGATCCTCTCTTCCACATTCACTGAGAGACTGTTGCTCCCTATAAAGAATGTTTGCTCTTACAGATCTCTATTTCTGGATTATTATTGGTATCTGAAGTGGCATTTTCAAGCAGAAACACATATCTTCAGACATCATTGAGACTTGTAGGTAGATATCTCCATGTGTAGATGGTGAACAAGATGCCTCTTCAGGATTTTGAGAGCTAGTCAGCATATGCCATTCTCATTTACTATAGCCAGGCTTTGTGCTCAACTGCCCTCACTGTCCTGAGCAAGACGTGTAGATGTTCAATGAGGTCATTGACATTTGAGTGTTAAGGGTGAATTAAGAGAGTAATTTTAAATACCACTGTTTGAAACTATTGTTTTACTGTACAGTATAATTGACTGTACAATTTCTTGTACTACTATGCAATAATTTTCTCTAAACTAACAGCATTTTCCTAATGTTTTCCTTGATTGCATATTACTATTTAATACAATATAAATAAAGTATCAGATTCAGTAGGAAAAAAACAGCAGAAAAAATAAAATAAAAAAATAAAATGATAACTTCCAAGAATTCAACTCGGCATCAGAATTTGAAATTATATGCAAGTTTAATATGAAAAATACCCATGACTTTCGTTAAGTGTAGACTATGAGAAATATTTTGAATACCCATGTTAGAATAGATTTTTATTACAGAGTCTTTTTGCATGCTTAGATATAGCCACTAAGCATTGTCCTGTCTCCCTATTTGTTGGGATGTTGTTATACAATAAATATATTATAAATAATATATATTATATATATTATATATGTGTTTTATATATATGATAGATATATATAAAAATAAATATTGATAAATATAAAAATTCAGCCAATTTTTTCTTCTGTGCCACTTCCTCACTGAAACTTGAGCAATTGCCCTTTTTTTCAGTGATCTTAGGTATCTTTTATCTGAGGTATTTCAATGTCTGCAGTGTATTTCTGCATGGAAAGTTACAAACCCATTTAAAATTAGTAGTGTCAGTACTTAAAACTCTCCTGATAAGAAATAGTGAGAAGATATCTAATTTTAACTCGTGGCAAAGCTTTCAGTTCTTCTCAGTTGTGATGCTTCATTTTCCTGCTTAAAAGCCTCAGAATACTTCATCTTGATTACTTAGGAATATATCTTAGACACTACCTTTCCTATCCTTATCTATTTGAAGATAATAATTTGTAATGTGCTTATTGCCTATGGTAGAATATGCCAAAGAAACTACTAGTTTACAAATTTATTATCCGAATATTCATAAGGAACATTTTGGAAACTCCGTTTCAACATTTTATTCTGACCCACATTGGATGTGCCCTTCTTGTTTTTCGGATTATCCGAATACTAAACAAGAAATGAACACAGAATTTCTTATGAAAATGATATTAAGTATTCAAAGTTTGGAACTTCTGCTAAAATAAAATTTTGGCTGAATTTGGAGTGACTAGGAATCACTTTGGGGTAAGTTAGGAGCATAGAGCAGGAGAGGACTTAGAGCAAATACAAAATCACAATTGAGAGCTTTTATTAATTGTTTATTTCAGGCTGATGCAATCTTCATTTACATCTGGTGTATGTTGGCAGATCTACTTTGGTGTGAAAGGAATCCTCAAACACAGAGGTAAACTCAGATATAGATATAAATCAACTCAAATGTTTAAGAGTGAAGATATCCATTCCTGTGAAATGTGGATGTGTCCTGATATTGTATATCTGGCTGCCTCATGTTTTCTTTTATAGAAATACTAGGTGAATATCTATGGGCTGGTAAAATGGCTCAGAGAGAGGCAGAAGAACCTCAAGGCCTCTTAAAAGTGATTCCTCCAGCCACCAAATCAAGTAAGATTAGAGGCAATTTAATTCCATACTGAATGGACAAGCATAGATTGGTCTCAGAATTTAAGCCTCTCTTGGGACCTGAGTGTTTCTCCAGAGGAATAGCAATGTCAAGGTATAATCTTACCTAGAATTTTGGGGAGAGTCAATTAATCCTTCTGTTATTGTCATCACTAGGCAGATCTGTTTCTTCTTATAAGCTTTATGAGCTTATAGCGTTCTGCACAGTTAGCCTGTACTAAGTCAACTTTACCTTGAAGGTATATGAATACTGATTCTGCTTGTCTAAAGATCTTTGTGATGATTGATAACACAGTAGAATTTAGAAAGGGGTTTGTGTTTTCTTCCTCATTATGAAATGGGAAAGTGACCTTCCTTCCCTAAATCTACGTAAAGGTTAAGTTAAAGTGACCCACATATATATATATATATATATATTATATATATATGTGTGTGTATATACATATATATACACATACATGTAATTTAGAAAAAGAAAAGCAGTTGGATGAAATGAAATGAAATAAATAGTCTGTTGGAGAAGGGACAGTGAAGTGTGAATACAGCAGTGTTCAGTTTTAGGTTCATATATATTCCCTGTGGAATTCTATTTGGTACAACTGATATGATTCCAATTATTTTTGCTTTTCTTTTGTTATATCCTCTCCACTCCTGCTGTTGACTGGGCTACCTTGTCAGTGCTGCATCTTTGAAGAGATACCACAGAGAATCTGTGGACATGTGGCATATAAGCCAATATTTCTACCACGATAAACATGTCAGGTGACTATGATTCAATTAGTCTATTTTTTTTCCTGACTTGCAATGGACACAAGAAATAACAAAGCATAACTTCACCATTAAAAAAAAAAAAAAAGCTAAATCAAAATTGCATATACTCATGAGACCCTGTACTGAGGAACAGGATTCTTTAGAGAGATGAAGCAAGCAAAAAGTCTCTGAGCATGACTAGGGGTCAGGCACAGTTGAGGGTTGGCCATCATGAGCAGCTAAGGTCCAGAAAAATGGGGATCAGCTTTTCTCTGTTCCCTCCTGCCTTTCATATGTGCTGCCCTGTGCCACTTCCCCTTTTTATGTGTGAATTTAGCACTCCACCATACTGCGCATTATAAGGTGCCTCAAATTATGCTTCACATCTTTATTATTATTTGACCTGACCCAGTCTTAGCTTATTTGCTTCTGGCTCAACAGGAATCTATAGGATAAAATGCTTGAAGTCCTGAGCTGCTTTGCTGTGGTGAAGGGATGGCATCTCCACATCCATTCTGCTTCCTGTGCTCTCTGACCTTCCTCTCTCTAAATCTTCCAAGCTACTCTGTGTCACTACTTAAATGTCACCATTTTCCTTTATTCTATTTTTGTTTGCGTCATTTGATCTACTTAGAAAACTTTAATGTTTTCCTCCTACTGTAATCTTGTTATTGTTCTATTATATCTTGCTGTATTTGTTGCACTTTTTTTCACGCTGTTTTCATTTACATTCTTCTCAAATTTGCTGTAGGATAATTCCTGTCTGCTTTCTTTTTGCTCCAGAGATTACTGAACAGAAATGTATGCTTTTTTTTTTTTTTTTTTTTGAGACTGGTGACGATGTTCATGTTCTTTTCCTGAATCTGCACATCAGACAGCTTTTATGCCCTGCTGCTTGATGTGAGGATCTACTGCCAGATGGGAACACGGTCCAGTTCCTTTCATTTTCAACAGAAATATCTGGCCAGTCTTTGTTGTATATTTTTGGTTTCCATTTCTTGGCAAGTAATTTAAGAAAATAATTTTTTGAGGTTCAGGATACTCTTGCTAGTACTATTGAATATCTGAAATTGCATAATTTTGAGCTTAATAAAAGAAATCTGGCAGTACAAGGGTTAAAATCTGATTCCAAAAAATCAGAAACTATAGCCTATATGTACATGCATTATCAGGAGATGCTCCATCTCATATAAATATTACTTTCATATGTCTTATTTGTCATTAACTTCACATGGCCATTTTTGTAATTACATATTCATATTTTTAAATAAGAGAAATTCCTCATCTGCAAGAGATCATGTTTATTAATTAGGCTCAGAGATTTGAGGATTTAGGTAGAATCATGGGGAATTTCTACAGGTTGGTTGAAAGATGGTGAGGGAGAAGGCGGTACCAAATACTGTGTTAGCTATATGCCCGACTCCGGCAATACTGGATTCACAGTCTGTTGACTGTAGGTCCGATCGCCTTCCAAACAAGTAGTCAAGTTCATGGATAGCATGATTTGTTCAAAGGCAACATTTATAAAGCAGGTTTCAGATGTCAGTACAGGAAATTCTCTACTACAGCGTGAGGTTTTTAGTGATGTACAAATGTGCAATCATCGCTCCCCCCAGAAGATGGGAGAGGGCTGTCAGTCTCAAGTCCCCTCAGGTAGCATCCGAATCCGAGGGGAGGAAAGAGGGATCGGTCCGTCAATTGATCCAAAATTTATGATGGAATCTTCTCTCTCTCTCCTTAGTCTCCTCAGGCAGCGTTCCAGTCCAAGGGGAAGAAAGGGGGAATATCCCGTTGACTGACCCAGGATGGATTCTTCCTTCCTCCTCTTTTTCCTCTTTAATTCCCCTTTTTATATTTTTCTTTAAATTCAGGTGGAACTTGAGTGACTGTAATCATGTTTGTTACTGTTATTGATTGGTGAAAAATCTCTCACTTTCATTTAAAGATACAGTCAATCTAAAATCTAGAGCACATGCTCAGTGAGGAGTGGTCATACCTTGGAGGCAGGTAACTTGGGGATGGAGGTATGTGTTGGCATTATAATGAGCTTATAATGAGCAAAGTTCAAGCAAAGTTCATCTGAAAGGAGTGATTTGCCACCCTTGCCGGCTCAGCACCAGACATCTTATTGTCTCCCATTGGGCAGCTACTGTGCGGCTTATCAGCAGCCCAGCAGAGGGAGCGCAGCAGAGTTTGGCCGCGGTGTCTACACTCCGCTCCACCCTCTGTTCCGCTCCACCCTCTGTTACTCCTCTTTGCAGCTGTGAGGAGGGCAGATTGTGCTGCCCAGGGAACTGTGGAGGAGCAGACTGCGTGCCTACCAGCCCTCCTGGAAGTGGCAACTGTGTATCACCCCAAACAAGCTTCTGTAATGCCAAAACTTCTGTTAGGTTCTAGTCTAAGTTCCCCCGTTCAAGCAATTCTTCCACAATGTTCATTGGAATCAGCAGCTTGATTCCCGGCTCTTAGATCTGTCAAAGTTGAATGATTTCTTGGGGACACCCCAATGTATGATTTTCATATGTACGGAAGTGTTTGTTTTGATTTTCATATGTACGGAAGTGTTTGTTTTATAGGTAACTTGTGTGGCTCACTGACAGTGTCCTACCTGACCACAACCATCCCCATGGTTGTACCCAAGACCTTCTAGGCCTAGGCTGTCCCAGCTCCCCTGAGTCCTGCTCCCTCATGGTGGAACCACCACCAGACCAGCCCCAGCAGCAGGCCCCAGCACCTGCAGCCCTCTGTGCTCCTTCTGCATCAGCCTCATGGTGAGAATACAGAAGGCAAATGTATAAAAGCCTTTTCTTTAGCTTGGCTCTGGAAATGCAGATTTAATGAAAGTTATAGAAGTCCAATCTTGGGTTGTTTGACAATTCCCTTGGAAGCCAAAGTCCATCAGGTAGGAACCATGGCTACCAGAGAAGACGTGATGGACATTTCTTACCTTGTCATGGTTTTGGCAGGAAGCTATTTTGGAACAAGTCTTAGGGGAACAACGATCAACTGCAGTTCCACAATGCCCATTAAAAATACTGGTTTTAGCAATTAATATCATAAGGAAAGGCATTGCACAGTGCAGTTTGTTGTTCTGATAGACTTACTTCACTTTTGTAAGTGTCTAGTCCTAGTTCTTTCTTTAACTTAGAAATCACAACTTGTAAGTGCTTTTCAACATCTTGTGTGCATTAACATGCCTGTCAAACTGGTCTCTAGTGTGTCACTTTATAAGACTAGCCTTTCCTTTGGGTTACACTCTTTAATTAATGGAGAATTTGAAATTAACATCTTCTTCAAAAGCTTTTTCCGGAATTTCTGTTTCCATAGATGACTCTGTGTACTACTTGGCTCAGAGTTTCACTCTTTTTTGACAGATGATTAATAAATTTCAGTACTATCCCTGAGGCTCTTTGAATAGAATATATTTATGGGACAGAGCTTCTTTTTGATTTTTTTTTCAGCTCATACTTTACTACTTTTGTCAGCAAAAGTGTGACAAATAGCACTTTTCTTACTAAGCCAAATTCAACGCAATTTCAGGTTAACCAGGTTGTGTTTCATATTTTTTTTCCTAAGTTAATTTCAGCTTCTCCTCATGAGATCTACATATTACCTTGTTCTCTAGTAATGAGAATGTCAGCAATTATTTGCATAATAGTCAGACAGACTATCTTGTCCTCAATTTAGTTTTGATCACGTCATCTCCTACATGCATAGTGTTTTTAACTGTACTTAACTACCTACTATCTGCTACAAAAGTAATTAGGTAGCTTAGTGAAATGTTCTTTGTAACTTAGATTTATTGTTCAGTAATTGTGAATAGAAATACATTATTTATATATTCTTAATATTAACTTTACCGTAATAATACATGGATCTGATTAGTGTTTTTCTTCAAGTTTGTATTAAACTTTTTATGTCTTCTTTTCAAAGCTTTATAAACAGTCTAATTTCATATTCTTCATTAACCTTCTCAAAGGCGTATACTTGCAATGTGTAGTGTTTCAGTCTTAATTCTGAAAAAACAATTTTCATACTCCTGTCTAAAGTATTGACTTTAGACAGGAGTATGTATTTATTTTATCACTGAGTTATGGTTTATTTTTTAGATAAGTTTCTGAAGTGCATGTGGAACTTTATGTAAACTTTTCTTTCTTATAAAATGGTTCTGTGCCATAATCAGATTCAAATACTTTGTATATATGGCTATTTTTCATTCAATGTAATTTTTATTTCTATTATATTGTTTTTAAATATGTATCCTTGTTTCCTTATATTTTTATTATACATGAGTTTGTTTTTCGTCTATCCTCATTCATTAAAACTATGATTATGGTGATGCTGTGCTTGCAATCTGATTAGATACTTTCAAAATTCTTTGTCCCAAAACATTCTAATGCTTTCAAAATCCTTTCATCATTTTTTTTTTCTAATCTATTTTAAAACTAAGTGATTTTATTTCCCTCTCCTTAACTGGTCATATTTCAGGGATTTTTTTTTTCTCCATGTTTTTCTTCTCTTCTCTTCTCTTCTCTTCTCTTCTCTTCTCTTCTCTTCTCTTCTCTTCTCTTCTCTTCTCTTCTCT
>JAUBNY010000789.1:1040832-1070291 GCA_032275445.1 Crypturellus soui
CAGGGCCACAAGGATGATCAGGGGCCTGGAACATCTGCCCTATGAGGAAAGGCTGAGAGAGCTGGGCCTGTTCAGCCCAGCTGAGAAGGCTGAGAGGGGGTCTAATCAGTGTCTATAAGTACCTCAAAGGAGGCAGTGAAGAGGCTGGCCTCTATTCAGTGGTGGTCACTGATAGAACTAGAGGCAGTGGCCAGAAACTAAAGCATCAAAAGTTCCACAGGAACTTTAGGAAAAAATTCTTAACAGTGAGGGTGACAGAGCGCTACAGCAGGTTGCCAGGAGAGGTTGTGGAGTCTCCTTCAGAACCTGTTTGGATGCAGTCCTGTGCCATGTGCTCTAGGTGACCCAGCATGTCCAGTGGGGCTGCATGAGATGATCTCTCGAGGTCCCTTCCAACCTTAGGCATTCTATGATTCTATGATTCTATACAGTATACTTAAATGTGTTAAACATTGCTCAGTAAAGCGAGAGCGCTACATGAACTGACTTCAGATTCTACATCATTCTGTGAGCTGTGCTTTATTGGAGAGTAGCTATTAGATGCCAGTGAGGATAAGCAGTAGTGTTGTTTGGATATCCAGAAACAGCTGGGAATCTAGCAATATTTTCTCAGTTTGAATGTCAATGGTGTAAATCTCTTGTAACCTTCTCTGCCTGTCAGTATTGTAAATTAACCAGCCGTTCCTTGGAAACCAAAATTTTTATATGTTCTGTAGTTCTATATAAGATATTCTGAACTAGAATCAGAGTGGTAGCACAAGAAAAAAAAGAATATAATAAAATTTTGATAATTATTACACTTTACATACATTAACACTTTGATTTACTCAGACACTTATTTTGTGTATATTCTAAACAATACTGTATTGCAAGCCAACATCTACTTTTTAATTGTCCTCTTTGCAGGCAGATAATACCAAAGGCAAAGAGGTATGCTGTGTTTTCATTCTAAATAATTATCATTAGCATTTTAATTCTAGTCTTTTAATATTGCTTTTCATAGCACAAGATTTTCTTTTCAGGTCTCTTCTATTTTGTAATATACCACTATTTATATCAAAATACTTATAAAATGTCTTTAAGCCAATTTCAGAATTGAAAGGATTTTTTTTTTCCTTTTGCCCTTTCTGCCTGACATCATTTGGGTCTTAAGAGGAGTAATTTGTTTCAGAATCATGTCACTGGCAATTCTGTGGGAGCAGCTGTTCTTAGATATTTTTTCTAAGGCATGAAGAGCAAGCCATAGTGGAAAGGGAGGAGGACAAATTATAAATTTGGAAGGAACTATTTCAGCTTGTGGGAAAAAATAGTAGAAAGAAGAACATAAAATAGTTAAAATAAATAGTAAAAAAACAATCTCTGCTGAGTTAATGTCAATGGATTTATAAGACTATATATCTGGAGTTATAACCAAAGGAATGACTGGGCTTGTGATTTTATAACTGTTATTACTGTGCATGATCTTTGATTGATTATCATAACCTAGATTTCTTTCAGATTTCAGTAATATTTGAATTACCTGTCTGTGATGGACTTACTGTACAATCTACATTTATTTTCCCATTGGGTCATAGTAAAATAAGAGATTATAAAGACAGTAATGGGACATTCAAAATCATATTCAAATTCTGTTCAATCTATCTACTTCATTGCCTGCCAGTGCATTTTAGGAGGTGCAGCAGGATCGGCTACTTTTCTAAACACTTGATCCTGTTACAGTGGGAATCAATGCTAATTCTTTCAGCAATTTTACTTGAAAAGAACTGATTTTCACTGAAATGTCTAATTACCAGAGGACTCCAATAAGGTGCCTATGACATAGCTCTCTTACTGGTGTCTGGAGCATGGAGTACTGCTTGCAATATAGACTTATTTTTTTAAAAACAGACCTTGGTAATATCACTCTTAAACTGATTCTTATTTCTCTCCTACTTTAGAGGGTGTGTTTGGGAAATGTCTTCACTTTTCCAGTTTAAGTATATCAAAGATATGTCTCCCCTGTCAAATAATTTAGCTAGTGGCTCCTGGTCTCCTGATAGCATGCACTGGATAGATATTCATTTTCTCCTATGCACCTTTTCAAGTAAATCATTTAATTTTTTTCCAAAACAAAACATGAGTTTTGTGTGGGGATAACTCACTCAAGAGGATCATTTCAAGCAATTTAGACAATGCTGCATTATATCTGTTTTGTTGTGCTTTATGCAGTCATCTAACACTGCTCCAGCAGACTTTTGTCCTAAAGCTTCCCCATTAAAATGACAGTATATGAATGTCATTCATATCCTCATTTTCATTCCATAAGAATCCCCATTCTGGTCCCTTATAGCACAACTTCACATTATTTGGGGTGCTTCAAAAATAAAAATATGATAAGGGTGTCCTAGGATTGTAAAGTCAGCAGGTAAGCAGGCCTGACCTAGGTAAGGTGGCCATGACCACTCACAGCAACACAGCCTGAGGGCAGACTGATTTCTGAACTGGTTGTATTTACAACTTAGAGAGCACTTATAGAAAGTTCTTTATCTTCTGTGATAGAACTTGCTCAGTGAGTGAGAGATGGATCTCTACTGGTGAATCCTCTACCCTCTGTTCTCCTCATTCATACAGATTAATTTTGTAAACCATGTATAAGACATGGTGTAATGTGGTGAAGGCTGCTTTTACTACTTCGATATTATGCAGCAATTTGATTTCTATCTTACTGGCACTTTTAAAGATGTTATATATAATACATAATCTTACTGAAGTGTATGAATGGATTTTGGAGCCAAGTTCCACAGTTTTTGCTATTCTCATTTGAATCCATATTCACAGATTTCCCCATGAGTCTTTCATTTTGTCAGTTTATTTCAAGCTGGGAATTCTCAACTGCTTAACTGGCACTAAACTTAGCAGGAAAAAGAGCTGTCTGGACGTCTGATATTATCTTACATTTTACACCAGATCACAAACTATATTTTAAACAGACTGAATACTAGCAATTTAATACTATATAGATATCACCTGACTCTGCCTTGACGTATAGAGTTCTCTATGATAAACCATTTAGAAGGGATATAAAAAATAAAATTTAAAAATGGTAACATTAATTTCAAGTTATTTGCCATAATTATAAACAGATATTACAGATAATATGTTGCATCATTCATATATAGTATATATTTTACATATGATATGAAACATCTATATGTCTATATACTTGCATACATGAACATAGAAGTGTGTATGTATGTGTTTATAGCTATATGTAAGTATGTGTGTATGTAATATATGTATATATTATATGTATTTATGTATAATGTCATTATCCAGATTGACATTTTCCAGATCAGATTGTTGCCACATTAGGACCAGGACATTTGCAAGTTTCATCTGAAACAAGATATTTACAACAGTCCTGTGCCTCCTCATTCTGTGCATGTCATGGCTTATTCTTCTTGGCTTATTTTATTGTTCTTGGCTTATTTTAGCAATTTTGCACATCTCCCATACAAGTTTAGAAACAAAACGTTGTTGCCTAAATGATAGCCAACATCAAAGTTAAATCCAAGGGAAATGTTAGCTACAAACTGAATATCTTAATTTCAGACATGCTTGCTTTCCAATTTCCATTTTTTTTTCCAATTTTTATTTAACTTGACAGCTGTGAAACTGCACATTTTCCATTTTCTATATGGAAAAAAAAGAGAAACATATAATTAAATTTCTTGTGATATTTAAAGAGAGAGAGGGGACAGAGAGAGAAAGCATCTATATTACAAAGTAATATGGGATCTATTTATCTTAGAACTGACTTCAGAAGAGTTCAGGAGAAGACTAAGTTAACCCCTGTCAGGTTTCTGTACCCAGATTCACTTCCAGAAGAAACTAAATGTGTGGTCAGAGCAGGAACCATATTGCACTCAAAAGCATCCTTCAGTAAGGATGACGACATGTATACTTCCTCTGCAGTTCGATTTCTTTATAAGTGCCCATTTTGGAAGCAGAACTGAAGGATCATATTCTGTCTTATAATTTAACTAATAGGCATAGCATTCAAAAGAATAATCACAGTATTCAAAAGAATAATCACAACACAGTGATGTTCCTGGTCTATATTAATATTTTCTATCAGATTTTAAAACTATAAGAAGAAAGATCTTGCCTTTGAAAGTATATATGTATATTTAATAATCTTACTTTCAAATAATAGCTTTAATCACTTTAAATGAGTAAAACTGGTTGTGCCTCTTCATTGAACACACAGCACTCATTCCCAACAGTCTTGACTACTGCTTTTTATTCCCTTCCTTTGCACCAACTACTGCACCAACTACTACTGCACCAACTTTTTGTCATATCACTGGTAAAACTGATGAAGAAAAAGGGTGCTGCACTCAACACAGACAGAAGAGAGAACTTTAGCAAACAATTTGCAGCATGGAAACTGTGCAACTTGAGAAAACAAGCCTGTCTTCAGGCTCAAGCAGTCTTAACGGCTAGGAGATTTCTTTTTAGTTCTTTGAAATAAAACATTTGGAAATAGATGAGGCATATAGATATGGGACTTTTCTTCAGTTTATGAGCAACAGATTATTATTTAAAACAACTCCTCAAATTTTCCTTAGATTGAGGGAATATTCTCTGTATACCAAATTTGCAAAACTAGTTATACTGCAATGCTTTAAAGAAAAAATATTTTTCTTTACAAGTAATTTGTTATTGAACAAGTCATGGAAAGGACAGTAGAGGATTTAGCCACTTGCTCGCAAATATGATATCTGCCTGGATTACTTTTTTGGGTCCTCTGAAAAGTCAAGTGTTTTTGAAGCTGGTAATTATGTGACAGCAATTCATCTTACCAAGGCAAACTGAAGCCAATTAAAAAGAATAAAAATTTTTTTTTAAATGTCAACCTTTTTGAAATGGAATACTAATATTTTACAGTGCAGAACCACTATAAAAGAGAGAAGTGCATAGAGATTTAGTTTTATCAGTTTAAATTATTTTAACCAGACTTACAATGCTATTTCCACTTTAAATTACTTTAAATTACTAATATCATATTTTCTTATGAGGTAGGAGAGGGCTATTTTTTTGTGAACACAATACATGTCTTGTCCGCTGCACAAAGAAGTGTGAAGTAATGAAGCAGGTAAATACATTTTTATAATCTATAATAAAGGAAATTTGCTTATGTTGACTGTGCATAACAAAAGGCTTAATAATGAGATATTTTTGCCACATTCAGTAATTGAACAAGAAGTCAACAACACTTATGGAAAACGAGAACTGGATCCATCATGAGGAGATTAAAATATAATTAGTCTGTGCAACAAGTGCCTACATATTAACGTGATATGCATACTTAAGAAATGTTTCTTTAAAGTTCTTTCGGTTCTGCTGACCCTAGTGAGCACTATCAGTCATTCTTTTCCTTAAAACAACCAGAAATAAGATCTGAAATAAGATTTTCTTTTTTTCATGTCATTCTGATTATTTCTGTTTAATGAGGCCTCACATATTTAACTCAGGAAGATTTTCGGATTTTTTCTTCTTTTTCATCTATGGACTAGTCAAAAAATGTAATCTTTGTAGGTATAGATGTGTTCTCATTCTGCCGAAGGAAATGGCCTCAGTCCCACGCAATGTGTCTGTGTACCACTATTCATCGAAGAAAAAGGCTTCTCAGTGTCTCTGAGACAAGCATCTAAGGATGCCCGTTATCTCTAACTGTACATGTCATTGATCCTCAAGAAGCTCCTTAAGAAGAAGTTCCATTTCATAGCAATAGTTGGGAATAAACTTTTATTCCATACATTTCTTTTTAATCTATTGCAGTTTACCAGCTTTCTGAGTCCATTCCTCAACTCTACATAAGAGATGAAAGTAAAACTCACAAACTCAGTTATCTGGAAGTAATTTTCAAAAACGAAAACCAGTAATTACAGAATGAGCTTCAGATGGTGTTTTCTCTCATGTATTTTCAAATTTTAATTCCCTAAATATTACCTGAGATGTTTGAAATTTTTAAATTATAACAACAGATTCTGAAAAATAAATAGAATAATTATTTTAAAAAGTTCATTTTAGAAGGTCTTTTAAAATACAAATTCCAGAAAAATTGTGTTTTGATATTCTTTTATGGAATTTTCATTTTTGTATTCATTTGACATTAAAGAGATACCACTAACATTGAATGCAGATATGCTCAAGAATTCATGTTATATGCCAACTGTAATTATGCATTTTCAATTATTAAAAGCATTTGTTAATTGATGTTGATTAAGGTGTTCAGTCTCTTCTCAAGCCTGAAATGTCAAACTGTTTCTTTGCCAGATAAGCTCCTTTCTAGGTAGTAATAACTGTTAAGAGTTTTAGAAATAACAGATTATTTAAGCTATTTCATTTTGCAGTAAGTTGTTAATCATATTCATGTAACTCACAGCTATTATTTATGACATTAAATAATGCAGTGAAATAAAAATGATGTAAAATAATAAGTGCTTGATGCTAAATTTCAGATTTTCAAGACTATTTTTTTCATCTTTTTTTTCTCCAGCTTTTGAGAAAGAAAGACTTTCAGTGTTTTATAAGTAGGTATGAAAAAAAATTCACAACCACTATATGTAGAAAAATGATATTTTTTCGGGTCCAAATATTGAAATGTATAGAGTTACAGCATGTTTTATAGACATCATTGTATTCTGGTAGTAAGACACAGAGTAGGGGGCCTAGATCCAACTGCATCTAAGGACAGTTCCATTCATAGCACATTTTCTTCTTTTCTTACTCTAGCTTTATTTTATATATTCTCTTTTATACATACGCTAGTTTATACCAGCTTATTCTGGTCAATTCTGTCTGTCTGCCTGCCAAATCCATTATTTCAAGACAATTTCACTATGTAGTGACAGTTCCACTTCATTTTATTACCCATCTTATTAACAGGACTGTCAGGATATATAGCTTTGAAAAAACTCTTTTTTTTTTTTTTTAATAAGTCATGTCTTGATTGTCTCAGTCTAGAGAGTGGTTTCCCATCCATAAATATCTTCCAAAAATATGCATAGTGTTTTCAGTTTCTCTTAAAGCAAGCTCATAGCTTAAACAAATAAATATGCCATATATTGGATGTTAACAATCCTTTCACACACATTCCCCCACTAATGTGACAGATACATCAACAGATCATTGTAAGACATAACTTTGGTTTTTATTTAGTTAGGCCATTTTTTTTCCTCAGAATGATATTCTTGAAATTGGTCCTTACCTTCATCCCTTCACTATTTCTAAGTTTATAAGTCTTTAATATTGTTTAATATGTGTCATGATCTCATCACAAAATTATTTTCAAGGAGAGAGAGGGGGAGAGACCAATTAATCTTTATCACAATTAATTAACCTCAGTTTAAACAGCAATATTAATCAACTCTTTCCCTCAGGTACTCAGACTTCAAAAGCTATGTTTACAGTAATATTTTTTCACTATCAGTAGTATGACAAGAAAAATCATATGTTGACAGATCTAGATTAAGGTCAGTCTTTCCAGTTATTCACTGAGCATTTGTAACTTAGATATTATGGTGACAGCGATGGTAATAGCAGTATTTGCAGCCTGTGAGTATTCCCTTTTTCTCCTTGTGCAGTGGGAAGTTAATCCTTCAATACCACAGTCCCCTAATTTGAGATTAATGCTTTATGATTAGAGGAACTAGATATGTTGGAATCAACAAGCAGTATAAATCTGATTGCACAATGGCTTTCACATCTGATTTTAGGACACATTGACATGGACTCAAAGAACCCTGCAATTGCTTTGTCACTTTGTGTATTCCAGCACCAGAGCAACGCTGGAATGAGGTAAAACAGCTTACACCTCAAAGATATATTTTATGGACAGTAGTTTATCATGACTATATACCTTAATCATAACCACATCAACAAGTGCAGGGGTTTCACATTTCAGCACACCATCGCATCGTATGGCATTTGGCACGTATGAACAGGTGTGTGTGCAATGTAGTGTTTATTTTGTTTTTCTATCTTGGGGAATACATATAGTTTTATGTTTATTTTACAGGATGATTGAAGAAATGCACCTTATCATCCTGCAGTGAATCAACACATGGGACATGATTTTCAGTAGGTAAGATGTCTGTTCTCGTTTACACTGACAAATGTAAGAGAGAGAATAGGATGCTGTACTGGTCTGTATTCTTTTCTCCAAACCCTGTTAGAAAAAAAAAACAAAAACAAACAAAAACAAGAAACAAAATAAAAACAAAAACAGTGTTTCAGAAAGGAGTGGAGGCTGCAGGAGGGGTGAAGGTGCTTCCAGGACTCTCCAGTGGGATTTAGGTCCTCTGAATGTCGCTTTGGAGCTTGCCCCTAGTGTCAGACTTGTCTTCTGATGTCTTCGAGCATTGCGTTGTGCAGAATGTATCTTTAACAAATGTTGCCCTCATATTTCCATTTTATTTGCCATTATTTCAGTACAAAGTAATTGGAATGTCTGTTGATCTATAAGCCTTGCAGAAATCTTTTTTTCCATATTTTGAGACTGCCTCCTAACATCCTTCCATTTGGTACCGATTAATCAACATTAAATAAATAAATAAATGTGTTCTTGATTAATCCTTATAAAATAAAGCCACTTAGGTCACCTGGTGACAATATGCACATGCAGTTTAACTATTTTAACCTAAGGCAGTTAAATAAATGTTGATGTTGACTGCAACTTCTGCAATGCCAACTGTATCATTTAGTACATACTTGAGGCACTTGTGAAAAGGGGAGATGAAGAAAAGATAAAGATATTCACTTCATATCTTTTTAAGAGCTTTGTTTAGCAGAGTCAGCTTTAGGTAAAAAGTAAAATGCCTGAGGAAATATTTCCATTTCATTGGAAAACAAAATTCCTTTTTAATTAAGTATCCAGTTCAGAAAGAGGTATGTCTGCTACTCTTGGTAATAAGACTTCCCAACCTTACATGCTTATATATCCTTCAGCACATAACTATCACCTTGAAAGGAAATTGCCCTCTGCCTTCACTGCAAAAGAGAGAGAAAGATAAAATTGGGAATGGGTCAAGAACATTGCTCTGACTACAAAACAGAAAATCTATTTTTTTTTCCAAAGCTTTGACCTTTTTGCACAAATGCCTTCCTAAAATAGGATGTCCAAGAAGATCTCGGCGCTTTAGATTTTGCTCTATTGCAATTTGAGCCATGTAATTGCCTTGCAGAAACACTCTGCCAGGTGTATGAGTAATTATGATTGAAACTACGGCATTTTTTCTAAAATGGAATTTTTGATCACATTTTACCCCCAATAGCCATTGGCATAAGTACACTTTGTGATTGACTACATTATACATTTGTGATAAAGATGATGATAAACTCATGTTCAGTAGAAAACATGCAATTATCGTTACTGGTAAAATGCTAATTTGGTTTTTCTAAGTTTAAAAGACATAACTCATTTTAATTTTGGGTACTACCTCACATTTATTCTTCTTACATTCTCAATGTAAAATTTTAAATGTTATATTCTTTCCTTCAGCCGTATAATATGTTGAATAGTAGAGCTGAATAACAGAATTCTATCAGCATGTATATGAGGATTTTTCCAGATGGATGCGTTTGAAAAATGGTAGCCACTGAATATCAGAATGTCTTTCTAAGCAAGTTAGGCGTTATTAATGAGGAGTGCTTCTTTTTGCCCGAATAATTTCCTTAGGCAATAGATTGCATTGGAGGAGATATTATCTGAAGATTCCTTATATATTTTTTAATCTCACATTGCCTCCTCAGTGGAATTTATACAGCTGACAGACAGAAGAATCTATAATTGCTAAAATATATATTAATGAATAATTAAATTGACCAAACAATATAATTCATGAAGACTTTACCTGCTGAGATTTAAAGCAAGTGAAGTTTCCTTCATGCCACAGAAACAATACAGATGCATATTCCAGGAATGTTCTATTCTGGAGAATGAGTTTTGCTGATAATTTAAGACATAACAAAATATATTATTTGCCTTAGCATATTTAATTAACTTATATTAATCTTCCAAAATATTTTCTGGGAGATCTCAGTTCAAGCTTTTTGGGACTGCATTAAGAATTTACCATTTTCTTTTATTTGTGCACAGACAAATGAATTCCATGCTTGTCAGCATCTTTATGCAGAGTTATACTCAGGCTGCTTGAGGACTTGACAAAAATCAATTGCTTTTGGGTGGAAGAAGTTGATTTATGAAACATGGAAACATCTTTATTTTGATATGATTTCTCAGACTATTTAGAGATCGTGTCTGACACAGACAGATGTAGATATGTGCCATCTAGGCGTATGTGAAATAAAATACAACTAGACTGATTTAAAAATGGAGAATTTTTCAGAAGTCACCTGCATTAGTCATGAATAGCCAGCTATTCATGTCCTTTTGCAAGGTACTGTGATGTGAGATACTAGGTATAGACAAAAGGAAAAAAATAATGATCAGATTAATAGATTTTTTTTTTCAAATGAAATCTACAAAGTAAAATTTGAAGACTCAGATGTGGATATGGGAAGATCTCAAAAATCCCAAGCATCTGCATCGTGTTTATCAGGCAGCAAGCAGCAGGAATAGAAGAGTATACCCTACCACTACCGTATACCTCTTGAAAATGCAAGAGGATATAAATGCCAGTTATCAGTTTACACATCTCCTTTGGATTCCCATAACAGTATCAGCTTGATTTTTATTTTTTTTCATTAAACACTTCTCCACTCCACACAAACAATATAGAAATCCTATAAGAGACACAGAACTCATATTTAATGAGTTTAACTCAAATTTAAAAATTCAAGTTCTAGTTTGGCCTTCAGTTATGTTCATAAGTACAACAATTTTCTTTGAATGTAGAATAAAGAGATAACTAATATTTTTAAACATTATCAGTTGGTTTTATATTTCATTCAAGTCAACTGCAATAGGTTAAAAAATTTCTGTGGTTAAACATCATTAACAGTCTTTAGACAAGCATTTGGTAGATTTACTTCATATAAGGAAAGATATGGAGAAAGGTCAAATTGTGTCAAAATTAATTTCATTAATACTTTCTGCTATAAGGAAACAGTTAAAAGTAAAAGAATAAACTAACTGGAAAATATTTCCTTGTATTTAAATATTTATATATATATATATGTATATTATATTGTATATATATCTACATTTAAGATATTAGCTTAGCTTATGAAGACTTCATGACAGGATGCATTCAACTGGAATATAATGTATTTCAAACAAATTGGAATTGATGATTTATGGTACAATTTTAGATCAGGAAGACTCTGTGATGCATCATTTCTATTTCTGCTTGCTTACAACCGAAATTCTTTTATAAGCAGCCGCTCTCTGATTATTTTTTACCCATTTTTTTTGTATAAGTGAACAGATACTGAACAAATGGAAGAGGTGATAAGTAAGTTGAAAGATCTGACCATTAAAGAACAGAAAAATGGCAATCCTATATTTAGTTCTTCAGACTAGAAGCTGATTGTTTATCTAAGTAAGTCTTGCATTTGCTTTGGTAGCATGTGTCTTCATAAAGGTACCCACTGAACATACGCAGAGCATTGTTAGAACTTGCAAGGAATTTTTGATTAAACCTGCTATTCATCATAAAATCCTGATCTACTGAAACTATGTTTTGTGTTTTTGTCTGTTTTTCTCATTATGCCATGTATCCTATAGAATACTGAGATAATATTTTCTGTTTTAGATTGGGTCCACCTTGCAAGCAGCCAATCTAAATGAAAATATAGTTTGAGCATCTGAGGTATGAAAGGAACTATTCAAATTCTTCTACTGTTAGTTATTCTCATAGTCTTGTGTATTGTTTGAAAGAAAACTTCTGAAGGGATTTATTTGACTTCTTTTAGATTCTTATATTTATTTTTAAGTATTAAATTTTTAATATAAAATTAATTTTATTTAGCAGAATAGCATAACAAGATTGGAGAGACTACTTTCTTCAGCAAATAACTATATGTTTTTGTCCATTACTACCTAAAGGCCACAGGCTTTATATTGGCCTGCCAGAGCAGGATCTCTGAAATTATTTGGTCTTGCCACAGTCAGAGTTTATTATGACTTTACATTTTAGGCTAGTGGCCAAGTGACTATTGTCTGTCCTGAGTTGGACCTCTGTGATGGCCACATGTGGAAAAAACTTGCCTGACCCAACACCATTGCATGGTAGAGTTATGAGGGAGGCTGTGATTCCACATCCAAAAAGTGGCTGGGAAGTGGCTGAGAAGCGTGGTAAGAAAACACACAAAAGTAGTCTCAAAAATACCCAAGTCTAAGGAGGAAGGCACTTTCACCACTCCAATCTTGTGCTATTTGGGATGCTTGTGACATGTCACAGCCAAATCCATTCTGTCTAAGAAAGGCTGGTGCTGTTGACCTTCAGACCCAGAGGAACATTGAAAGGATGAGCAAAACACCAGAGAAAAATGATAGATATTTGCAAGTTTTCTTGTATAATAATTCTAACGGTATTATGGAGACGTTTCAGCTTTAATTTAGATAATTAGTAAACTGAGCTAACAATAACTTTTTGTTGTAATTTTATTGGAATGTTAAACCTATAGCCGAATTAACAGCAAATTCTTTACTTCTTATGTACAGTATGTTCCCTTTTTTTGCCCATAACAAGATTTTGAATGTAAAATAATCTGGAAGTCTGATATGGTCTATTTGTCTACTTTCATTTTATATAATCTGGACTCGTCATGGTCAGTTCTTTTGCCGGTGTGTAGCAGGGAAAGATTACTTAATTTAGGTAACTAAGACCAAACTAAAAGTGAAGTGCTTAACTGTATTAATAATGACACATAATTAATCAACAATCAGTGAGCTAAAGATTAAAGACCAAAATCTTCAGTTCAACAGATAAATACTAGACAAAATGTTAATGTTTGCCTACAGATTTCTAAATGCACTTTTATAACTAGACCTGAAATGCTTTGGTCACACACCCACAGACACACACATATCCTGTGTGGTGTGCAACCTCCCCTTCTCGCACCCTTCCTGTGGAAAAACATGGGCACTCCTGTGAAAATGTTGCAGTTTGAAAGCTGTAGTAGCAGTGGAGGGAACTGAGTTCCCAAATAGTATGATCAACTATAAACTCGACTCTGGCAATACCAGATTCACAAACAGTCTGAGGACCGAAGAGATTTTCCTGATTGCTCCTATGGCACAACTTTCTCATACTACTCTTCAAGATATGGCTTCCTCTCACTTTCCATGTGGCTCTGTTATGCATCTGTCACCATCTCCAATTGCTAACTGAATGTTAGGTTCCACATAACACATCTTTTTATTTTTTTTTTACATTGCAATTCGCTTTATTCATTTACACCAGAGCAAAGAAGATGTAAAACCTCATTAAATCAGAAAGGTAGCAATTTTCACCACTTTGCAGTTAGTGCACACAAATGTAATTGGCTGCACAGAGTGAAAGGCAAAAAGATACCCAGTCTGGCATATCTACATTTTGTAGCTTAACTAATCTAATTCCTCAGAAGTTGTATGCATGTATTCAGCATGTTTGAATTAAAATATTTTTATTTTTGTGTATTTTTAATTATATACAAATTATGGAATCAGAAGAATAAGCACTTGAGTTTTTCAGCATAACTGATAACTTCCCATATTTTTATACTTCAGAACAGAGAGATGAGAAAGGAAATGAAACATTCTCAAAAGACATAATGAGATATACTTTGGATGTGAGAATTCATGTGCAATAGCACTTATGAGTCCAGCTGGGAGAGAAACAAATGGGAGAGTGTCCAGAAGATCTGGAAAAAGCCTGGATGATGCTAGAAAAGCAAAGTTGACAAGAGTGGTATTTAGCAAAATGGTTATGGAGAAAAAGAACAAAGGGATAGAGGGATCTCCTGGGACATTTTTATGAATGAGATCTGGCATCAACAGATGCCCATGAGATGTTATAAATACACTCATTTCCACAAAGAAGGAACAATTCACACATAACTGGAAAAAAAAAACAAACTATGACCTTATGTTCCCTGCATAGAAAACAAGGCGTATGTTTATCTTCGCGTTGTACAGCTCTGCTTTTAAGGACTAACTGCCAAAATTAACAAAGCTCTTCTGGAAATGTTGGGATTTACATACTAAAGCATGTTGGTGATACTGTCTGTTGACCTGCAGCTCTGTCCTTGTAATCAAGGTTTATTTTCTTCCCAAAGGAACTACAGATATAAAACCATAATAAGAAAAATAATTCAAGTAAAGTCTAAATTGCCCTTTTTTTGTTTAAAGCTAGGTGTAGAAATGGTAGTAGAAATGCCGTGACCTTTTCTATTACTGTTCAACACCTGAGCAGATTAAAATGTATTTTTTTAGAATGACAATTCAATCAGATACCAAAAATGCCTATGAAAAAGAAGTTCTAATCACATTCAGGCAATAGCAATATGAAGTACCTGTTTTATTACGATTTTGTTTATTAAGATCATTATTGTTAATTTAAATTTAATTTTAAGTGTAATTTCACACTAGTGTATCTCCAAATATGTATATATTTTTACTATGGTTATTTTTGATTTTAGGGCTGGCAGATTGCTTTTTAGTTTAATTTAACAAAATTATACTACATATCATGCAGGCAATGAGCGACGAAGGAACTAGAAAGTCCAGATTAACTGCCCAGCAGGTAATATTGTTAAATGTGTGTTGGATTGACCAGAATTAAATTCTGAAATTCTTGGAAGAGGCTCCATAATTTCATTAGAAAATTTAGTTTTGAGATCAGAATATGAGCAAATAACATGCCTTTGTTTGTTTTATCACTAAAATTCAAAGTGGTGGTCATAAAGGATACTACATCTGAGTCTTCTAAGGAATTCCAAAAAATGTTATCAGTGAATCACTTGTGATTGTGAAAAAGTGTTTATTTTTAAGTAGTGGAGTATACTTCTATGCAGTTAATGGGCACAGATGTTCTGACCAATTTCCAGTCAGTTGCTAGTCAGTTGCTAGTCAGTTGCTAGTCAGTTGCAGTTCTAGTCAGTTGCTAGTCAGCTTCATCGGCCTTTAAGCACTCAGAATTTCTGAAAACTGAGTATCTCAAAGAAAAATGCATAAGTGTCGATGCTGGAACCTAAATTGCAAAGGGGAAATTCAAAGTTAAGTTTAGAAAGGTGCATTAAAGATTAAAATGTCCTATTTCTCAACATTAAAAGTTCAAGTAGTTCTTCTGTGGACAGTGTATCAGTTCAAACTTTTAATAACCTCTCTGCATCTCCCTTCCCCAATTTCCATTGGAGACTGATGGAGAAAAATCTGTGTTTAAGAGAAATACACAGTTTCTGGTTGAGAAGAACCCAAGATCCAATGAAAACTAGACTCTTTGCGGACCATGTGCTGCGTTGTTTAAAATTAAAATGAAAATTTTGTGGCAAACTGTCATGTGGATGTACAGCAAGCTAAGCAAATGTACAGGGGGTTCAATAAGGTATCAGTTGTTTTTCAATTTTTCAATTTTCCTGAAGTCTTATTTGTACTGTTTCATAGTTAATAGTGCTGTGAGTAGCATGATCTGGTGCATGCCTTCACTGTCTTCCATAAATGGAGAAAAAGAAAATGACAACAGGTGAAATACTCCAGTGAGTGCCCTTGATTAATCACTACTCAGATTCACTTCCTACAGATTAGATCATTATTCGTGTTCTTCATGAATAGTGCTTAAAAGCACTGAATAGTTCTTTTAAGCCAGATCCTCTCCTCTGATAATACTCTTATTTCTTTTGTGTAAATTAGAACTCTCATTGATTTCTCTCGAAGTATTGTAGAGTTCTCCTGTCAAAGAGCCTACAACTGTTTCTTTACAATGGGCTTCCTAATCATGTTTTGATAGATTTCTCAAATTTTAAAGGCAAAAGGAAAAAAATGAATCTTTATTCTGAACACTTGCATAACACAAGCCAGTACATAAAAGTACCAGTTAATTACTTCATTATACTTTTAGTATATATACTTTTATTTCCAATTTGTCTTTTAAATCTTAACCTTTTTGGGTTCCAATTTGGATGTTAAAAATATTTCTCTACTATTAGGAATGTATAAACCACAGTCAAGCTTTTTGACCACATTCCAGATACCTCCTTAATTTTCTACTGAGCGTAAGGCTGCAGATCTGCATGTAATACTGATTATAATGATAGACACTTGTTTACTACCAATTTAGCCTCCTCATTATTGCTGATGATACTGATTAATGCTAAAAAAGCATAAATGAGCAGCATGATGAAGGAAAACGTGTGTACTTTATGATATGCATGTCAAATACCCCAGGTAGAATTTGAAACTTTTTGCCAAAAACATCCCAGGCTAATGACAAGACTGTACCATAGTGCTGAATAAACAGGAAAATAATTTATTTAGAGCTGTCACTACACAGTAGCACAACCATTAGGTTTTAGTAAGCCTCCTTTGACTATCTTCATAAATCAGATTTTAGCAAGTGCACCGTGTGTATATATACACATATACACACACCACAATTGCATACATTGTCTCAATTGCACTTCCTTACTTCAGCATTCATGGCCTGTTTTTTTCCCAGCCACGACATCATACTCTGAGATAATTTTTGGCTGGTTCATAACTGCCCCTCTTCAGGCGTTGAATAATTCATTGAAACAGCTTTTACAGCTTTTGATTTTATATATACTTGAGTCTCGTCTAATTATCAGCTGTTATGTGACACGTACTAAGGTGTTAAATTATTTTTGTAATTGTAAGGTGTTTGCACCTTTTGGATAAGAGTGTACAGGAATCCAGGCATACAGGACAAAGTTATCACTATCACTGACGCAGTTATCACTAATACAAAATTATCACAAAATTGACAATATATGATGGGACAGATTTATAGTTTCCAGAGCCACATCAGAAGAGAGTATAAATGAGTGATGGAAAAAACTAGAAACACTTTGCTTACTTTTTTTTTTTTTTTTAAATCCTTGAAATGAAAAGTACTCCAGTTATAAATCAATGTCTTGCTGGTAGTTCCGGCAATCATTTCATCCGCTCCTTGATTAAGACATGGCAAGAAAAAGGAAGGAATGATTATATATTGTTAGCTTGATCTGTCTAGCAAGGCCAATACTCATCTGCAACACAGAGATGTAACCTGTAGAATATACCAGCAAACAAAGCATTTTACCCAGAGTTTATACACTTGACTGGGCTGCTGGCAACAGTAGCTGCTTTTAAGCTACTATGAGACCAACCTGAGAAGAATCCTTACTTCCTGTAATCTTTACTTAGGAGTCTGTAAAATCCCGTGCAGAAAACAAGGCTGGATCTGAAAGAATCAGTGTGTTTCCAGCAATATGTAAAAGGATTTTTTTCCTGTAAACTTGGTGTGAAACAAAGTTAAAAGAACATATCGGGTAAAACATTTCTTGCCTCTAAAAATAAAATATTTCCCTAGATTTAGAATTATTTTAAATATTCAAAATATAATGGAAAAAAAAAAAGACCTCAAATCCAAACTTTTGTACATAATATTAAATAAATGGTTTCTATGTTTTGGTGGACAGAAGAGATGACAGAAATCTTGATAAATGAATGTGATGATATAACCTTTGTTTAAAGATGCATTAACACATACAAGAAACACCACCTAAAGATTTTGCAGAATGATACCAAATCAGTTTTATAGCTTTTGCTTCTATTTGAAGTGGTTCTATTCTGCAAAAATTTTCATGTTCATTTGGTTACTTCATTGTCTGAATATACTTCCTATATTAAAACATACAATAATAAAATACATAGCCTTATATTAAGGGTGTGTTATATCTATCTGAGTCCACAGATAGATAGATACAAAAATCTTTCTCTAGGATTGGGTTTTGATTTGTGTTTTTGATATTAACCATCACTCCTCTTTGCACCCAGATTCCTTTCATCTGGCATTTGCAATACTGACTCAGGATACTAACATGTATCTAACATGCAATACTAACATGTCTGATTTTAAAATGTTTATATTTATCATCTCTTTTCACAAATCTGTACCTTATCTATAAAATCTAATTGATATCCTGGGTCTTTCTACTGTGAGGTCCTTGTAAAAGCAGTACCGAGGAGATATACTTGGCAGGTCGAGTAGCAACAGACAACAAAGCACCTTTAAGATTTGCCAGTACCTCTAATTCCACGGTCATTGATTTTGTTCTAATGGGACGGTCCAGTGGTGATGATTCAACAAGCAACTTTAATTCATGAAAATTCAAGTCCATAGGCTTGAATAATGGTGCAACAAAAATAAAATCCTCTTGGTTATCAATTTGCAAGAAGTGTTGCCAAATGCATATATTTATAAACATTTATTAACTAAAAAAGATATTTGTCAAATACATTTTAAAATCATAGACTGTAAAATAATGTTCCAAACTTCCATTTTATTTTGAAAAGCAAAAGTGGTGAAGATAAAAGTATGCTAGACTTCACAGAAATAGTGTTATACATTTTTCTATATTCATTTATATTTCACGTCATGTTCTTCTGCTGTTGCCAAGATGCACCTGGGAGACATTCATCTGAATCCTGTAACTCCACCAGCTGTCCAGAGATGACTGGCTGTTATCTATTAAGGGGAAAATAAACATAGAAAAATAAAAGATAAATGTATTACTATACTTTTCTTAAGAAATCAGGCTCTCCTACCTTACACAAGATCTTTTTTTTTTGAGAAGGGTTAACAAGGGTGCTAAATGCTGAAGCTCTTTGAACACATTGCTTTTTAATTTTTTTTTCTGTGAAGCACATCTTCTTTTCTTATAACTTGCTTTTAAACTTTCCCTAGCGGCAGGTTGAAGATGACCTATCAGAACTTCAAGAGTGGGACATCAGTGTCACAAGACTCATCACCAATGTTTCGGTATGATCTACTTGATTACCTTATACTTCATAGGCAGTTCATCTTTCTGAATTCCTAAAGTAAAGCCCATTATAAGGCCCCAGGTCAGCTTGTGCAGAACAGGATAAATAAAATTGACAAGGAGTTAGTTGCTGTGTGATCTTGATTTTACTTGACTATGACTGAGCTCTGTTTGTTAACGCATTCCATCAAAACTGACAGAGCTCTCCACACGACTCTGAAACTATTAAAGCTTTGACTCGTAAGCCAGCTGCATGATAACAGCAGGACATCTTAGGACATCTTAGGAAGGACTGCACTCCCCATTCTGCCTCTTTGAAAACTTATAAAGAGTGTCTCAAAAAATAGAGCTTCAGCTACGAAACCCTTTTGCTAAACTGCATACTGGTACATCAGTTTGTACCATGTTTGTATCAGTTTGTACAGTATGTAACATGTTTCATTGATACAATTGCATTTATTTGGTTATCTCTTGGGTACTATTAACAGAAGACAGTACTAAGAGGCCTGCCAAAAGAAGTGCTAAATTTGTTTCTCACTAACCTTGAGGTTAAATCGTAATAGCTTCTGGCATTCAACTGAATGACTAATAACAACAGTGCCTCTTTCAGCGTTGCAACTTTGGTAAGAACAAAGCAGAGCGGAGAAAAAGAACAGATGTGCAATAAAATACCTATTGAACTGTAAAAACCTTAGTCAATTTATCACATGTCACTTCATAAATGGGTATTTTTTGTTCTTGTGCCAAGCTTCTAAGAAAGTCTTTTTTTGCAGGCTTTGATTATTTTGCACACTTGCAGATATTGGTCCATTCTTTTGGTTGTTCTTTTGGGTGTTCTTTTTCAGAGAGAAAAATGTGTTTCACTGAAAAAAAAAAAGTTTAATTTCTCTTTAACACTAAGAATAAAAAATTGGCCTCACAGATATTTAGTTTTTTCCAGCTCACCTAATGGCACAAATTTTCTTAAGTTTTTAAATGGTTATCTCTTACTAGAATTTGTGGAAAAGCTATTTCCTTTTTTTTTATTTTTTTTTAATCTGCTGTTCACTTCAGTATCCAACGTGATATTAATGCCATAGAAGTAATTTAATAATTGATAAAGCAGGAAGATTAATATTTTCATAGTAAACATGTTAGTAACGTTATTGAAAGAACGGCAACTCTTTCACAGAAGCTCTGTATTCACATGCAAAATCAGTTTCTTGAAGCTTCAGTTTCCACATGCTAACTGAAGAAGATTTCTCAGTTCTGGATCCTTTATCGAAAGAAGCTAGTCTAGGAGAAAAGCCTAGTATGTATATGTAGTAAGTACTTATATGTAATGTCTGTCCAACATGCACTGTTTCAGGAACTCGAATAGATGGTATTTTAAAAGTTCTTTTGGTCAGGATTTTAGAGTGCTAAAAAGAATTGGCAACTGATTATTGCAACATCAAGGCCATTCCTGCATCCTTCAGAAAGGAGAGTCCATTGAATATAGATTTCCTAAAACAACCCAAATTCGTGATAACTGCAGGTTTCGTCATCATGTACTCCCACAGCATAAGAATATCCACTCCCCTCAACTCCTGACTGAGGAGTTGACTCAGGATGAAGGAGACTGGTGAAAGGAGAGGACCACAGGAAAATAGACATATTTGCTTTTGACATTCGCCTCACTCAGCTGCACATAATCTAAGATGCAAATCTGCAAGAGTTTAGCTCTGACTTTATTTCTAGTGCTTTCTCATGAAGTTTCAATATTTTAACAGAAACTGTAAGAAACCTCTGAATACATTGAGTATTTTAATAAATTATCCTGAATATTTTCATAGTCTTTCTCTTCATTAGTGCACCACTAGTCAAAGCACTGTTTAGTGTTTGAGTTGATGCGCATTTATTTATCCTGTCATTTACTTATCTGCACATTCCCAAGAGGAGGATATCACGTGATTTATGCTTTGTTCATTGACATAGCTAACTCTCATTCTTGGCTCCTCCATTCTTGGAGGAGATCTATGGATATCTCTTCCACAACTACCTTTCTGGTCTTAAGGAATTCTGGAATCCACCTGCAATGAGGTGGCCGGTATAGTGTGTTGTGGTTTGAAGCGGGGGTCGGGGGGCAAATCTGGTAAGAAACGAATCCCCTTGCATTTCAGTTGATCCTCAAAGGTTAGAGGGACTGGATGCTTCTGGACTCATCTCTTAATAGGGATATCAATTAGGCCTGACTCTGGCATTATGGAATTCATGAACAGTCTGTGCACTGTAGGTCTGATCTCCTTCCAAGCAAGTAGTCGAGTCCAAAAATCATGTGATTTATTCAAATGCAACATTTAGAAAACAGGTTTTGGATGTCAGTACAGGAAATTCTCTACTACAGTGTGGGGTTCTTAGCTAGAACCTAGTGTACCTTTTATATATTTTCTTCTACATTTAGGTGGAGCTTGAGTGACTCTAGTCATACTTATTTTTGTGACTGATTGGTTTAAAAGTCTCTCGACTCAATCAAAAATCAAGACAGTATGCTCAGTGAGGAGTGGTCATTCCTTGGATGTGGATAACTTTTGAGATAGAGGTGTGTATCATATGAGCATAATGAGGATATGGATATAATGAGGAAAATTGTGAGCGAAGTCCATTGGAAGATGCTGATCTGCCACCATTGCTGGCCAAGCACCAGACATCTTATCATACTATGGGGTTTATGATCTTCATGGTATAACCAGGTTGCCATCTCTGCAGGGAGTACAACAGAGTTTGCCCATGGTGTCTTCACTCTGCTCCACCCTCCATTCACTCATCAGCTGAACATCACCATCAGGTAATCACCTCCACAGAGAGGCCAACAAAGTTTGCTCATGGTGTCTCCATTCTGCTCCCCTCTTCATTTACTCTTATTAGTGCATGCTAGTAGGGCAGATTATGTTGCTGAGGGAATCGTGGAGTAGATTCCACACATACCAAACATCCTGGAAGTGGTAACTGGCTCTCACTTCAAGCAAGCCTCTGTAATGCCATAGGCCCTGTTAGGCCCTGTTTTTTCTCTAATTTCCCATTTCTCAAGCAGTTTTCTCACATAGTGTTACCTGATTATTCACTCCCATAGGAGAATAAGCTGTTTAAAACTTCACCTGTTGAAATTTGTCCTTTATTAGGAATTTTGTTCTTTAGGCAATGCATTTTGTTTTGGCTTGCCAGTTAAAAACCCCTGTTATTGGTCAAGTATTTTTCATTGCTCTCAGTTATCTCACATTTGCTTTTTCTGACTTGCCTCGTGCATTTCCTTGCCTAGATCCCAATTATTTCTTACTTTGCCCATTTTCTTGCCCTCTTTGATACTCATTTTGCACTATGTGAGTGCAACCTCCTACCAGTTGGTATAAAATAATGTAAACATTGACTTGCATTATTGATATGACTTGAAGACTGATCCCACCTTTAATGAGTTTGGAATAAGTTCTGCATAATTTAGAGCTAATGCATCCCACAAACATAGGCTATGAGTAGGCGTCTGCCTTTCAGAAACACCTGCAGTATAATCAATTGATGATATATGCACAGATGCTCATCACTCACCCTTTTTTTTCTGTAACAGCTTTTTTTTTTCCTTTTCTCTCTTTCTCATCCATCAAACAGAAGACTAGACAGACTTTTATTGCACAGTCCTTGGCTTTCCCTGGCTTAATCAGTTCTTTCACAAGTCCTTGCACTACTTAGTTTGTTCAGAGGCACCGATTGCTCAGCCTTCAGTTGCACTCAGAGAAGTATAATTTAGTCTACCTATATCTATGCTTACATCTATGATCTTCTGTTTTTTTCCTTTTCTCCTTCAAAATTTCTTCCGTTTTATCTATGATCTGTTCTGTTCCAAGCTTGGAGTAGCAATGGCAGGAGTGGGGAAAGGAAATCTTTTGAAAGGGAGCTAACCCTTCTCCAGTGCTAGCATGGGTAAGGCCTGTGGGAACAATGACAGGCTTTGCTGTGTTCTGCAAACTTCATATTATGCTTTTTTTAGTACGTAAACGGTACTTGGTTGTAGGCCAAGGATTCAAAAGGAGTACTGAGGCACATCTCAGAAAAGGCCTCTGTCCAGTTCCCTATTTACATATGTAATCATAGTATCTTGTCATTAAAATCTAAATCTTTTTCAGACATAAAATTTATAGAAAGAATATTGTCAAATAGTGTCAAAACAGCTTTAGAATCTGTATGTATCCTGTTATTTCTGGAAAGCATCCTGAGTGACTAGAGGGAAATACTTGAGGGCAAGCCTGCTTGCTTCAAACAACACCTTCCCATCATAGATTTCTGTGGTTCAAGTAAGGCAATATCTCTAACCTTGATACTCCACACATTGGGGTATTGCCTATCAAAAGTGGAGGGAGAGAGACTCCTATAGCCCTGATCTAAAAAGTGGATTAAAAAATGATATAAAATGCTTCATGAAATGTTTTAGCTTAAAAATATGAATGAATACATAATGAATTCTTGTAAAAATCTTAATTAAAGAATAAAGGACCCTCAACACAATGAAATGGATGGGTTTTGAGGTGTTGTAGCACTGATTACCTGTATGTAAATATATTACCTGATGAGAATTTTAATTTATTGTCTGGACCTTGCTGATGAACTACCAAAACATAACATATTTCTTATAGACTCCTGTTGTTACTATTGGTTTTCTTCAAGTAAATCACCCAGAGAAACATGTTAAATTTCTTTTAGCATTCACATGGAACTATTTTTTTTAACAAGCTGGAATAAAGGTATAATTTGTCTAATTAGCATGCCTACATAGATAGCAAAACATCTTATTGATAATAGAAAGGTTTTCTTTCTCTCATACTTTTCTGTTAGTGGTCATTTCCCAATACTTTTCTAAATTGCCAATCTAATTAGACCTTACACTAGTGTAAAAAGTTTTTTTTTTTTTTTTTCCTCCTTTCCGTCTGTGCTTTCCTCTGCTTATTTCCTCTCCTTTGCTTGGCTGCCCACCCTCAAAGTGTTTTCTGCAGACTCAGTGTTGTCAGAATCTGATAAATTGGGGTTTCTATTTGGAACATATTCCATACCTGCTAAATCCCTAATCCATCTGCTTATGACAGTCATTCCTGACAGCACTATTGCACTGGTGTTTCTGCCAATATTGTTTAACTACACTGTACCCTGGACACTGCTTCATAGACTTTGCTATTTTATGACTATTTTTTTAAAACATTTTATTATAGTCTAGGCTGGTCCCTAAATTGTGAAGCTTTTTTTTTTTTTTTAAAACATCAGGAAATATATTACATTAATTGCATACTGATGGTGCTTTAATTTCAACATTGATGAAATGTTGATGATAAAGGGATTCCAATGACAGCTATCCTTAAAAGAAAAATTTCCATAAAATTTTGTATAAAATTCTATAAAATTACAACCTCTCTAGTTTTAAATGAAATGTTCATAACAGCTTGTGAAATAATATGTTAATTTTATTTTTATATGAAGATTTTTTTTCTTATTTAACCTAATACTACTAACTTTGTAAATAAAAGGAGTGAAAGAAATATTCTTAATGTAAATCAGAAGTCACAAATATATATATTCAATTACTACAAAGAACAACATTTTAAGTCAATCTTACTGGTTTTCAGCACTCATAATGCAAAATATATATTTCATCTCGAATTCAGAATAGATTGATGTTTACATCATTTATGTGTAAGAACTGACAGTCTTTTAAATTGACCTATGACTACAGTGCCCTGAAACTGTTTTTTGATTGCAAACTACTTAAAGAAACCTATGTAAGTAAAGTAAGTTAAATTGGAATCATAAATTCCTATATCAAAAACCTTTTACTGCATCAATGTCCACTTTGTTATGGTAGCTTTGTTATGGTTAATATAGCACTTTCCAATAGTCCATAGGTAGTGAAATTCTGCTTCAGTTTTAATTCACAGAGTGGAGGGCTATAAATAAAATATGTCTCTTTCTTCAGTAGTAAATATTGGGTGATGGGTATTAGATTAAATTTAGTGTAGCTCGAGACTCTGAGACTCCACAGAAGTGATATACTTGAAAAAAGCCTAGTACTTTCTGGAATAAGTAGCTCCATAGCTACCTTAGGTTATTCTTTAAAAACAAAGAAACAAACAAACCAAAACTACAACAACAACAACAAAACAAACTAAACATTTTTTTTAATGAAATAATGTGATGATGGCTTGTGTTTCTGTCTGTGAATATAAGGAGGAAGAAAAATAAGGATAATATCAGGGAAGGAGTTTTGAGAAGATATTAGAAAATATTTTTTCATTTTATCTGCTCCAAATATTTGTAAGGATCTTTCACCTCTTCAGGAAGTTTTTCCTATTTCATGACATGTATGTGACCCTCAAGAATATTACCAGATACTTCATAAGTCAACCAAGATATTCCAGGCTATCCAGAATACTGCAGAATAAATGAGGACGGAAATTCATGCCATCTGTAAGAGACTGTTATGGATTGTGTTTATCTCAACATTGTTGACACACTACTTACCTGAGCAATGCCTCAGCATCTTGCCTCTGGGAAGACCAACTCAAGACCCAAAGCAAGGACATTATCTCTCACCATTTACACTTCTTAACCCTAGCATCTTATCTCTGGGAAGACTGTAATATCAGTTATCCACCTGGGCATGCTGTCTCTGGGAAGATCAGCTCGAGACCTGAAAAATGACACTCTCAGCAGTGCCCACAGAACAGCTTGCATTCAAATCGGGTAACACCAAAAGCACACGGTATGCAGAACATCACCTGCACCGAGATGCCGAGGCAGCTGCACCTGCACTGAAGTGGAGCCTACGACACTTGGTCAGACTGGTGGTGTAGGTAACTATAATCTTGTGACATCTCTGCCGCTCGCTTATCTTTCTTTCTTTTTCCCTTCTTCTTCTCTTGCCCTATTGCACTTACGAGAATAAAGCTAACAAGATTGTATAGCATTGTATAGCATTAAGACACCCCGCTGGTCTCTTTATCTCGCTCTTGGGATCATATCGAAACCTCCCACCAACAGTGGATTGGGACACCATCCAAATGTCTTAAGCAGTGCCTTCGATATGTAGTTGCAAACTCAAAAAATGCAAATTGAAATTATATCTCTGTTCCTAAAGGGAAAAAAAAGAGACTGGAGGGAGCCTTGGGATTCTCTGAGCTCCAAATACCTGCCAGTCATCTTCTTCCTTACTTTTATTATCTGTAAGCACAAATAAGATTGGTAAGGTGTTTTTGCACATCCAGAACTACAGATTTTAATCTTACCTTTTACCTTTGTTCTTCCACTCTAGATTTTAGGCTCTAGGAAGAAAGCTGTTCCAATTTCATCTCCCACTAAGGATGCTGCCCATTTCTATCAAAGAGATCAGTCTGAGGGTTTTTCTATGTCCTTGTCTCCTGGCATGTCTGGAGCAGTCTTTTTTCTCCTCCTCAGTGCTCTCAGCTATATATTTATTATGCTGTAAAAATCATATAGATCAGTTGGATGTGTGAAAATAATTCCTCTATCTCTCTTGGCATTGCTCTTTAAAAAGTGGTAAGCTTTTATTTTTTTTTCTCCCACTGTTCTCAGGGAAAAAATTATTGGGACTTTCAAGAGTTTGTGTTAGTTTTCTTAGAGCAGCTATACACTTTTTTGCTGAGGCACAAGGATTTACAGTCTTTCTGAGGAGTACTGAATTACTCTTAGTTTATACACTCGAATTTTTAGGAAGATGTAAATCCATACTCGGAAATGCTAGAGAACTAACAGGGCCCCTTTGGAACACAGGTGAAAGATGGAGATTTTTATTTTTGTGAAAGAATTGGGAAGTATATCCACATTTTGGAAATTTTCTTCTTGGGCAGCTATATTATTTATAGTCAATCTGTACAGATAACAACTGGATGGGGAAGAACATAAATGCAGCAGGAATATGAAGTTGCACTAGCAGACCTTTTAAGCACAGAAGACACATTTTGCACATTTTGATCATCCTGCAAGAGTCCAGTTTGAGTCTAAATAAATAAACACATAAAATTAAATAATCTTAGGTGAATGTAGTCCTTTAAATAAAAGATGATAAAGGAACTTCCATAACTGTTCACTATGTTTAGCTACTTGATCAGGTTATTGCAACATTTCTTTTTAAAGCAGTACTAGTGTCTGAACTACATATGGAAAATTGGTGCCAGCACCTGGTATTTTCCTGCATCCAGAGACTCACTGAATATGTGGCTGCAAACTGCTGTGGTAACAATTCAGATCTGATGCAAACATACGTGGAGAAATATTCAGTAATATTTCATTTCCACCACTAAGCCTTGCAAGACAAGAAAATGCAGACTGGCAAGGAGTGTTTAGTAATAGTGTCCCAGAGTCATTTGGTTATCTGCAATGGTACCTGTGTTAGCAAGGGGAGTGATGCCTTTGCTCACCATGGAGTGAAACAGCTGGTGCTGAGGACCAGCACTGAAATCATATATAGATAGACAAAGTAGCTGGATTACTTTGGAGTTGCCTTAGCTCAAATTAAATTTGAAAACTCCTCACCTTATGGAACACAGTGCACTTCTGGCAGTGTAATTTCACGTGAAATAAATTCAGTTCTTGCAGTTCTTATCTAAGCTAGGACTCTGAAGAGGATGCTCCCTGGGTATCACTTCTCTTTCAACAGAAAACACAATGCTAGTCCTTATCAAGAACCAATATTCTGATTTCAGCTACATTTACTCTCATTTTCAAATACTGTTTCTGAAGAAAATATTGATAGGGACAAATACATATTCATAACTTTTTATATGTGCTGAAAGCAAAAGAAAATAGTTGAAAACCATTCAATATCAAGCACAGATTTGCACACACACAAAAAATCAATACATTACACAAACACACAATTTACCTTAAATATCATCAACCGGTGTAACCTAAAATAGATATAACAGAGATTCATTGAAAAATACAAAATTTTACTCTGTAATATTGTCCGTAGTTTGCAGATGTGTTAAAAATAATATCATGGTTAACATTAGCAACATATTGATGTTGTGTTTAAGCTTTTAATTTTCAGAGTCGTTTATCTCCATTGAGTAATGAGGTTCCTGTAGTTTTCAAAATTACAAAAAACAAAAATAAGCAATACCAATATTCCAAGAATCTGTTTTATATTGTGGAATTTCTCTCTTTTCCTTATACGCAATACATTTACCCCTTTTTAATGCAAACAAAATGATTTAAATAGATATACTACTCAGGTGGACATAAAATCAACCATCCCAAGAACTTATTTCTCTCTTAATATATTTTTTTTCTCTGCATAATTTTCAATATAAAATAACTTCCAAAGGAATTCTTTTGCTGTAACATATGCCTTATTTTCATTATCTTTCCAGTATGAGGTTCACAGAGACTCAAACTCTAAAAAGCCCTGACTGTATCATGACTGTTACCTAATGTTTTAATTGTAATATTAATGTCATATTTTATGACATTGAGTTTCTTGATATTTAAAAATTCTGCTCTAGGCAGCAGATTGAACAGAGGAAGAATACCAGGGATGCTGTCTTTAACAAGAATGAATTCCTTTCCAGTTATCAGTTGGATACCACAGTTTTATAGTATTTGTTTTCCTGCATGAATTGCCTTAACTTACCTGAGAGTTGTAAATGTTTTATTAGTAAATTTTAAAAACTGACTTCTTCACAGGCATAATAACCAATAATGACTCACCAGTTCCCCAGTAAAACCATTTAAAAAGATTTTTTTCCTACCACACATATCTCTAGACCTTTCAGATTTTGGTGTTCAAAATTTCTCACATTTTGTTTTCAATTCTCAGATAATATTCAAAATAGATTACAATTGCTTTCTTGTGTTTTCCCATACTCTCTATCATGTTAAATATTAATGTTTCTGCTTTATTAAATATTAAAGTTTGGACCCGCACGACCCGCGGTCGCGAGCCCAAATGAATTTCTGCCCCGGCCCACCTCCGTTATGCCTCAGTCGGCGATCTTAATGGAGGCCTCAGGCCCCGGCCCACCCCCGTGATGCCTCAGTCGGCGGTCTTTGCGGTTTCACGGGGGACCCACTACCGCGATGCCTCAGTCGGCGGTCTTTGCGGCAGCCTTTGGGCCGGCCCACCTCCGCGATGCCTCAGGCGGCGATCTTCGCAGAGGCCTCTGGCTGCGCGATCTTTTAACAGCACCGGGCGTCAGACCTCCCTCCACCCTTGAGGGCGGAGCTCCCTCTTACCCTGATCAGGAGGTAGCAACTGCAGGGGAGCAGCAGCTGCAGATGTTGATCTCCTGAAGCACCTCAGTATAGGGGTTCTGCAATAGCAAGTGCTCGTTGGGGTGTGTCCCCCTGCCGCCGGCCTTGAAAACACCACACAATGGCTCGGGTCGGCAACGTCCATTTATTCAGGAAGTAACACAAACTTTTATAACTTAGGAAAAGGGAGGAGAAAGGGAGGAACCAGGGAGGAGCGAGGG
>JAUBNY010000789.1:1070391-1084722 GCA_032275445.1 Crypturellus soui
CAGGTTTTGAAGATTTCCAGAGAAGAAGACTCCACAACCTCTCTGGGCAGCCTGTTCCAGGGCTTCTGTCACCCTCACAGAAAGGAAGTTCTTCCTCACATGGAGGTGCAACTTCCCGTGTTTTAATTTGTACCCTCTTGTCCCTTGCATACAGTACCTTAAATTTCCACAAAATATTTCAACTTTTAAATCCTTTTTAATCTAGAGCTTGATTTTGCTTGAGTTTGCTTTTATTTAGTAGCTATTAAAATGTTTTTGCCCATTACTATGCTTTTATATGGCTTTCATAGGAAATTGATTTAGTTGAGGAATAATGTTGATTTGAACCTCAAGTGACAGAGAAGTAAAACATTTAGTCATAGCAATGACAGTGCCTATCTTCAACTTACTGCTTGTTTCTTGATCATTCATTTTTAATAGTTTCAGAAACAACAAATTCACTGTAATTACAGAGCAGACCAGCACTCTTTTGCCACCTGCTCCTGTTCCAAAAGTAGATTATTGCTGATATCTCAAAGTAGAAGCTTCCAAAAAAAAAAAAAAGAAGAAAAAGAAAGTTATTGGATTTCACTAACTGCTGAGCATGCGATGAAACTAAGAATCCTAAGAATAAACAATTTTGTTTATAATGGTGAAGAAGCTTAACTTAACATCAGCTCAAATAAAATGAATTTTTGAAGGCATGTTATTGATGAGTCAAAGAAACCATACTGCAAATCTACTTAGAGATCACGTGTATTATATGTATACATTATCTGAACTGTCCAGATTTCCCATGTTTTCAGATGGTGATTTGAGCAACTCCGGGAGTCACATAGATCGTTGACATCTCTGTCTAGCCTAATTCTTCATTTTCAAAGCTGTTTATGTCCATTAACTAATCAATTTCAAGTAATTGTTCAAAATTATGGAACACAGAAATAGAAAATGTTCACTTCCAAAAGCGTATTTTACATCATGAATATATAAATATATATAAAATTTTGCCGATGGGATGTGGGCGAGAAGTGTAGGACGGATAGGAAAGGATTTGGCAGTCACATGATATAAAAAAGCCTTGGTTTGAGTGAAGTCAAGCTGAGAATAACATTAGGGACATGAATTGCAGTAGCAATAGCAGTAATAATGTCAACAGAGCTGAATGGACAGAAGTTTGACATCTTTCACTTCAGGAAACAGCAGGTCACTTTTGAGGACATAGTGCAGATGAAGAGATTCATGCTGGGGAGGCATATATGAGAGCCATAATCTTGGAGGCAGAAACTGAACTGCCACTGATCACTTGGTGGATAAATTTTTTTTAAAAAAATATTCAGTTCATTCAGCTTTGCTTGCTTTGCAGTTTGAAAAATGACTGACTAAAGACAGCCCGCCCGCTCGGGGCCAGCTCGAGCGGGGACTCACCCATGGAGGGGGGAGTCTCCGGCCACGCTGCGCCCTGCCCCGCCGCAAGGCCTCACCGGCGCGGCGTCCCCCCTCCCTGCACCGATGTGATCTTCACCCCCGTGGACCGGCTCTCTTACCCTCCCTGGGGCGGTGCCTCTTCCTCCCGGGCAGCTGACTGAGGGGTGGTATCGCTCCCGAGAGTCGCCTCTTCCCCGATTACCTTTACTGGCTCGCGACCTCCCAGTGTGGGGTAAGGTCCACTCCGGGGTCACATAGCAATTTAACTCTGGCACCCTTACGTGGTGTGCCGCGAGGCCCCGGCAGAGCGTAACGAGCCCAACTGCCGGGTCAGACCCCGAGGACGGTTCACAAAACAATCTCACAAAGATTAGAGTCAACCACCAACTTTATTAAGGGAGACATTAACTTTTATATGAACTAGGGGAGGCGGGACAATGGGAGGAGTGGGACACATAATTGGTGGGGGGCAGTTGCCACTGTGCTCCCATAGGTGGTGCTTCCAGGTGGCACAGTGGATTGGCTGGGGCAACTTGCCCCAGCCCCCACCTTCGGGAGTGCCTAGCCCCCACCCTTGGGCTGCCAGAATGTTCTATCTTGCATGCAATGAACCGCCCAGTGCTCTGCAATCTGCCCACTTGTGCCGAGTGACACGACTGGGCATGTGTAGGCACTGGGGGTCATCCTAATGGCAGCCCGAGGCCTATTCGTGTCCCATATCCTCCAACAACTGACTATTTAATGAATGGCTGCTCAGGCATCTCACTTCTTATTACAAACTATGTCAAATAACAGTGGCAAAAATTCTTTCAAAGTTACTTTTCCACGTGCTATCTCTTATCTTACTAAGCTACACTCATGATGATTTTTATGCAACTATATAACACAACAGATTAAAGTTATTGGTAGGTATTTTCTCAGATAAAATGTGAAGATTTTGTTTGAACCTAGTTCTCTGGAATTTATTAATGTTAATTGATGTATTATGTATCTTTTTATCTGGAAAAAGAACATAGGTAAGTTAAACTGGGAAGATTTATAGTGGATTAATCTTCACAAATTTATGCAAAGGAAAATAATATCACTAATATATTTCCCCTCACAAATATATACCCTTTTATAGATCATGCTAATTCTTTATTATAAAAGAAAGTTAATTTGCAATTATGGCTGATATTCAAAATTCAAAAATAAAAAAAAAAAGATATTCTAAATGACGTTCTTTGGAAATCACAATACAGATAGTCTTCTATACAGATGCAGCTTCAACATCTTATTGCTTAATTACATTTATAAGATTGCAACAACTGCCATTCGCATATCTGTGCAGCTTTTTTACTTGTCAACAACCATGTAGAGTGTTTTTCACATCCAAACTCTAAACTGTTCCAGAAATTGTTCAAACTGAGATTAGTCTTTAAATCTCACTAAAATCTACCAAAAAGTTCTTTTTCTCTAAATGTCTGTATTTCTGTCTTCAGCTGTCTTCTGTAATGATCTGCATAGGGAAAAAAATCATGGAAAAAGTGCATACTTATGAACACAGAACAGCCGATACAGTATTACTCATTTCTAGTAGCATATTTTGTAGTGAAAGATGGGTAGAAGGCCAATTCTAGGAACTAATTTGACAACAGAAAATTCTTTCTAGAATTTTCTAGAAGAAAAGAAAATTCTAGTTTAACTATTAGGAATAATAAAGAAATGTTTCATATTTTACATAATTTTTTGCTTCTCTAAGATGCTGAGAAATTATTTTTAAAAATCAGATTATTTTAGTAACAGTAAAAGTCATCTTTGAATTGAAGATACATATCCTTGAGCAAAAAAAAATAGAAAACATTTTGCTGGAGAATAATTAATTTTGCAAGAAAATAAGAGAATAGAAACTATTGGCAGGCAATATATGAAATGTAAAATAAAAGGAAAAGGAATCACTACACAGAAATTATGATAGATTATGATTTTATTAATGCCCTAGATTGATTTGCAGAACTGATCTGTACAAAGGAAAACATAAATATCTGACTATTTTGTAAAGGTAACAAAAAACAACCCCTTCTCTTATGTGTGGTTATTAAAGTACTGCTTCTTACAACTAAGGTCTAAATTCCATTTCAAATCCTACAAAACTTTCTTAGTAAAGTGATATATATAATCCACACTCATTTCACTTATGTGTTTAGGCTAAAACGATGATAAGCTTGCATATACAGAATGAAGCAAGTTAATAAAATTTTACATTAGTCTTCTTGGACTGACATTTCAATTTCATGTATTTAATTTTAAGTCACAAAAAAGGAATTAAATATTACCTTTTAGTAAAACATAAAGAGAAGAAAATGTTATTTGTAAAATGATCACAAAAGGAAAAAATATCTGAGCTAACATTAGAGATTCCCCAATAATAATTCAAGTATTTTTTTTTACATTTTTAGTAGGATTTTCACATTATTTTAGCACACATTACTTAGCTGATCTCTTTGAAAATAATTGGTTTTCAATGACATTGCTCTAAATTTACACAGATATGAGATAACAATGCAGTGTGGTGAAACAAATTCATCAGTTACATAGGTATATGAATATATCTTCGCTATATATACTTGCATAGTATATTTCATGTATGGACTCAGAATCCGTGTGCCATTTAGTCCTTCAGCAGGCAGATAGAATACAGGAGGATAGAGGGAAGGAATACACTTTTAATATGCTCCACTTTAATTTGTTTTTTCTTTTTTCCTTTTTTAAGAAAAAAATAATACTTTGTAGTAGGAAGAATAAGCTAATTATAATCATGTTCTCCATTCCCTACAGATTTTTAAGTCTACCCAAAATAAATACCCCTTTATTACAGATGGATAACATGTAACAGATGCACACTAATAATCTCTCTATGAATCTACTATACCACTAATCTTTTTTGCACAGATTTCCTTTATGCAATAATACAGAGAGTAACAAAATGTTTATATGTTCTGGGAATGACTGTGCAAACACGAGTCATGATAGTGAAGATCAGGTTCCAAGCTATTACAGATCTTATGTGTGGAAATGTACAGGAAAGATGGGCTTTAACTATGGTAGGGCAGCAGTTTGGGAGTAGTAACAGCTGCTTCCTGTTTCAGTCATTGCAGGCCTGAGAGGCTTCTGAGACTTTATATTAAAAGGACAGGAAGACGCATGGTATTAGAAATTTTCTCTAATGTGAAAAAATGGAAAACTTTCATGAACAGCAAATGTTTTACTTCTACCCAGGTATGGAAGAAAAAGATTGGCCCCTTTGAAAGCTAAAAAGGATAAAGGCAAATTGACTCATCGGCTGCCCCTTACTGGTAAAGAAAATCATAATGTAAGTAAAACTGTATTTATTTGATGGTATACTTTTATTCTGTTTTTGTTTTAATTAGCTATTAAGATCATAAAGCTATGCATTGTGTTTACGTATTTGTATATTTATAGGTATATTTGCATACCTGGGCGTGTATGTGTGTTAGTGTGTACATATTCATGTTCAAGAACATTGGGGCACCTGCTTTAACAAAAGCAGATCCCCAAAGGAGGTATCATAGTTGTAAATGGCTTAATGCCTGACTTTGAGCTACCTGCCCTCTCCTACCAAAACAGGAGATTCTGTTTTTCATTTTTCATTATCATGAATTTATTGGTATCATTACAGTTTATAATTTTATTGTGCTGTAGAAACTTTTGTTGCAGATGACAGCACTGCTCAATTAACATGCTTCAAGTTTAGATCTTGCTATGTAACAACATGACTGAAGAATCTACTGAGCTTGATAAAGCATTGCTGAGGTTGACAACCTCCACATTCATTTCTAAACTTAATTTACCACTGAACAAACAGACTATGAGAATAAGAACTGTTAAGGCAATTAAAGGAGAAATAAAACATTATTTCATTGATGGCAGTGCTCATGAAGACTTTTACTGGGTTTGGACTGGAATTCTATTATCTGCAATGGTAATAAAGCTGCTGTCAGAGTGGGAAGCAAATTGTGCTGTAGATCTCAGTATGGCTGCATAAAAATATCTATGACTAACTCAAAGTTATTGTACGCTTCAAACTCATGTAGACTCTATATTGTTAAACAGCGTTAGACAAGATTTGTGAATAACCTGCTCCCGCACTCTGCCAAAGTAATCATTTTTCTTTAAGTTGAATGCTGTTGTTACTGTATAATATGTGATTCGAGGTTTTCCAAGATAAAGCTGTTGTTTATGCTATGTTCAGTAATTGTGTTTTAGCTTGATTTGCGGCATCTTTGTGATTAAATATGTGCTGAAGACTTTTTGCTTGTTACTGCAAAGCTTAAATAACACTGTTCACTTGAGAAATCTTTGAGATTCTAACTAGCATAATAGAAGTATTTCAAAGCAATATGTTAGATCACTCTGATGAAAGGAAACTGATGTTCAGTTCGTTAGAGACATTATGTCTAATTCTAAAAATACACTATTGTGTATTGTATTTCCTGGGTTTTATTGAGGACACTGATATGTTAACATCTACAGATCGTAATTAATTCTAAAACTCTGGTGTAAATAGAGACAAAAAAGATTAGTAATTGAATTGAGACAGTACAATTAACATACTATACATCCAGGAAGAAGCATCTATTTTTTAATTAACTACGTCACACACTCTTATCTTCACAGTTCCAAACCATAGCAAATGGTTAAGACCAACGACCAGCATTTGGAAAAAGAGCTACCAACCCTCAGAATCAGTAGCATGGAAGATATTACTGACATTTTTGCAGTCGCACAGTAGGATATCCACCTGTATGACCTCTGAGTCACTAGTTCATCAAGAAGGAAAAAAAATTAAATGAACGAGCTGAAGTATACCCAGTAGCTTAATACTCAAGGAATTTTCATGCTGACTTGTTTTCTCACCTCTGTAGGCAGTATGAACTTTTGCGGAGTCCTTTTCATTCTCAAAATACATAGATGCAATTATGTACAATTATAAATATTTTATAATTTTGTAGTTTTGAATAAATCACACTACATTCCTCTCCATTGTCATTTTATATCATTCCCTATTATGTATGTGAGAACTAGTCATAACTATACATACCAGTTATATATCTAGGTATGCCATTGTCCACAGGGCATATTGTTTGCTTTACTTCTTGCTCCTTTGACTCTCCCTGGAATGGATCAGAAATTTCTCATGGCAGGTACTTGCATGTGCCAGATCCTGTCCCAGGATGGTATGATCATGACAAGGAATATATCTAAGTTGCTCTAACTACATAATTGACACAATTCCACTTCTTGCTGAACATCCCCTGTCCAAACTCTTCCAACACACACGTAAGCTGTAGCATGTAAATGGAGTTTGCTCTCTGAACTGCATTTCTTATAATGTCTTGCTAGTATATCAGTTTAAACCATTTATGCAGCAGTTAATACATCTGTACTCACATCAAGAAACAATATGTGAACAATATTCTTATATTAAAATCTCAAATTAGAAAGTGTTGCATCAAAAAGATTCACAAAGGAGATTAAAAATCCGTTTCATACGAAAGGGAGAAAAATACATATTGAATAAGTGGCCAAAGCAAAAGAGTAATCACAAATTATGCCCACAATAATGCACAAAAACACACTTTTTCTTATCCATTCTGATAAACTGAACATAATTATATTAAAACTGAAATGCAGTTTTCAAACAAGACTTTAAAATACTAACCCTGCTTTTAGTAATGCTAAAGAAAGGGCAGAAATACAAATAATAAGAAAAAATAATTGTGCCTTATCAAGTTGAAAACAGTTCTGACTATTGTACTTGAAGAGTGTAAATAAATGAACAAACCATGAAAGAACTGGCATAAAGATTTTAGATGCTGAGTTGAAACTATTTTTTAATAAATATATCTTGTATGTTAACGTAATCTTAAGACAATGTGTTTGGAGAATAGTTTAACGCAGTACCTCTGTTAAGAAAATGGAATGAGTGGAAGGAGTACTTTGAAACCCGTGCTGAAGGAAACTCATGGAAACAAATGAGAAAATAGGATAACATGCCCAATGTGTTTCCCTAAACGTAGGTCCTGCCACACTGGACTTATGAACTATTTTCTACATAAGAGAAAATACAAATTTAATCCAATGAATCTATGATAACTAGTTGTAGTTAGCTGTGTAGTAAGGTAATTAGTGAAAGAAATACAATTTGGATAAAGGGTCATTTGAACATGAGAACAACAGGTTGTTTTGAAATGTTTAGGGTACAATAAAGTCAAAACTATCTAGTTATTTAGCCAAAAATACTAAGGCATTTCCAAAGGAGAGCTGACTTCCCTCATTAATAAAAATTGCTAGTAAAATTTTTTAACACAGAGTGAGGAACACATCACTAGAAGCAAATACAATGGCAACAAATAAATAAATAAATAAAAGATCCAAACTATAGTACTTTAAGGAATAAAACTAAAAGTAGAGATTGGAAGACCTATGAAGTAAAAACATTAATTTTTACTGTAAATGGAGGGCTTATTAGTAGAAGAATCACTCAGACACTCAGTTCTACCCTCAGTAACTCAGTGGATAATATGACTACAGGCACAAATGAGACTCAGGAATGCATTTGTGGGACTCTTCAGAAGACTCACAAGTTATTAATGCCTTATTACTGCCATTATCTTATTAACTGGCCTATAACTCCATACCACAAACTGAAAAACAAGAAAACAAGATTATGATTAATGAAATAAAATTCCTTTTTTTTTTTTTTAGGAGAACATTTACAATAAAGTCAACTTACATTTACTTTTTTCATGTAAGAAAGTAAATCTAGGTTTTTGAATATTTTCCATTTTTTCCATTTTTCCATTCTAAGAGGAGAAAACTTATCAAAGCAATACAAAAGAATATGCTGTATCTCCACTTATTAGAATCCTCCCATTTTTTCAGTATAACCGTTGAATATATTGTCAGCCAATGACAGGAACAGTCATTAAATAGAAGTCAAGGCTACTAAAAATAAGTATTTGCAATTTGGTGTTACTTATTTGATCATATATCATTGCAAACATTGAGACAATGAGAATCAGAACAAAAAGAAATGTTAAGTGTAACCATCAGAGACAAGTCATTAACTCATATTAGAAATTTAAATATAGCAGAGACATTGATAGATTGCTTGAAAATAAACTTGCAAATCATAGTGCGTGAGTAAAATGCTGCTGTTGAATATGCTTCAAACAAACTAAAAAGAAAAAATAACAAGTATCCCTTTTAAATTAAGCATTCTTCATAACTTCAGGAAAACACTTTACATCATTGTTCATGAATATAAGTTTAAATAATTGTAAAACCATTAATCGATAATAAAAATAATGCCCCCAGTGTTCAGGAAATAATGTCAAGATCTCTGCTCCAAAATTTTCAAAATGTTTCATGAATACTGATGCATTAAAATAGGGTACTTAAATATTATTAGCACAGAAAGAATGCTTCTACAGAATGTGCTGCTTAAGACAAAATTATGGCTAGTGGTAATATGGAAAAGCATTGTTTACTCAGAGTTAGCCGCTGTTGCAGGTTTTGCATGTTATCAGAATTGTAGGTTTTGCAAAATGATTCCCTGTCAGTGTAATACTGATTCAAATACACTACATTGCAGTACTCCTTTGCAGACTCTCATCCCAGTCTGCTTGCCAAACTTGACATCCTGGCTAGTCATCAGACCTCAGTGCTAAGGACTTGTTTGGCTGCTGGGAATCTGGGCACAAACTGATTACTGTCGCTGCTCTGCTCTTCTTAGGGGCAAGGTCGCCTGAAGAGAGGGAAGAAGCTGTGAAGACTGCTGATTCCCCACAGATATGATCCTCTGCCCTAACCCCAAGGAATAGATTGAATAAGACTTTTAGAATGCTTAGAAATATTAACAATTATCATTTTTCAGAAGAAATTTTTACTTCATCAGAAGATTAGCAACTTGTTCATCATTTGCTTTCTTTCACTATATAATGTATTTAAATTATCCCTAGCTTTATTAAATGCTTTCATGAGTCAGTGAATAAAGCTGTCAACAAGAAGGATATGTTTGTTTCCTACTCACTAAAAAAAGAATAAAATGTTTATTTTTCCCATGACACTAGAAGTGAAGTGTGTTATATTCAGTTATTTAATTGATATTTAAGTTAGATGGTAGCATATGCATTTCAGAAATACTAAACCTATATGCAAGAATATTCCCTATGAAATATGTATCTTAGGCCTCAAAGGAGGAGCTACAAGTACCCTAACATCTGTCTTTAAATTAGTCATTAAAAATGTCTATTAACAATGTTTAAAGCAAGTTAACAAAATTTTAAAGATCTAGAGAGTCCAGTACTTTTTCCTGGAGATACTTAGGCCATTTTTCCTTTGTCTGGATCACTATAAACTACAGCTGAATGCTCCCAGATAAGCCTGGAAAATGATCAGAAGTGACAATTAAATGAACTGACAGATTTCATCTGCGAGGTTATTTGCAATTTCCCTTTCTCTCATTCATCTGAATTTGTCCAGTTCTCAATACAGAACTATTCTTCTTTGGAAAATGTCGTTCTAAATAGCATGTAGCATGTAGCACTTCTACAGAAGCTCCATTGATTCAACTCAGCCTATCTCGTTTCATAATTCTGCACTTATAGCCTGATTTTTTCTTTCTTTTTTTTTTTTTTTTCACCATTCTCCAGTTTAATGAGGTAGTGGAGAGTTATCCAAATTAAACCATGTAATCATTTTGTATAGATTTCCCACTGCAAGAATACTTTCAGAAGCACTTTTTGTTTCTTTATTTAGTCTGGTAAGAGATATAGTCCTCCTATTTGTGTGCAAACACATTGGTTGTTTGTCTTCAAGCTTCATAGTCTTGTGTGTCAAGATTTTACTTCTATTTTGGCCTATAACATAGTGCATAGAAAATGTGGAGAAAAAAAAAAAGACTAAAAGAAAAACTTGTTCATTTTAGACCAATTCACAAATTAAGATATTTTAATATCTAAACATATACTTTTATTTATGAGATAAATATCAAAGTTCTGGAAATAAAATCAGTACACTTTGTGGAGTTTTCTTCAGCTCACCAGTTCTAGGTATTTATTGTAAAGAGAGCTAAAGTGAACTTCTACCTTGGTTACATCTCCATTTACTGTATAGAAAAATAGAAAACTATGAGTAGACACTTAAGTCTAGCTATCATAAATTGAATTTCATTGTATATATTCATTGATTGCATGACATTTTTCAATTTGATAAGAATACAGTGAAAATCCTGGTGAATTCAATAGATTTTTTTAATATGGCCCATTCCATATAATTTCAAATAGCTTATTTATACAGTAGTTTTATAAATAGTATGAGTTGCTGTAATCGCAGCTCAAACTAGCTGCACAGTAGTGTGAACGTTTTACAGTCCTGTTGACATCTATATTTTGACTTGGAAGAAGCATAGTTATTTCAGACACACAGCAGGCCAAGATTATTTCACAGTTTCATTTATTTAATCTTAACATTTCAGACTTCACCTGAACTATTCTCACTGCACCTTTCTGGATATCTAACAAAGCAAGTGTATTACTATTTGTTTTGATTTTTTATTTGATTTTAACCTCAATAAGATCAATAGATCTGTCCTTCATTTTCACTGATGAGAGAGGAAAATGGAACTTGTCATGTTACAGTGAAATGTCCTGGCATATTCCACTCAGAATGTACACAGTGTTCATAAGCATTATTCCTTTCTCAAAGATCAGTGTCTTCATGTAATGCAACAATTATTTTCTTATTATTTATTTTTTTGACCTCTACATGGAAAATGTGACTGCTAAGATAGGATGAATAATGTCTTCCAGTTCCATTTGCTGGCCTTCTCCTCTATCCTATCACTCATTTTTCCTTAAAATTATATATTATATGTTATTCCATTATAATGTCAATGGTCGATGGTCAATGTTACAATTCTGCCCAGCAGTGAGATTTTTCTATTTTTTTTTGAAAGCAGCGGGGTGGGAGGGGGAGAAATCAAATACTGTGGTAGTTATAGGCCCATCTCTGGCAGTATTGGATGCACAAACAATGTGTTGACTGCAGGTCTGATCACCTTCAAAACATGTAGTCAAGTTCACAGATAGCGTTATTTATTCAAATGCAACATTTACAAGTTTTGGTTGTCAGTACAGGAAATTCTCTACTACAGTGTGGGATTTTTAGCTAGCTCTGATGTACAAATATGCTATCATCATACATCTCAAGGAGATGGGAGAGGGCTCTCAGTATCAAGGCGTCTCCTCAGGTGATGTCCCAATCCGAGGGGAAGAAAGAGGAATCAGCCCTTTGATTGATCTCGAAGTTACGATAGAATCTTCCCTCCTCTTTCCTCTTTCGTTAACCTTTTATATATGTATTTTTGTGATAAACAGGAATGTAATCCATGACAGGAATGTAGTCCGTGACAAAGCGGTTTGGGTGACTGAGGCATGATGAGTACAAAAAGTTCCGTAAACAAACTGTCAGAAATTAAAACAATGGGACTCAAAAAGCGCATGCCCGTTAACTTTAAGATGGGAAAAGTTCACTGAAGGGAAAAGTTCACTGAGGAAGAAGAGGAGCCTTCATCAAGAAGACCACCAGTGGGGCTTAAAAGACCCCCTAGCAACAAGGCAGGACATGCACAGAAAAGGAGGAACTTTTGAGAAACGGAGATAAGAAAGGAATAAAAAGGCGCTTCCATGGGCTATAAGTACGCACCGTTGGTGGAGCAGAGACTCCCCAGCTGCTTGCTATTTACAATAAAGCATACTGACAAATCAATTGGCTCAGAGGATTTGTCCGTTTATAAGATTTTCTTACATCTATGTGGAGCTTGAGTGACTGTAGTCCTACTTGCTTTTGTTGATTGGTGAAAAAGTTTCTCACTTTCATTTAAAAGTAGAGTCAACTGAAAATCTAGAGCATGTGCTCAGTGAGGAGTGGTCATACCTCAGAGGCAGGTAACTTTTGGGATGGAGGTGTGTGTTGGCATTATAATGAGCTTATAATGAGCAAAGTTCAAGCAAAGTTCATCTGAAAGGAGTGATTTGCCACCCTTGCCGGCTCAGCACCAGACATCTTATTGTCTCCCATTGGGCAGCTACTGTGCGGCTTATCAGCAGCCCAGCAGAGGGAGCGCAGCAGAGTTTGGCCATGGTGTCTTCACTCCGCTCCACCCTCTGTTACTCCTCTTTGCAGCTGCAAGGAGGGCAGATTGTGTTGCCTAGGGAACTGTGGAGAAGCAGAGTCTGTGGGTACCAACCATCCTGGAAGTGGCAACTGTGTATCACCCCAAACAAGCTGCTGTAATGCCAAAACTTCTGTTAGGCCCTATTTTTTCCCTAAAGTAACTAAGTCCCCCTGTTCAAGAAATTCTTCCACATTTGACTCACACAGGACACCAATATTATTGAACTTAAGGTATATATGGGACATATGAGGGTGCTAGGGTGACTATGTGGCCACAAAGTGTGCTAATAATTAATAATTGCTAATTGTTAATAATTAATCTTGGAATATGGTAGTAGGTTGAAACTAAATGTAAACTTTTTTTCCTCAGATTTTACTCTGCTGCAAAAATTACATTTCATCATAATTTAGAGTGTTCATATGTTGCCAATAAATGAGAGTAAAAAGTAAAGAACAGAGTCTAGCATCAAAAGTGGTAAGCTAACATGATTTTTATGAAAATGATCCACAACATCAGGAGAAGCTGTAGTCAGGTGTCTACTCTCTGGACCTTCTATCAAGTGAGAGTCACTTAAATATGGAACAGAATACTTTTTGTCTACGGAGTAAAGACCAACCACAGAGGGAGCTAAATCTGTTAACAAGGATGAAATTCCTAAAGGAAAAGAGGATGAAATCTATAGGGATATAAAACAGGAGTGGAAAAAAATCCATGTACTAGTCCACTTTATTTTAGAAAAGAAAATAAAAATAACTTAAATTGGCAATGTAATGCTGATTTTGAAAAACAGAATTTCCCCAAAAGTCCATTTATGTCTATTCTAAGTCACTGGATATTATAATTATTATTTTTCCCCTGGCAACACAGTACATATTCAGTGCCAAGTAAAATTTCTAATTCACATAGTAACACTGGCGGTCTGACTTATTCTGCTCTAGTGGCCAGAGCCCTGCAGGCAATATCTTGTTGTGGTCCAGATCAGCAAGGAGCAGCAGCCCAGGAGAGCTCTTAAACTGATCTTCTGTCACACCACCACATGTCACTAGTGTGAGATGTTTTTCACAAGATGTTGGATCAGCAGCTACATACACCAAAACTGGGAAAAGTGCAACTAAGTAACTTTTTAAAAGCAAATCCTAAATTCAGTCTTACAACTTTAACATCTCAAATGCTACTTAGTTTTTGTGGTTCTGGAAAGTTTGGTGTTTTCAAAGTACACTGAAGAATACTGAAGAACTGAACAGGCCCTAACTAATATGCTTTCATGTATGATAACTTTCTTACATCATGCAGAGATTTAATTCTATAATTCTATATTAGATACTGTAATTCTTGTATGTTACTAACTATAGATCACTTTTTGAAAGGCTGTTATGTTACTTCTTTCCTGAAAAAATTGCACTGTTACAACTCTCTCTTCCTGTTTAAAAATGAGTAAAAATGTTGATACTTATTTGTACTTAATGGCCATGCAGATAATAGGATTAATGAATACCAATCCATGTCTGTTGGGAGTCATAAACGGGGAGTAGAGCTACCCAACTAAAAGCAGGTATAGAAGGGAGATATGTGGAGGTTGGTTCACCAACAATAGAGGTTGGTTCACTAACAATAGTGCCTCGTTAGCGGATAGTTGAGTGCCAGGATGTCAGCAGTTGGGAGACAGAGCAGAAGATCTTCCCCCG
>JAUBNY010000789.1:1084822-1132947 GCA_032275445.1 Crypturellus soui
GTGTTACTGTCGGCGTCCGGGTACGCACCCTACGGGTACCCACCTATCGCAGAACCCTAGAACCTGAGGATCCAGAGCCCCCTCGCAGCTACTCCTCTGTGAGTTACAAGAGGCAGCCTCGCCTCTTGGGGTGGTAAGGGAATCCGGCGCCACAGTGCGGAGGACGGAAAAAGATCACGCAGCCCGCGGACGCCTCGCTGGGACGGCCAGCGACGGGCATCTTCACATGTCTGAATTTTAAACTGTGTATTTTTTTCTTCACATTCCTTACGCTGTCATTGTTTAATGAAGACATAACATACTGAACTACATCTGTTTATACTACCTGACTCACAATAAAGTGAACTTTAGTTCTTAGTTCTTTAGTAAGTGAACTTACTGTAGTAAAGTAGTGACTTTAGAGTCACTACTTTACTAAAGTCAAGTAGTGAATCTTTGTGCAAGTTTTCATTTTATTATGAAAAAAAAAACTTTACTGAGCTGTAATTAGTTATAGTAATCAACAACTTTATATTCTAAAGTATGATAATGTATGATAATTTTCCAAACATCTTTTCACCACATTTTTTCCATAATTCTCTTGCAAAATCAATTCTACAGTTTTACTGCCTATTTTCTAAGTCATGAACAGAAAGCCACAGCTAGATCCTTAGTTTATGAATCAGAAATTGTTTGCTTAACAATTCAATTAATCATGTAGGTCACTGAAATTATAGATCATTTAGAACTTGCCACCTTTAAATGTTTAATTAAAGATAATTTTACTTGTTTTAATGCTATTATCTTGATATTTTAGGAAAAAAGCCATTATTTTACATGCTGAGCCTACATATTTCAGGAAATATAGCCCTTCTCATATCCCAGTTATACTTAGGAACCAGTTAGAATCCCAGAACACTTAGAACACTTAGAATCCAGTTACACCACTTAGGAAAATCTTGTGTGCAATGTTAGTCTAATGAGAGTGATTAGCTAGCAACAAAAGTCAATTTAATCCTTGAAAATCAACTAGACCAAGAAAAAGAAAAAGAACTGGAAGAGAAATTTGATGGAATGACAGAGATAACTCTCCACAAGCACAACAATGCTCAAAGAATATTTCACCTGTGTTCAGTGACACAGAAGAATTATGTTTGATAGTGATTTTTATTGTCCCATTTTCATGACTGAATTATAGAAACTGAAAGCAGTTATAGAATTTTATCCTTTCATTTTCCTCTAACCTTCTGGTGCTAGGGTTACACTGTTTCAGTCTTTTCCAAACACTATTCTTCAAATTTAATAATTTTTAATCTCTGATGTTTTAGGGATGACAAATTATTTGGCTCTCTTAGATTCAGAAAAATATTTTTCATGTCCTAACAATCCTATAATAAACACTTTTTACTAATTATGCAAATCCAACAGGAAGAGATTTCTCTGGTAGCTGTGAGCAAATGAAAACTCAATGGATTTCATAACATTTTTTTTGCTAATTCAAAGTGTTAATCAAATATTAGCATCCAAAAGTAAAACTATCAAGATATCACTGGAAACATAAAAAAAAATCTCTTACATTTTTATATTCTTTTTCCATGGTCCCAATCTGCAGTTGATGATTCTGACAAGCCGTGATTCTATATATTTGACAAAGCCCATAGCTTTCAAGCTGTTATACAACAGTATCTTTCTGTTTTTTTTGTAACAAAGTAACTTTCTTTTAACGATACTACAAGGTGATTTTGACTTTCTTGCACATCTGTCAATAAACAGCTTGAAAATTTTGAAAACTTGTTTAAAACTACTACATGTCATACAGTTACCTGGGAGAGAAAAGAAAATATTATTCCAGTGAACTGCTGATGTCCTTTTACACTATATCTCAATAAAGTACATAAAGCAAAAGTAGGTGTTCTCTTGAATAGTGATATGACAGATAAAGATGAGGGTGATAGGGAAGTAATAATAAATTATTTAATTAATCGTTTTTCATATTATGAGTTTATAGTCACAGCAATCAAAGCTTAAAAATACATACTAAATCATTTTATCTAACAATGAATTATTTTTCCATATGGTACATGCACTGCCTTTTGCCTTAGGTTATTTTAAAATGCTCCAAGGGAGGGAACCTCTATCATTTCTCCTGGGAGATTATTTCACACCCCACAAATTTTAGGCATTTGTTTTGATGCCTTACTTTCCTTTTAATTCAGCTACCTTCAGTGATCTACATTCTTATAAAATTACTCCTTCAGCCTGAATGTACATCATTGTAGTATTTGTATGCTGTTTTCATGTTAAGGCACTTCTTAAATGACTATCCCTCTTTTAGTCTTCACTCCTCAATCATTTTAGAAAGCTAATTAGCAACTTTTTCTTGAAATGTCCTCCAGGCTGTCAGCCTAAAAGAAAGGAGGCACTGTTTTGGAACACTGCTGATATTAGACCTAAGGGTTTATATAGCACAAGATAATTTTCCTTTTTCTGAATTTTATTATGCCAAATTTTATTGAGAAATTCTTAATTGTATATGTTTTAGTTTAGATTCTCTTTATAAGGCTCCCAATACACCATCACTTCTTCCATTTTATTATGTTTTTTACAGTTTTCTGAGATGGAAACTACTCCCCTTCCTGCATTAGTTTGAATGTTCTCTAGTAAATCTTACTTAATTAGTCTCCATTCATATTTCTAATCTCTCTGGAACTGCTTATTTCTTGTTAGTGTTCCATCATATCATAGCATCATCAATGAATACATCACTTGTATTAAGGACATTCCGGGCCTTTTTCTTTTCCTTACTAAATAAGAATGGGCCAAAGAGAAGATTTCCTTGTACCTTGTCAGCACCCGATTAAAGCATACAGTAATATCTTGCCATTTGTCATAATATATTTTTAATTAAAGGTTTATTTTATTATAAAGTTTACTTTATTATACATTCCTCTTCAAGGAATAACTTGCGATGTTGTTCATATCTGAGATCTTTATTCTAAATATAACTTGATTGAACAACTGAAATATGCTCTCTCTTTATCTTTCCTTCTTTATCTCAGTCAAGATCAGTTCTTTAAGCTATTCAGTCACAGATATGCTATTCTTTTAGGACTCATTCTCTTTAATCTCACTCTCCCTCTTTTTTTTCCTGCTCATAAGGGAGATTTTTGGTGTAAATCAGCATAACTGTTCTCTGTGGAGATAACTGAGATAAAAGAGATTTTCTTCTAGAATTTAATTCAGATAACTCACTGTCAAGAGCTTAATTTTGGAACTATCTCTATTTTGAATTTGTAAAAAAAGAGTTTTATTTAGACATTCTATTTTTGGGTCATATAAGAACAAAAATACACTTATTTTCCTTAATCCAATTTCAGAATCATTTGGCATTTATACTTGTTTATTTCAGCAAATCAAGTGAACTTTCTTAACTTATTACTTTTGGCTACAAACCTGCCTATTCTGAATCTGGAAAAGTTTTCAAAACCTCAAACAATTTCTTTTGAAACTGCTTAGGAAAAGCAATCAATTAAGTAGAATATTTCCATTTATTATCCCGATCTCTTTTTGTCTCCTTGAGTTAAATGAACTAATCTTAAATCTATTAGCTCTTCTTTGCTGACACTGCTGCTTTTTTTACTAGTATTAGTGGAATTTTTTGAACATGTGTCATGTCGTGTAGCCTACTTAGAATATGATGATAATGTGTCATAATTTAGCCAGCTAACATGTCTTTATGCTGCTCTGCATGAACAAACTTGCAGATTGTCATCTTTAACACTAAAAAGCTTTTTAGATTATTTGCTCTTTTTTAGGAAGGTTTGAGGTTCATAAACAGGACTGGCCTTCTTCAAGCTTATCAGGTTTTTCTTCTCTAAATCAATATTTTGGTATAATCTGTCAATTTTTAATAATCTCTAGCTATACATGTTTTACTTTCCGCTTTCCATATTTCTTAACAGACAAAAAGTTCCAAGTTCCCTGAATGGATATTGAATCATTCTCTCAAGATAAGCTCTCTGTTCACCTGGATCAATCTATCTACCATTCTGTCTTTAACATTGCTCACTTGATTTTCAAGATTTCTTACTTTTACTTCTACTTCTGACTTCTGAGAGCTAGGGAAAATGATTTGTATTCTGATTCTGCCTGCTTTGTGACTTTATATAAGTTATTCACAAAGCTTTTTTTCCATAATTTTATGTGTGTATATATATATATATTTTTCATAGTTCATATTTCGTGTTTCTATTTTTTTCCCCCAGGATATACTACTCTTCAAGTAGAGTGTGTGCAACTAAATCATAGCATCTTCAACTTTATCAACCATGTGAGTCAATTGACAGTTGGAAGTATCTAAATTCAATCAGCAGCATTGTTTCCAGTGTTGTAATATTGTTGCTGGTAGTATAAGTTATATATGTGTTATATATGTGTTTTACTTAATCAGAAGAAATACGTATCTTTTCAGATGTGTCTTCAAAAGGAGGGGTAGTGGAGTAGTGACAACTCAGTGCAACACTGAAACTGAGAATTGTTGTACCATATTCCATTGTGGAAACAGATCCAAATTATCTAAAATCTGAAACACTTTAGCATTTCCAAAGAGAAAAATATGAACAGAACCATATCATGACATTTCTGCAGAATGTTGAACTCTGAGATTTTCTGCCTTTCGCCAACATAAAATTGCTGTGGGGAAAAAAAAAGAAAAAGGCCTTTTGTTTTACATAGGAACTGTACAGTTTACCTGCTTGAAAAAAAAATGCTTCCAGAAAGGAAATATTTTCAGAATACATGGATTTCTTGACTTCTTCTGGGCAATTAAATGTTATATCAAAAAAAAAAAAAGTACCATTCTGGGAAAAATGTATCTGAGTTTCTAGGCTCTTTTGAAATTGAATTAGCCATAGATGCAAATTAATTCTTCTAGGTACAAAAGTGCAGTTAGCATTATTAGGTTCATTTTTATTTAAGTCTAAATGGTAAGAAGAGTGTCCTTAGGTATCAAGTAAGACATTAAATATATTTTAGACATAGACCTTCAAATATAAGTGCTTTATTTTGCACTCCTAATGTGACATTTAATGAAAGTTAATTCAAATAAAAAATATCATCTCTCTGTAGGAAGGAAATGCATTTTTAAAATGAGCATGAAAAAGGTCAGAACAAATGTATCCAAACTTGAAGTAAAGCTCAGCAGAAAGGTCTACTGTATTCACTTACGTTTTCTCAGTAAATCTTCAAATAGGTATCTCTTTTTCCAATCTGAGCTCCTTTTTGCTTAGCTGTCATTCTCTTGTGATCTTACCGCACTCCCTACAGCCTTTCAGCACTTTTTCCTACAGTATTTCAGTCTTCAGTTGGCTATGTATGTTTTACTGCTGTGGCAGAACTTTCTGTGTGATTTGACAGGAGTGTACAAATGTACTGCAAATAGTAGTTATTCTGCTTAAGGGTATCTGCGAAGAACTGTTGAATGTAAAGGGATTTTTTAATATGTTTATGGAAGATTGTGAATGGAGAGAGTTCTGGATCCATGAAGAATAAAATGGATTTCTTTTTTAACTTGAAATATAAAATCATATATATTCTGTGCTTTTGGATAAGATCTAAATAAACATCATATTATTACATCCTCTTATTATTATAATCTTTCTTTTCCAGGTAGCAACAGATTTGAACTAAATTGATGTAGATGTTCTGTAAGGTATTTGAGATTTCTTCAACATGTAATCAAAGCAGTACTTCTGTCTTTAAAAAAAATGAAATACAAACTTCTCCTCTGCTGTAATGAAGTCATATCTTAAAGATGAGTTTTTTGTTTGTTTATTCATTTGTTTGTTTTAAGAGAAGCCCTGGTCTTCTGTCTTTGATCCTAGCTATCTAGTCTTTTTTCTTTCCTTGTCTCCAGACAAGTTCTCATGTGATCACAAAGTCCAATTTGCTAGTCTGTCAGTAAACTAATGACTTTTGCTTTGCTTGTTTGTTTTCTGCTGGTTTGACTCAATGAAATCAGAGAAAGAAGTTGGCTGAAGTTGGGAAAACAGAAGGAAGCAGCAAATATCTATGAGCTGAAGTCAGTGGTTAAGGGATTAGCAGGACCTTATTCTCTGGAAATATCAATTTTGCATAACCTAAATGATGCAAAGTATCATACCAAAGATAAGAGAGAAAATCCCTAGACAGTTTTTCTTTAGTCACTATTTTCACAGATAAACCTTTTCCTCTATAAAGGTAGTTGAGAGTTCCTGAACTCAGGAGCTTCAGGAGTTAATGGTTAAACTTGCATAAATTTAAGATTAAACCTATCCTCTACAGAATCTTTCATAACAAGATAACCTACTGTTTTCATCTGCTTGTACACTTCAGTTCAAGGAAATCCAGTTTAATATCATTTCTTATCTGATTTCAACAAAATGCACTCTAATTTGAATCTCTTTCTCTGCTCTGTTTTTGATACTGATGTGCTCTTCCTCTTTATGGCTTGAAGATACTCATTCTACTTGGAGTCCTGTCATCAGATGATAATTTCAGTATGAATGAAGGCCTAAAAAAAAGGGGAAAAATTGCCAATGAACAATTTTTTTCATATGATTCATAAAATATTTAGCCTATACACACAGAAATAGGTCATGTGAAGATACTAGAGACCTTACCAGCAGTGCCCTGGAAAACTTTCATCTTTTGGAAATGATAAATTTATATTTTAAAACAAACAAAAATAGTAGGTTATCAAGCAGCAATACAAATAATAATCCAGTGTTGTGTAGCAGGCAGGCTTTCTGTTGGAAGGCGCTCAGCCACTGGCAGTTTGTTTGGTTCTGCAGAAGTCCCTTATGCATAATGACAAGTTAGAGCTCAAGTATGCAGAATCTAGAAGGTTTTAAAATGTCAGTAATGAAGCTACGTAACTAAATAGCATTTCTATCTGTGATATGAAATTTATATGTTTTTAATGTCTTTCTTTTGTTCCTTTTTTTCACAATGTAACAGTGTGTTGCCTATATATTATCAGATGAAGGAAATTGTTATGATAACCCCAATTCCTACATAAAGCTTTTTATAAATATATAAGTATATCTTTTGGGGGGTGTTTTTCCATGTAATGTGCACCTACTAAAATATTATATAATTAATATTTTGATGTAAATACTGTAAATGATGCAAATTTGATATCAGGTATTAATTTCATGTATGCTAGATGTTGATGTGATGTTTAACAACATCACATACAAAAATAGAGGATCTAAAAGGACACAGTTGATTGCAGTGCAGAAAAAAAAAAGAAAAAATATAAAGAGGAGAATGAATTAAAACAATGTTTCCAAATACTTGCAAAGTTTATGGTTTTGTTTGTTTTTTTGTTTTGGTTTGTTTTTTGGGAGGATTTATTTTTGTGATTTCATGACCTGATCCAACTCCGTGCCTTAAAAAATGTACCAAATCTCAGCATTCATTATCCTACTTCAAAAGCTAATGCCGTAAAATAGGGAATGTTTCTCTTGAGACATACTGAAACAGAACAAGATTGATAGAGAGAGATGAGAAGGAAATTATTCTGCAAGATTTTCTAAGAGTTCCTAACATGCAATAATATCTTCCATGTTTCAGATCCAGTGCTGTAATCATATGCATAAAGCAAAATACATCTTGCTGTCTGATACTTTATGTTGTTTATTCAGAATATTCATTAATGTGATAATTAGATTTATCTGGGATATTCTCATTTTTGATGCATAAAATTCTAATAACTGATATCAACATTTTTTGTGTGTGTGTAAATGTGATGCAGATATGTTTCATCTTATCCCATTTAAAGATTTTTGAAAATGAAGTCTTTGTTCTTGTCTCGGGAAGATGTGAGCATCACAGATTTTCAAAGGATATTTCAGCCAACTAAGCAAATATAAGTAAAATATTAATAGAGATTGCCAATAATCTGAGAAGCAACTCTAAAATTAGCTTTATCTTTGTTTTTTTTTGTGTACATCTCCATTGCAATAATGGTTTACTATGACATTTAGGAACATATTTGAAATTTACCATTGCTTTTTCAGACTTCTGTCTCTGCTGTTCTGTTACTTTTAAGTTATCTTATTTGAAGAGTCTTTTCATATAAATCCTGTTAATTAATGTTTATTTTTATTTAATGTACTTTATCTGGATGAACATTAATGAGATAATAGGAAATTTTGATTTCTTGAGTTTTTGCTTTTGAGAGTTATATGTTTAAACATATTTCTACTTCAGATATCTAAAAAAATTATAGGGAAAATGTTAAATTAATTTCTGAATAGTGTATGCAGAACTTTGATTTTATGCAGGTTTCTACTTTGGTTTCCTGTAAGAGCTAAAATATGGAGAGTCAGAGTAAACACACCAAGGGGAGAACATAAGCATTTTAATGTGGAGACAAGGCTGATTAAGTTGCAGTATTTAGTAACCAAAAAAAAGGTAAATAAAAATCTCTGAGATATACCACTGTAGGTAACTTTCATCAACGTTTAGCTGAAGTTATTTATTCTTCTGAGTCCCTTCATCTTCTCACACCTACCAAATTTTCCCAGCTGTGTTATAGCGCAAATGTATTATTCTGCTTAACAAAAGTGCCATAGACAGAGTATTTTTCCCTGTCCGCACGAAAAACAAGAAACAAACAAAATAATTTTGCCAGAATTTTCTATAGATGTGAAATCTTTGCACTTTTTGTAGTAATACACTTCTGCTATATAATGCCATGCTACTTTCAAGGGAGTAAAGTGGATACATTTTACTTCTTAGTTTATGCATCTAGTTTTTCATCTGCATTAGATATACCTGGAAATTTTGTGTTGCTTTGCAAAATTCTGTTCCTGCATTTGTAACTTTAGAGAGCATCTTATATGGTTGGTGTTTCTCCTTGGTACACAAAGGCAGTACATACAGCCTCCATAGCTGATGAAATCCATCATTTGCTGACATGTTCACTGTCCTGTACAGTGCTCATATTTCATTTCAGGTAAAATTTTTATTTTGGTTAAAACCTATTTTTCTTGCTTGAACTGCTGATGCTGAGGTAAATGAGGTGACAGTACCGCATATATGGTTTCTCAAGGAACTGTGAAAATTTAATACATATGTAGGTCCAAAGTAAAATATCTGACTTAGAATTTTAAAGTAGTTCTCAAACAAATCAGATACACCACAAGACCCCTCCAGAAGCGACCAGCAGTTTGCGTGGAAGAGGACCGTGAAGAGGAGCTAGCTGAGGCTTCAGCGGTCTTACTGAAGACACTATGGTGGTCATGTGAGCAAATGCAGCCCTTGATCTTGCTGAAACAACTGCCCCAGGACATCAGAGGCATTTGCCAGGATCTGGGGCTGTGAGCAGTGTCTGACACTTCTCCCTGGAAAAGAGTCCTTATCCACCCACCTCATGGTGTGTGGCCCTCCTACCACTTAGAGAGTAGGTAGAGGGCTGTGACATTTGATGAGGAGGAACAAGTTCTTGCAGAGGAAATATTGGGACCAAAACAATGATTACCTGCATAAAGTACAGTTGGCTACCAAAGACTAATGGTGTTTCTCCAGAGTCAATAACGGGACCAAAAGACTTCGCCTTTTTATGCTTCTCAGGTACAAATATGTGAAATCATCCAATTGATTTAAAACAAAGTTAGGAAAAGCAATTTTGTCTTGATGTGAGAACTTTTGTAAGCAATCTGTAAAGTTACAATACTGTATTACTATTACAAATCACAGGAAATTTAGCTTCTAGCTAAATTAGCATTTGAGCTACATCTATACTAGTATTGCCAGATAGTGTTTCTTAAGTAAAATAAATCTATCTGTATGTCACTGTAGATATTTCTGGTATGACCATCAAGTACTATTTGTTAAGATGAAGAGCTAGTATTCCAGAAACTGCACAGGAGACTAAGAGGCTTGTTCTGTCTTCCTTTATTGCATTTCTAGTAGGTTAATATCTGTCTAAAGATGGCAAGGTTATCTTTCATCCTTGGAGGTCAAATACTTATTATTAAATGCATGGTCCACAGGACACTAGATTTACCATATAACTCTAACGATCTGAATAAAAGAAATCTTTTGGCCTTGAGCTGGAGTGGAACAGTAGAAGCAAGTATATGTTTTACTACTTTACATTCTGTGGACATTTTTGTTACTATTCTCAGGACTTCAGAAAGATCCCCTAACAACTTCAAATTCTATACATCTAGCTATATAAAAGATTAAAAATATCATGTAAAATAAAAGGACTCTAGAACATTTTTATATACATGGTACCTTAACTTGGAAAATTTCAAAAATGTGAAATTAAGTGATATATTTTGGATTATCATGAGTTTGTATGTAGTAAGAAGAATGGCACTTTCAAGATAAGACAGAGACTAGGGACATATGTATGTATGTCAGGTGAGCATTAACTCGGCTTAACATACTTGTGGCCATTAGTAATAGGCCACATTTAGAACAGCATAGCAACATCTAAATATACATAATTAAAAGTTTCATAGATGAAAAAAAAATTGTCAATTATTTTTTCAATGTGAGAATAGCTTTCAGATCCCACGTATCTCACAAACATATCTCACCTGCATCTAATTTATTTATTCTTTGGGTTAAACATTCCAAAATTTCTCTTATGTTAAAAGTTGTTGTTAAAAGCTGCTGTTAAATAGATCCTTTTTAAGACTAATCTAAAATAGTCTTCTATGTTACGTTGCTTACAGGGATAAGTCTGTGTCCCTTCTCTGTCCTGTAGTATTAGATTTGATTCTGTTGCTGCCACTGAACCCTTAACTGCCCTCTGCAGATGACATATATCACTTCCCAAAAGTATGATGTGCTCTGGCATATTCCACTCCAAAATCCTTTTAACATGCCACTCACACAGCAATAAAAATAGATTCTTTTGTTTCTGTGGGTTTCATTGCTTTAGGATGGAAGAATACATAAACTGTTTGCCTCTCTGAGCACATATAAAATTTAGGAAGAATGGATATATTTTCAAACCTTTTGAAGAACAAGAGATTAAATAGGACTGGACAGCTCCTTCCTAAGACAATGTGATCTAGTAGGTTTTCTCTTCACATTTTGCAAAAAACCATAAGTTTATTACTGGAGGATTGCTTTAGATTCCAAATTATATTTAAGGAAAATTGCTTTGCTTTAGATTCTCATCATTTGGCTCTTATCTCTAGAAGACATTTTTCAGTACTACATACACACCCCTTCCATTTCTTTGGCATATTTTTCATCAAAATATAGATTTCTTTGTACACAGATCTGTACATAAAATCTAAATTAAACTTGATGCAGAACATTTGGTTGCAGTTGCAGTTAGTTAGATTACATCTAAGAGAAACTATTTAGTAATATTGGTGCAGAGCAGAGGTCTGAGAGTCCTTGACATCTTACCCACCTCCAGAAACTCACTATGAAGCATGGACAGGCTTAGACTATGATCATATAGCTAAATACGTATACAGCAGCTCAGAAGCCTGTCCTTTGAAAGCCTGAACACTCACAGGCTGCAAGAGCTGCATTAAATGAATTGCTGCAACAGAGGATCCCTAAAATTTAGAGTGGGCAGAGGAATATACTTTATTACTGATGAATATGTATCTCATATTAGCTCTTAGAGAAGGTTTGTATACCCAGAGATCATGAACTATATAATATCAGGTTAATTTATCTCTTATATAATGTTTAATAATAAGTTTACAATTTTACAATTCACATGAAAGAAGAGCAACCAACTGCCAGAACAGACAAAACAAGAATAAAATTTTAAGTGCCCATAGTCCATATTAGAACATTTTTCCTATCTATACCAACAAAGCAAGAAGGAAACTTGAAAAGATGTAGATCTTGCCTGCCAAAATGAAGATAGTTTCACTTTCTTCAGGTATGATGGGCACAAAATAGAAAATGGTAATGCAATTTGCCAGTCTTTCAAGCAGCCCCATTCCCCTTTCCGCAGTTCCTCACGAACTCTTCCACCACTTTTTCTATCCTCTGGCTATTAGCTATTACCATCAGGTAAGCTGGTTCAAGAAGAAATATGGACTGAAATTAATCTAGGCAAATGTGCATAATTTTCTGACATTTTACCTTCCCAAACTCATCATGGACCCAGATGAGTGGGCACCACTACTGGCAGAGTAGGTAGATACAGAGTGGATAGGAAATCTCAAGTGGAAATAGGAGCTTCCTTTAGTGGTAGGTCACTATAGATGCATCTATATTAGTTAATTAAATGTACTAGGGATGTTCTTTGGAACTAAGGCCAAACATACAGGATAACATGAACTCTATTGTTAAATTCTCTTATGACAAAACATTTTTAAGAGTTTTCAAAATTATCTGACACTTACTTTAAAAAAATCAGTCATCTTTCCCCTCAACATCTTTTCTACTTTTACTTCAAAGAATATTTCATTACAAAGAGAAGATTGAATTGTCCAATAGGGATTAATATTTTAATAGCCATAAAGCTTTTCTTATGTGATAATTACTTTTCAAATTATGAATTATGTTTTAAGCACTGATCAGAATGCTTTGATTTTCTTGTTCAAATGTAGACACTCTCAGTGGGTAGCTCTGGATTCCGTAAGTTGATGAATATTTATATGTATTCATGAAGTTTGACATCTGCCATATTGTGCATACTTATGATTCAATTCTATGTTAGAGTTCTTGAGAGAGGTCAGATAGTTAAATAAGCCCTTATTACTTTGTCATCTAGTTTTTAATGCTCCTGAATTTGGAATACACCTGCTTGGCAGGTAAATGAATCACTCCTGTGTGCTCATTAGGGTCTATCCTGCTTCATTTCACAGGAAGTAAAGCAATTCCATAAAATACTAAAGGAAAGCCATGTAAAAACTGTCATAAATTCATAGCACCACATAATTACAGAATCTTTGAAATTGGAAGGAAATTCTGGGGTGCTTCTAGCAGGTTGTTCAGGGCCACGTTATCAGTATCCTGTTTCTGGAACAATGTAACCATGGGGACCAAGGAATTGATCTTTCCCTCCTACTCTGTGCTGGTAAGGCTGCACCTTAAACACTGGCTTCAGTTTTGGGCCCCTTGCTACACGAAAGATTGAGGTGCTGCAGTGTGTTCGAAGAAGGACAATAAAACTGGTGAAGGGGCTGAAGCACAGACCTTTTGAGGACGAGCTGGGGTTATTTAGTCTGGAGAAGTCTGAAGAGGAGACTCAGGGGAGACGTTATTGCTATCTACAACCATCTGCAAGGAGGTTGTAGTGAGGTGAGGGTCAATCTCTTCTGAGAAATAACTACCCATAGGACAAGAGGAAATGGCCTCAAGCTGTTCCTGGGGAGGTTCAGGTTAGACATTAGAAAGAATTTCTACACAGAAAGACAGCACTGGAAGAGGCTGCCTAGGGAAGTGGTGGAGTCACCGTCCTTGACAGTGTTCAAGAAACGTGTGGATGAAGCATTTAGGGACATAGTTTAGTAGACAGGGTGTTTAAGGGTTTACAGTTACTTAAAGATCTTAAAGGTCTTTTCCAACCATTATGACCCTATGATTCTATGATATTGCTGAATGAAACATGTGCCACTGTATATGTAAATACTAAATACATGTAGTTCTGGATGCTAAAAATATACATTTTCACTGCATAGGTTAAGATATAAGAAGTAATTCATCCATACATTTATTATCAATCCATAATTTTCAAAGAGCATTAACATATCTTAAAATGGCTGTAGTTATTGTTTGTATTGTAATAACAGTTAAGGAACCACAGTTGTGGATCATAAAATTACTACTATGCAAAGCAATACTATAACAGACCAGAAAAAATGAACTCTCCTATAAGGAGTTCAGTATGTAAGAGCATAATTCCATTTGTGTATGTTTGAAGATTACATTTCCAGCAACCTTGCACATTATTAGTCAGAGCACCTAATTATGCTGGAAATTAAACAATGATAGGAAATGTTTCTGCTCACTAGAACTCAGTTTACAGTACTGTTATGCATTCCCAGGATGTGCATTTATTTACTTTACTATCATTTTACTGCAAACATTAAAATCTTACTTGGATTTTATCAAAGCTGGCTGTTCGCTGTTAAATATTATTTCAGTAGAAGTACTACAGTATTACAGAATTTGCTAGATGGTCTCCAAGGTCTTTTCCAACCATAAGGATTCTATGATTCTATGATTCTGATTTAGCATGTCAATATTTCAGTGTATTCCTACTAGACAAGCTGTTTAAATTTATGGCAAATATCCAGATTTTTCCCATCTCTACTAGAAAATGTTGAGAGTTTGAAGCTTGCTTATTGAGTAACTTGCTACAAAGTAAAATTACATTTCACATTATTTTACATAAAAGAAAATAATATTTGATTCAATTAAATTTATCTTTTAAGATTTTTTCCCCATGTGCTTCTTTCCCATGATTTTACGAATGACTGCTTCAATAATGAAATGCTCCAATATATGTGGCACTTTCACTGAAAAAAAGAATAAGCCGTTAATACTTAAAATATTACACCCCTTTTTTCTTGTCAAAAACATATGTGAGAAACCAGTTTAAAAGTATTAATTACTCATTACAAAAAAAAATCTTAAATGTTCATTAAAAGAAACACTCTTTTACAAAGCATACTGAATTTAACAAAATTTCTAGGAGTCCTTTTACACATATTATAGTTTATGCTATTCATAAACTTCCCTCATAAATTTCATAGACTGGCTGAAGAAAACTTACTGTTTTCTGATAAAATCTTTGTGATTTTTTTTGTAAAGCCTCATGGTAGTAATTTAACTTTGGACATGTAGAGCTAGAATACCTAGAATATGCACTGCATATGCAATATACTGTATAAGGTCACAGCCAGAGCTATTTGTTAGAAAATACATGAGATGAGTTCCAGTAAACAGTTCAGTTAAAATACAATGCCATAATTTTCTGTCAGGGAAATTAATTAGACTCTATTTTTGGTCACATTTTTACAAAGCTTACTAATGTTTTCATCTTTAAAATGTTACATCTTTTCCCATTTATATCATTTAAAAGTCTGTGGTTCCATTAGTCATCCAAAGAGGAATAACAGCATAGCTGTCAGCATTATTAAGCATTGCCCTAAATTACTGCATAGAGCTTAACGCTGTATGAGACAAATTCTCTCTGCAAAATTCCTCTCTCTTCTGCAAAATTAGCAATGCATTGCTTTGAAAAAAAAAGACAATATTGAATATTCTCTTGAATAAGAGAAGGAGTAAGAGACAAAGAGCAGGAGAGAGAGAATGAAAGAGTATGAGACAAGGACAGGAGAAAGAGAAGGAAAGAGGGATAATGAAAGAAAGGGAGAGGAAAAAAAAGAGAGAATGAAGAGAGAGAGGGAGAGATGGAAAGAAGGACAGGAAGAGGGACAGGGAGATAGGGAGAAAGAGACAGACAGGCAGACAGACAGACAGACAAATATCTTTCCAAGACTTCCCCATTCTTTGGATTTTGCTCAGATTTTTTAATGACAGAAAGACTTTCAGAAGAAAGACTACCAATCCATTAAGCTTCAAATGTTGTTTATAGATGTATTTGTGCTAAACCACTTATAGTGCATAAATGATTGTTTACAGCTCGGATAAAAATGGTGAAGATTAATGTACACAGTGATGAGTTTAGAGTGACTTAAAATGAAGGGCATAAGTAAACACACACTAAAATATTATGTGAGGGGTTTTTTTAGTATTTTTAGTAGTATTTTTAATATTTACTTATCTATCTCCATGTAGTAATAGCAAATTAATATTATCAAATCATTTAATTATGGGATATGATGCAATAATATCCTTGCTATACATGTTTTTCATAACCCCATAGAAGTTTTCATTAGCTTCATTTTTTCATGGGATAGTTTATGACTTCAAAGGGTATAGCTTGACTTTCATCATTCACCAGTTCTGTGCCTAACAAAATATGAATTAAAATACACAAATTATTTTTAGCTGTCCGTTGTCCCTTTGTCTGTTTCTGGAAGAAAAATACTAAGTGGAAAATATGTTTTGAAGACTTTGGCAATTTGACTTGGCTGAAGTTTTAGATTCCCTAATCAAAACTGTTCTTTCTCTTTAAAATTTTGAAAACAGTGCTTTAAGTGCTTTACTCCTTGAGTTCCCAGCTTTTTATTGAACCCCTACATGGAGCTTCTCACCTTTTAGTTATAGTATTTGAGTAAACATAGCAAAAATCTTATGTATACACAGCACTTCAGAAATCAGGCATGCTTTGTATCTTACAAGTATTCAATCTTGTGCTCTGATAAATAAATAAAAATATAGAGATCATTTTCAGTTGTATTATTAGTACTGACATGATGTTTAGAACCTTCATTTATAAGATGCTATATTGATAGCTAGCTGTGTAGAGAGTGAAGAGACAACCTTCAAGTATAAAATCAATGATAGATACTGTATAACTGATAGAAACACAAAGAGGAGAGACAATAAAGAACCAATAAATCTGTATTGGTCATTACGTAAAATTCCATCAGACTTCTAGTTATTATCAAATTTGTGTGTTTGCTTTTAAGGCATTTAATTTGGTTTCTGAAATTTCTCCCACAGAAAGTGGAGAAATGTGCATACCAGTGATTGAATTTAAAATGTACCATTACATAGTGCTCTATGGACATTCCTACATCAGACAGCATGAACACAGCTGTAGAACGTTTTGCTTTCATTAAAAAAGAAAAAAAAAAGGAAAAAAAAAAAAGAAAGACTTGGAAGTTGGAATTTCGAGTGCTTCAACTATGTAGTTTGTAACTTGTCACAGGTAATTCATAGATGACAATATGTATATTCCTAACATTAATTTGTCACTAGCTAAGACCTTTATGTAAAAAGATAGAGAAAAAAAATTGAGCAAGTATTCAGAAACTTCAGAAAAATCTAGTGCCATAAACCATGCGAGTCAACTTAGAGAGAAAAAAAAAAAGAAAGAAAAAGGGCTATCAGCTCCATAGCAACTAGAAGGCATAATAAATGCATATAATAGATGGAAGGCATAATACATCTAAGTAATATAATTTCTGAGAAAAAGAAATGTGCTCTTAACTTACTTCTGGGTCATTACACGTTTAGTTTTACTTTACATACATGATGTTTCTTCACATCTGTATTGCAAATACAGAGGGTACACTTTTATTTTTTTAAGGAGTAATCAGAAGACTGTTGATGTGAGCTGTGCCATATGAAGTATCAAGCAGGTTACTGCCTCATGGGAATGAGAGGAGAAAGGAAGGGAATGGGCTTTCCAAGATGGCATATCTGCATGTGTCTTAGTATTTGGATAGCTGTCACTATGACAATTTATTTATTTGCTATGCTAAATATTCTTAGCTGTTAAAAGCAAAAATTCAAAGTAGCATTCATGTGCAATTATTGACTTCTTAGTTCGTATGATGATAATTAAATTTCGAATAAGGATGATATAATAAAAACTAATAAGGTAAGTAATTATAACTCCTGCTGGCATTCTCACAAATGGATTTTAATACCATGGCTACTTCCTAACTTAATTTACTAAATAAATTCTTGTCATTTGAAGAATCAGCTTTTCCAAGAAGAAGGAAAATCATTTTCTTCTTTTCTAGCAGTGCTTATATCCTAGGAATATTGTCTTGGCTTATTGTAGTCTGAGAGAGATCTTCTCAGGCAATTTGATGGACTTCCAAGCTTCCCCCATCTGGAAGTAGGATCAAGGTGCTATTTATTCCTCCTCATTTCATTTCAGTATTGATCGACCTGTGCTGACATATTATGAATACAGGGCAACATCATACAACACCATTTATGTTTCTGTTTGCCTTGACTGATTTCTTTCAGAGGTGTCTATTTGTTATATTCATGAACTGCTGGCAGATCTCAGAAATCTGAAGGATATTGATTTCAGGGTGGGGAAGGGAAAGAACAACAGTGGGGATATTTTATCTGTCTCTTTATGCTTTGGAAAATCTTTTCTCTGACCTTAGTTTCTTTCATCAGATTTCTAGTTTTCATCTTTGAAGAAAATATCTTTTGAGAGGTTCACATTTCTGCAATTGTTCTGAAAAAATAACTGTTCTGAAAACATGGACCAAAATCTATTTTTTTTTTTTCTTGTACCTGCTTCCATGAATAGCTTTGGCCAAAACATTAAAAGGTATTTGTTGCTATGTCCAATGTCAATCTTCCCCCAAAACTCTGGATCTACCTCCTTGCTAGGTAATGCTTGGCCATGCAGCTGGCACTCACAAATGATCATGTTGCCTTTAGAGCACAACTATTCGAGGAGGTATCACACCCAAAGCTGGCCTCATGGCCTAGTAGCCAGGCCTTCCCCAGATGCTGCCTACAATTTCTACAATTTGCTTCCATTTCAGGTAATAAAAACTTTCTTTGTCTCTGTCATTAGCTCACCTTTCATGCAGGCGCACATGTCCTGTGCAATGTGATGCAGGGGACCTTGCTTGATCAGAGTGGTTGGAACTAAATGAACTCTAGAATTCCTTTCCAATCTGAATCATTCTGTTATTCTGTGATCTTTTGGAATGGTCTGTTTAGATTGTGGGAAAACAGGAGCAGCACAAGTCCCAAAATATTTTAATAGGTCTTAAAACAAGATAAAGTGGCTATACTCTAAAAAGCAAATAAATAAACAAAAGCTTAAAAATGATTCTTTGCCCAATTCTGATTTCTGAAATTGTGAGGTAGACTTCAAACAAAGATGTCAGTTAACTCAGAAACCCTGAATTGTGAAATAAATGATGGCTTTCTAGCAAATCTAATTATTAGTCTCCTTAGAATATATATGTCAAAAACTTATGGCAAAGCTTTGCTTTTTAACAACCAAGATAAGAAACCTATATTGATAACATTGATCAAATATCGTTTTTTTAATAAAATAAACAAGAAAACCACAATTTCAAGCAAAGAATATTTTCTATTCCTCTGAAAAATTTAGATTTTTTTAGATAATCCTTTTCTACTGAAGTTTGCGTCTTTTTTTTTTCTTTATTCCTGAATAGCCTGCTTGAGTGCTGGTGTCCCATGGATGTTTTCTGGGAATATTTCAGTTCAAAAATGAATACTGCTATAACTTCTGTTTGTTAGTATGAATAATAATAATAATAATCTTAACTGCTACAAAAACAAATAGCTCCTCTAGCATTTTCAATGGGAGTAGCGTTCAGCCCAGAACATGAGTGATTCAAAAATGACAAGGCAGCTGCTATGACATACAAGATTTCTTAAAAAATACATCAAACCCATAAGTCAAATTCACATTTTAAGACAAAAAAGTAAATCTTTTGTAAAGTAGAGTCTGAGATACAGCAGAACCCAGGACAAGTTGGGAAGAGAGAAGTACTCCCACTGAATAACTTCAGGCATCTGACTTTAGGGTCCAAATCAGAAAACCAGTGTTTTGGTGTGGAAGACAAGGGAGCCCAGAGCTCCCACCTGTCTCGCAGCATGGTTGCACCCATCTTAGGCACTCCATGAGGAAACTCAGGTCAGAGAGAAGCAAGATGTCCTGGCCAGTCCTTGGACATGGACCAGAAGCCTCTGAAAGAGAGAGGACTAGATAGATGCAGTGAAGCAGATACTGAGGGGAGAAGAGAGATACTTTTTCACTGGGCACGGTCAGACTCCAGTGCTCTGACCAAATTTTAGATATTCTACATATGGAGGTGTTCCGGATGGGCTCTGGATTTGGCAATAATCACGCCAGAATGAGGTGACTACATCCAGCATTTATTCAGGTGAAAGCACATAAAAGAAGCAAAGTATGGATAACTACTCATGAGGTGATACCTGCCAGCAGGATACTGGACTCGAACATCCTCTCGAACTGGCAGATCAGAGAGAGAGAATTGCTGACTGGCTCCTGCGGAGACAGCACAGGCCTCAGAGTTAGGAGTTTCTCCTTCCCACCCACTTGCCCCTCCTCACTGCCTTCCTTTATGCCCGGCACATCCTGACACATAGGGTGAGCCACATCCTGGCTCCTGGGTGCCCCCCAGGAGGCAGGCCGGGGGGGCAGATAAACTCTCCCTTCAGTTGCGCAACTCTCCCAACTGGGTGCGCAGGCGCGCATGCCAGTCAGGGGTCCCAGTCATCAATTCAAGGGTCCTGCCTTCCTCCTCTTCTTCCTCATTTCCGGGTGTTTGACCTCCCAAGGTAGTTTGGAGGATGTCTGCAGTTAAGTTGGCTATGAGCCCGGTCGAACGGCTGCCTTCAACAGGTTTTCGGAAGGGGCTGCCCGTGAACCAGGCTGAGCAGTTGCATCCATGCTCCTTATCGCTCACCATCTTCCCTCTGAAGGTCTGGCCTCTGCTTCCCACAGGAGATTTCTTATGACTCTACTGATCATAGAAATTTTCCATCTCCAATACAGGAGGGTGTAGTGTTTAATATAAAAGTTTACTTTGGAGGTCTTGATGTTACAGAGGATTTCCAGTTTAGCAGAGTGAGACAGCAATATACTGAAATCACAATAAAAGTGTAAGTTAACTTATCAAAAAATAGCATTTTACAATATACGTTTCAATCACAGCACCAGTATGATTCCCATTACCAGTGTGCATAATATACTCTACGTCATGATGCTGCATGTGCCAGTCTCCAGGAAGCTTGCAGCTAGCTCAAGCTCCTTCCTCTCTGGGAAATTCCTTTGTTAGTTGTTCAAGTTTTAAACTCTCTATTGAGCTGAGCTACATATACACTTTCCACCCTGTTGATCTGGTTTTCTTGGAGAAACTTTTACAACAGATACAGCTGCTTACCTAAAACAAAGGCTACTCTCCGGTCCCCTTTATGTTGCAATCAAGTCAGTCATTGTTCTCTGCAACTACTGTGGTGAATGATTCACACCCTACATTATTTTTCAGCCTCATGGATACTCAGTCTTTTCCCATCTCCTCTGAGCCTTCTTCCACTGTGGGAGCTTATTGGTCAGTCACAGGCATTCGGAGCTCCCCGTTTAGGCTCATGCTCTGAACCTTCCCAGAAAAACAGTTCTGTGAAGGTACGTCTTCTTTCATGCAGAATCAGACTTGAATACTGTAAAGTTACTCATCAGTACACCCCTAGGGAGTAAATGTGCATTACTTACCAGGAAGTCTGGTGGGAAGCCTGTGGCCAGTGGTGTCCCGCAGGGGTCAGTACTATGTCCAGTGCTCTTCAACTTGTTCATCAGTGACTTGAACGAGAGCATAGAGCGCATCCTCAACAAGTTTGCAGATGACACCCCCGAGGGCTGTGCTGCCTTTTAGAGAGACCTAGACATGATGCAGAGGTGGACAGAGAGGTTGGACAAGGACAAGTAGGGTCCTTGCACCTTGGGAGGGTCGGTCCTGCACCTTGGGAGGAATAACCTCACCCAGGCACCAGTGCAGATTAAGGGTTGACCTCCTGGAAAGCAGCTCTGTGGAGAGGGATTTGGGAGTCCTGGTTGATAACAGGTTAGTGAGATCCTGACGTGCGTCAGAAGGAGTGTTGCCAGCAGGTCGAGCAGGTGATCTTGCCCCTCTATTCAGACCACACCTGGAATATTGTGTGCAGTTCTGGGCTCCCCAGTACTAGCAGGACATTGAACTTCTATAGAGGGTCCAGCGGAGAGCCACGGAGATGATTAAGGGACAGGAGCATTTGTCCTATGAGGAAAGCAAGCTGGGCCTGTTTAGCCTGGAGAAGAGAAGACTGAAAGGAGATTTGATTGAACATGTTCAAGTACCTGAGGGCTGACTGTAGGGAGGATGGGGCCAGGCTCTTCTCGGTGGTGGCCGGTGACAGGACGAGGTGTAACGGGTGTAAGTTGAACCACAGGATGTTCCACCTCCATATGAGGAAAAACTTCTTTACTGTGAGGGTGACAGAGCCCTCACAGTAAAGCCCTGGAATAGGCTGCCCACAGAGGTTGTGGAATCACCTTCTCTGGAGATCTTCAAAACTTGCCTGGATGCCACCCTGTGCCACGTGCTCTAGGTGTCCGTGCTTGACCATGGGAGTTGGACTAAATGATCTCCAGAGGTCCCTTCCAACCTTAACCATTCTGTGATTCTATGATTCTGTAAACAGAGTAGGTCAATAAGAGGAGATGATATCCTGGAACTGGTCATTATTTTTAAACTACAATTTGGATTTACACACTAAAATTACTACTGAATAATATACACATGCTAGAGAGACTTCAGTCCAACAACTCAGACATAGTGCTTTCGTTTGCCTTTTTGAGGATCACTGTAAGAGAACACAAAACTTGTCTTGGTCAGGTGCAATCGAACAAGTTACCCCATTTGGAATAAAGTGAAGACATTCATTGTGCACTAATTTTGCACTACTATTATCAGTAGCTTCCCAGGTGTACAGGAATTCTAGATTTATTTTGCAGTCTCAGCCGGCACTGTGGGCATGCAGTAATAACTCTCTTTGCCACCGACAAATATATAGGCCATCCTCGCACAATGCTTTCTTTTGCTAAATCCTTCTCTTCTGCATTTCCCAGTTTGCTTTATCTATAACCAGCTCTCATACCTTCAACAACTTGTCCACTATTCCATTCCATTTTGAAGTTTGAGTTATGGGCTTTTACTCTTTTTTTTTTTTTTCTTTTCTTTTTTTGTCACATTTCCTTATTTCCAGTATCTCTTTCCAGTCTGCCTTCTGCCATATCTGACATCCATTGACCTGCCAGTTATTGCTTTCTCAGGCAGTTGCTTCCTTAAATGTGGCACTAGTATCAGTATAAGTTCTCCCACCTGGGTGCTACCTTCTCCCTTTTGGGTCATAGTTTTGCCTGTGTTAGCATAGTTTTGCTACCTTCAGTGCTGCTGCTTTATATTTGCACCCCATGCTTGTTCTTTGGACACAGGCATTAGTAAATTCTGGACCTACCTTAATAGGTGAAAGTAGGTAAGGGAGACATAATGTCATAATTTTTGACATTACTGGTTGTTGTAATTTGGAGTTCCTAGTTTTCAGACCACTAAAAACATGTATCATGCAGACTGGGCAGCCCAAGTCTGAGGCACAAACTTGAAGGGGACATGCAAATTCCCGCTTGAAGTGGGAGACTGAGTCACTTTATGTTCCAGGATTTCAACCAATTTCTTGATACAGGCAGTGGATTGCCCATGCAACATATAGGTGGGCATTCCTAAAGCTAACACTTGTCACTATAAATTATTGTGTAGAAGGCTGTAAATTTGATTTACATATTCCTTTCCCTATTTTGCTGATGGAGGTTCAAGGTCTGACCATTCCATCTCTCATTCATGATTCACCATATCATGTGATCAGTCCAAGTGGGGATGTGTACAAGGCATGCATGAGGGTTCTAATCATTATTTTCCTGGTCATACACTGCCTGAATGGAAGCTGCTTTTTGCATGGCTTCTGATAAGCCAGACAATCCCATAACTTTGATTACTAGTGGTTCTCCTCTTACTCTGGGGTCTATTCCCCCTGCCCAATAAGCAACTTGAGCAGTAATAGATTGATTATCATCTGGGAACCCTTCATCTAGAAAAACTCCTGGTCGCCAGAAACCTGATGACTGTTCTCTAACAGTATTCTGTCAACACCAGAAAAAAGAATTCTCTACAATTATTCTCAGTTTCCTACTTTTTAAAAAAAAAAAATTTAGTCTGCAATTCTCCTAATTCCGAACCTGAATAAGATGGAGTCCTAATTGTAATGCAGTGATTCAGGCTTTGAGGCCCTTCAGATTTTTTGGTCTTCGTCAGCAGCCACACAGTCACTGGTTCTGAGGATTCTCTTCTAACTTATCTAAATCATTTTTTTTTTTCAAACTGCGATCCATCTGTCATAATTATCATTGCACTTTTTGAATTTCCTTTACAGTTTCCAACTTGTACTATGATTTTAAAAATAGATATTTAGCATTTTGTATTTAGTCAACACTTGGCCTAAATATTTTGACAGACTTTTTCTGGCACCAATGTAACAATTGAGGACTAAACTCATTTTCTTTTGACAAGAGTTTGTGTGAGAAAAAGAATGTAATAGAAATACATTTCATACTCAAACTTACTCGCTATTTGAAAGTTCATATTTTGCCTCAAAAAATATAATTTTCTTCACTATTTTTAGAAGGATTTTGAAGCCTTGTTTTCCTCTTGCTAGGATTCTTATTAATGGTGTAATGAACAAAAACTTCAGCTATGCCCTGAGCAATATAGTCACTGATGATGTTATCACTGACAGAGGTTTCTCCAGTGGAATAACTTGTTGGTTCTCAAAAAAGTCATGACACCTGATGGCATTTAAACTGCAGGTCTGACTCTAGGAAATTGCTGCTCTGTGCTCTTTTTCACCTGGAGTAATTTCAGTTCTTTTCAGTTCTTTTATTTAAACATTTCTGGTCTAGACCTGCTCATATCTGCATTCTGCTTTTGCTATTATTTTGAGGCTCAGATTTCAGCTGTCCATTCATATTCTATGTTTTCTCTCAGATTGTCCTGGATTACCTCATGCTCCCTTTGAAGCTTGTCCTTAATTCCTAAATGTAAGATTGTCCCAGGTGATTTCTCTGTGCCATTCACTCACTGAAATGGACAAGCAAGTGTAAATCTCTTGATATTGGACCTGATGATTGACCCTTGTGTCTTATGGCAGAGCTTTATCATTCCTGAAGCTTTATTATAATTAAATACAAAATATTGTAAATTCTTCTGATCATCATCTTTCAGTAAGGTTTATGAAGATAAGAATGGTGACAGAGATGGAATGGTTTTCATGAAATGAGAGACTGTAAAAGAAGAAACCTTCTTTTGGGAAAACAAATTATGAAAAAAATAATAAGTGATTAATCAGGGAATGCTTCTTTACTACCTGTATCATACAAAGGGGCAGAAAATGAAATTAGTAGGAAGCAAATTTAAAGTAAATGAGTAATGAGGTGCATCTTCTAAAAAATAATGCTCATGTCAAATATGAAGATGAAGGTAAGGGGGCTTGGTCTTACATTTCAGAGATCCATGGAGAATAAGACCAAATGAAGCATAATTGTCTGTATTCATAATCTTACTATAATTCCTGTAGGCATAAGAAAAATGAAGTCAGGTGCTCTGAGCAATCCAAAACGTCAAAATGCCACTCAGATGGTATAATCATTACTCCCCTCTTTCAAGCTTTGATTACCACAGCATTAATTAATGTTTACATTTTGCAAAGAGGCATGCTGTTCATAAGTGAGGGAAGGAAGTAGGGGGAGTAAACTTTAGAAAATTCAGGATGAATCTCTTCCTATCTTTTCTTACTATTCCCATCCATTGTAAGAGACTTCTGTTTCTAGTGTAGCTACCTCTTCTTTATCTATGCCTATATCTATGAGTTTTAGCACAACATTTGACCTGAATGTGATTAACCGGGTATAGTAAAAAATGTTGAATATGCATTAGTAAAAGTATATAATAATGATAATAATAATAATATATAAGAAATAGAGTGGAAAAAATAGTACATGAGAAGTGAGATTTTAAAAGAAGCAAATCTTGACCAATACTGAGTGTAGAGATACATGATTTAATTATTTTAATCATCATAAACATTTCCACTCTTCAGTGAGGCATTTTAGTCATTTAGAAACAAACATAAATAAAAATCAATGAAAAATATATGAAGCTGAGTGCAGAACTTTTACTAATTAATTCCTGACATACCGGAATGAAGAGACACTTGATACTAGTAGGGAATCATTTAAGAAAATCAAAGAAAGTACTTTTTTGTCAGCAAATAGTAAACTTCTGCAATTTTTACTACACTCATTTGTGCAGGAAAATGGCATCAGTAAATCTGAAAGGATTAGGCAAATTATGGAAAAAAGATCCATAAAAAGATATTAAAAACAACTGGCAGTAATATACCCTCTATCATGCTCACACTAGGAAATACAAAGGTGAAATGGCTAAAAATTAGCCAAATTTAGGTAATTTCCCGATATGTCATCTTTTCAAAGCTTCACTATTATCATTCCCAGAGACAAAATTCTGGGATAGATGGACTTGTTGGGGCAGATCTTATGTTCACAGATTGGAATAAATAAATAAATAAATAAATGGAATCCAAAACCAGTTAAACACAAGCTGAATTATCTGAAAAAAAAGGGATAATCTTATTCATTTGATATCAAATGGATCTATTCAAAATAGAATTTGGGTTGGTTTTGTTATACTTAAAAAATATGCACTAATTCCACTTTGGCCTGCTTTAGAAACAGGTTGTAATTGAAATGTTTTATATCTCTCAAATAAACAGTTGTTTTTCTTGTTCTTATTTTACTCCAGTATAGAAACAAGTATTTTTGCTCTTCTATGCAAATGGAAGGCCTAAACTTTAATAATGTGATCTTTTATTCTAAACTTATTTTTTTAACATCTGTGATATTTTTGCTGATATGAGCTGATATGTCATATGAATAGTGAATACCTTTTGACAATAGTATACCACCGCTTATTATTTCTTTATAATAAATCTGTGTCATAACAAGTCAGAAGCATCAATTATGTTGATTTTATTCTTTTACTAGGTGCATGCATCAATTTTTAGTGTATTGTTAGTGTAGTACCTGTCATTTCTTTAAATGTTAATCTAAGATGGCTGCTAAGAATTAAAATGCAATACTTCCATCATGAAAGTGTTTTTTCTTTCAAGTTTTGTATCCATGTGAATGTTATGAAATAACTGATTTATTTTAAGAGCAGAACATTCCAGAAAGCAAAGAATTGTTCATTTAATGTGCAAGATTTTAAAATGATAGAAAAATTTTGCTTGAAAAGATCCTAAAAAAAATACAGGAAAGTTACAGAAAATTTAGAAATGGGAAGAGTTACATAAATAGATATTCAATAGAGTACCATATACTTTGAGTTTAGGAAGTCTTAAATAAAATCTTTGAGTGCAGGATATCTCATGAAGCAGACCTGTAAATTTTATAAACTCTATTCACAAGTTACCTAACTAGAATAAATTTTACTCATATACATGTTGAGATAGCACAGCAAAATCAGGAGATCATTTATTTAATATACTTGGCATATATTGTCTCAAAGCTGTTTGCAGGATAGCAAAAATGCAACCCCTCTCCACTTTCCATTGTTAACTGTTTTTAAATTGCACCTATGTTTAAGATGACATTTAAGAATATATGCATGTAAGAAAGCAAATTATTATTACTTGTAGATGAACAAGCAAACATATACCAGAAGGAGAAAAAAAAAAAGTTTTATTTCATAAGTTCAGCTGTGTTAAGAGAGTACAGTTATAACTCCATTCTCTTTTTTTTCTCCATAGGAGGAGGAACTTCTCTGTGAAGGTGACAGAGCCCTGGAACAGGCTGCCCGGGGAGGTTGTGGAGTCTCCTTCCCCAGAGATCTTCAAATCCACCTGGATGCCACCCTGTGCCCCGTGCTCTGGGTGTCGCTGTTGGAGCGGGCGGGGTTGGACTAGATGATCTCTAGAGGTTTTTTCCAACTCCCATCTTCTGTGATTCTGTTATGCTGTGATTCTCTTTGGAAATTAGTGAGCTTGCAGCACCATGGAGCAAATTTCCTTCTCTCTTGCTTTGAGAAAAGATTGGAATTCTGATATGTTTTTATTGTTGTTCTAGGACTTGGAATATTGTCTTTTTAGAATTATTGCAATTGCTCACATAAGACTTAAAAGGATTGCTGTTGGCTGTAAAAGTATTTCATCCTCCAGCTTTCCATAGCTTGAAAGTATGGCTAGAAGTATAAATAACATGTGAAAATCACTTCCTTGTCATTATTCCTCTATGTTTGAAAGTCATGACTGAAAAAATATTACCTACCTGCCTTGCTGTGAGGAAAATAAATTGATGGGCAATGCTAAATAAGTCCATCTCCTTAATTCTCAAAGCTCGTCAAGAATCTTTATCAGGTCCCAACTCTCTGAAGAGATAGATAACTAGGAAGCTTCTTGACTCTTCTGCTTTGATCATATTTTATTTTTCTCCATCTCTCTCTTGGAAATGGAATAAGCCTATTCACATTTTGTTTGGAGAAATGTGGATGTGAGTGGAAACTGCCTTCTTAATTGATAACAAAAACAGTTCATCCTTTTTCAAGTCTCAAGTCCTACTGTATTCTCCAGCTTAGCTAAAGAGCACACCAGAAGGTAGAAGGAAAGTGCTATGCTGGAAGTGTGTGTGAAGCCATGTGTCTTGCTTCCCAAAAAAACCTTTTACATATAATAAATGCTTTGGACCAGCCATTTTATTTTTACTTTGCAAAATATCTGAGAAGTATGTCAATTTAATTACAGCATCCTCAGAAGTTTAACTTAGCAGTTAAAAACTATAAGTCTCAATTTACTTTGCATTTTTGGTGACCACAGAGACTTTAACACCACTTGGCTCTTTCCCCATTAGTATCAGCAGGCAATGCTGCAGTCTGCCTGACATCTATCTCAGAAGTGTATTTGGCCATGCCTGAGGTTTATTTAAAGATTTATCAAATTTTATAAGTGTAGAAGGGTATTTCATAAGTCTTTTAAATGTATCTAAACTTGTCTAAAATATTATTAGTAGCCAGAGAATAGTCTGGAATTAAATTCTGAAGAGAGAAATATGTTAAAATTCTTTTTTAAAAAAATATACTAAGATTTAAATACAAATTAAAAAAAAATCATTAAATGTTTACTAGTGTAGTTGTATGCATATTTTAACCTAACCTGCTAGTATTAGAACTGCTTCAGCGGCATAGTAACTGAGTAGCTCAGACAACTTCATAAATATATGTGTAGATATAGATTAGTAGGAGTATGTGTCATGCAACATTTTTCTCCTACTTTTAATACCTTTTTTGTGCATATTTACATTTTACTAGGCACAAAACGCATTCTTTTGTAATATAAACAATATCAAACATTTGAGATTTTTCATTATGATTTTCTTTCTTTTGAAGTTTAACTTGACTTTTTTATTTATAGATTTCTCTTTTTCCTTCCTTGTTTCAAAGAGAAAGTGAAATAAACAAGGGAGAATATAGAGAATCATAGAGAAGTGGGGAGTTCTCTAGAAATGCAGAAACTTGAGTTTGAAGACTCAGAAACAAATCTTGCTTTTGTAAATTGGTATTTCTTTAAATTTTGGTCAGCTTTTTCTTCTTTTATTCAGTTAGGGGGAAAATCCAATAGCTACAGCAGTTACTTTTTACTTTTTTTTCACTTGTTAAGCAAGAAGATTAATTGAAGTGTAAAAGAATAAGCAGGTCTTTCCTTTCTCTGCCATCATGAAAAGTTTCAGATGCTGTTCCTAAGAGTACCAAGTATTTATTTTTGAAAGACATCTGAAAAGAAAACTTACATTTTATGATAGTGCAACTTCTTCACTTGAACCTAGGAGTTATTGTCTGTACAAAATGTTTACATGTTGACTAATAATAATAATAAAAACTAATAGTCTTCATGTATTCTATGAGTATGCAAGTCCTTTAAGATGCTAGAATCATTGAGGCTGTAATCTAAATTCCCATATTCTACCATAACTCCAGCAATCCAGCAATAAGAAATGTACCATTTGTTTGAAACTGATACTAAGTAGAATAGCTGTTAAATTTTATCGTTTTACTGTTTCATATTTCTTTTTACTTTTATGTTACCTTTCTGTATTTGCCATTGACATTAGTGCTTTTTTTAAACAGTGACCTCTGACACCAATTAAGAATTTTGAGGCGTAAGCAGAGTTACGTGACAATAAAACCTTCAGAATCATGAGAATTGTCACTGGAAGAGTATTTGAAATATTAACAAAGAGAGTTCACCCTGGATGAGCTTGCTGGCAGCAATAATTGATATGCCTTCACAGACCTATAAATTGCCCTTATCCTTCTGTTTTGTAGAATGTGATTTGTAATAAGAGTGACAGCAGAGTCCATAACTGAGAGCACTGATTCTATGTGCAGCCATTTCATTGATTCACTCATACAATCTTTCTGTACCTCAGTTTCCCATCTGTAAAATGGTGATATCAGAGCAAAAATAAACATGTCCACTATTGACTGCAATTTTGCTCTCATTTTTAAAAGTTTTTAAAATTTTACTTGAATAAATGTTTTCTGGTTAGTAAAGCTTTCTAAGTATTTTCAGATAATTCAGTACAAGGAAAATCAATATGTTGGTTTTTTGTGAATATTCCACCTGTTTCTCTTCACAGAAGACATTTCAGCACCAAGAACTGATGTCACTGGGAACTGCTGAAAAGCATACAAACACCTTTACACCAAACTTTTATATACTTTAATAGAGAAATTTAATGCTTCATAATATTTCTAGTTTAGGTTATTTGGACTGTAAGACGAAAAAAATTTCATCATCAATGTTAAGGATACATTACACAAATTTCTAGCACATACAATTTATTGTATTGCTACAGAGATTAAGAGTGTTTTCAGGTTTTTTTTTAATCATAATTTTTGTTGATGAAAAAGAAGATTAAAAAGTAAGGGTGAACAGATGAAAAAAATCTCTGTGAGAGGTATGTTTCCTCATACTAGCTAGTGTTTGCCTTTGAGGCCCTTGGAGTGGAGTGAGCAGGACTAAAGGGCATCAGCCATGAAAAGAAGTTCGGACCACTGTAAGTGTACAGACTTAAAACAGATCATAAAAAATTACAGAAGTTAATGAATTTTCATTTACCTTTCCATTTACTGGAGATCGTACAAAACAAGTGTTGTCTAGACATCAGAGTGTTTAGAAAAAATAAAATAATGAATAGATACTGCAAACAATGCAAAACATGCTTAAACTTTAGCAAAACTTATCACAAATGTCCTTTATAAGCTTTGTACCCACAGAAGATTTTTCAGTTGATTTGCTGGATTTAAAAGCCTGTCAAGTCTTACAAAGTGATGCATGAGAATTCTTCCTACTGGAAATAACAAGATAAAAATATGCTGTCTCTGTCTTGGCAAAAGCATCTGCTGAATGCAACAGAATGTTTCTTTTTCTTATAAAATCACACCATTTCATCAAATATTATTTAACATAAAATGTCTTTTCCTTTCAAATGATCAAAGCTAGGACATTACTGAAGGGAAAGAGTAAATGGTAGAAGAGGTAATTATTTGTATCAGAATATCAAATTAAAGTACCGATTGAAATAAGAGCACCACAGCAGGTTGCTCTGTAAAAGCAAAATGCAAATAAACAAAAGGGACAAAAGAAGGGAGCATGAAAGTACTAATTCCTACAGTTATTTGGAAATAGATAATTTTGTTTCTGAAAATATGTATATAACCAGTTTCCTACTACCCATTTAGATTTTGAATTTCCCATTGAAAGCAATGACAATTTTGAATAATTCAATGTATATATGAAAACTCTAAATTTTATTATGGACATGATTCTAAATAAGCAGGCCAAGATATCACAGGAAATATGCAGTGTAATCAAGAACTGAACCAATATCTCCTGCCTCTGACAATATTTTTATAACACAGTATTATTCTGAAGGAAGTTTCATGCTGTTACTGATGAAACAGTAGGTTTTTTTGAGTAGTACTACTGCCTGCAATATTTACAGGGATGGCTACAATGTAAATAACATCTAAATTGTTATATTTAAGGAGAGGTGCCTTGTTTGTCCCTATATCACCTAGAACCACCAATTGTTGGAGTAATTTCAAGGAATCTCAATTAAACCTGAATACTCTACAAATATCCAAAGAAGGGGCTTGCTCAAAGGAATATGAGAAAAAAATATATTTCAAAGTGTGTAATGTCAGTATAGAACAATGCATCATTGTTTTCTGAAGATAGATTTCTGCAAAATATGTCTCAGTGGAGAAAAAAAAAGAGGGGATGCAGAATATCAACAAAAGAATTGTCCTCTGAAAACAAGAATTGGAAAAACAATAAAAATAACCCCATCCAATGACATTTATTTACTTTTTGTGTGACCCTGGGCACCAGCTAAAAAGTCAGCCTGGAATTCGAAGAAGAATTATTGGAGTAAGGAACTGAATTAGGATACTCAGACAATATGCTGATCCATTTTGCATTCCTTAGGGTGATCACTGTCATGAATTTGTTCCCATTCAGTGATTAAAGAGTCACACAGCCTTAATGATTGTTGAAATTACAAATATGTATATATACATATATATATGTATATATAGAAGCCCCTAATTAAAGATTTTGGTGAATATTAATGACATTTCAGAGAACAATTCAGGGAACATCACACAAACATACAAAGCGTGCGTGCACACACACACACACACACACACACTAAAACAAAATCCAGCTGGCTGCCTGAAGGGTACAGACTTAGAGAAACAATAAACCAGAAAGTGAATATATCTCATATAGTAGTCAATTAAGTTTCAATATTCCCAATTAATTGTTGCCTACAGCAGAGAATGATTAGGCATTCTATTACCTGAAGAGCAAGAGGCATTCTGTCACTTTTTGGATAATATATATAGGGAAGGATAGGTGCACCAAATATCGGAAGAATATTTAGCTTAAACTATTTTGAAATTGAATTATCCAACCCCAAAATAGAGATGATTTAGCAAAAAATCACTTAAGCTACTTTGGGCCCCTTTGAGCTCCATGACCACTGTCCTGACTCCCTCCATTAATCTTGGAAAAATTTGGCACCGGTACCCACATAATACACAGATAACTACCTACAAAATGTATTTGCCTTTGTGTCAGGGAGTACTGGGCTTCATTCTGGAAGAAACCCTCACGGGCCATCACCTGTCTGTCATCTACATTGTATCTATCTATCTACCCTGTAGATAGACTTATTTGGCCAGTTCTATAGGAAGAATAGCCTTCCTCAATCTCATACAGTGCCTTCCTCAAATCCTCAAATCTCATGCAGTGCCTGTAGTTTGTTAAAGCCTTGGGTCCAAACCGTGTCCATAGTTTGTGATTCTGCCCATGGTTTTGGTTCCGATGAGCTGAGGATGCAGGCCAGGTAGCCTGAACTACTCTTCTGATTCTGATACCCCAGTTACTTGGTGTGAGCCCTGGGCTTCTCCTTTTGCCCCATGTGGCTCTGCAGTGTCTGCACTTATAAAAATATTCTTCTTTGTTGACATGGTGAGAGTAGAGTGCATAAGATTGAGTTTCCTTCCTATTATTGATTACTATCAGCAACAGCAAGGAAAATCAGAAAAAAAAAAAAAAAGTCTTCCTCTTGCTGTTTGATGGCGACTTCAACACCTTGATTTATTTCTTCATAAATTTCAGTTTATTTGACTGCAATTCACAACTTCACTACACAGACTTAAAATGTGGATGCCATTGGAAACTACAAAGAGAAACGATATTTCATCTATCAAAAAAAGGCAACTTCTGAGCACACATTTAAACTCTAGATATAGCATGCTAAAAGTCTACTGGGGAAAGGTCTGTCAGTATGAGCTTGTATATCAAAATGGAAGGTTCAGCTTTTCATAGCACAGCAGGTTTGGAAGTGACTTTGAAATGTATTCAGAATAGGTCACAGCTGAGCCTGGATGAGAAGAATTGTTCCTGGCTTCTAACCTTTACTTCTGATTGGTCTCCTTCCTTTCTATTTAATCTTTTCCTTCCCATTTATTTATTTATTTTTACAAAAAAAACAACCATCACAAAATGTCAGATTATAAAATCAAGGTGTTTCTGATTAATCATGTATCTTATCAATCAGAAGTTTACTTTAACAAATACCATTAATCACAAAATATTTTCGCTGTTCTAAGTACAGAAGTCAGGAATCTGCAAAATTACATAGACTGACAGATTGAAAAACAAAATAGAAAAGTAGTATCATGAGAGATATGTACTTCATAATCATTTACTTCCTTGGAGCTCCTTCTCAGCCTCCTTCACTTTTTAACTTTTCAATATCGATACTTATTTTACTTGAACATCAATCAGTATTTCTATTTCTTATTTCTTCTAGTGTTAAACCATTCTTCTTGCAGCATGTATTTTCTCTGTTGGTATATTTAGCCTTTTTTTTTCAAAATTATATAATAAATAAATAAAATATCTCTGTCTGTTACTCTGTCATCTATACCATATTTACCTAATCAGTGTTACACTACTTTCCCTTTTTTTTTTTTTTTTGCATTTTGAATACAACCTCTTCTTTCCTTCTCACATGTAACTTTTCAATAATGCATTATTTTCTCCTGAAAAAAAAAAGACAGACAAAAAGAGAGTTGCCTCCAAATGCTAAGCAAAACTGTGTTTTATCTGGGAGAGACTTTTATTTCAGAGAATATTTTGCTCTTTTTTATGAAAACTCATAATTAAAAATCAAGGCTGCTAAATGAAAGAGAGAGGAAAAAAAGTATATGCTGCAGACTTTTTTTTACTACTATTTTTCAAGTATCGAAATTTGAAAGATTTTTTTTGTTGTTGCTAAGGAAACTGCATCTTTGAGCTCTACTTTTAGGTAGCTAGCTAATGTTTTTATTGGTTTTAGATTATTTTTTATCAAGAAGAAAGTTCTCACTTTTATAAAAGCAAGGCAGTTACTATTCACTTTCCTACTTGGGTACAAATAATGGAAAAATGTGTCTAGAGACATATATGAAAGTATTGGGGAAATTCTCACATTTGGAATAAAAAAGAACCTATTCACATCTAAGAATACTAAAGTTGCTCTACCTGTTCAAACTGCTTGTCCATTTAGGTTTTCAAAAGATAAAATACTTTAGCTTTCTGTTCACTCTCTGTGTCCCTTTGTCTTAGAAAAGAAAAAAAAAATGGAAACACACATTTTCCTTTTCATTCCTGTGTAGGGAATATGTGAAAGAAAAAAATGTTGATCAGGCTCACTTTTTGGATGTAAAACATTTCTACTGCTATTCTGTCTCCTTTGAGATGAGGTGTAAAAAATGAACTTTGCATTCTAAGACCAACATTTACTTTCAGTGTGATTTTTGTAATGCATCCTTACATTTTGCAAAAGTCAACAGTTTTTCTCAAGGTCTTAGTTCATAAGATATTTAGAATGTGTCAACATTGTGTTCCAAATTATTTTGTCCATAGTTTCTTAATAATACAGATATTTGATGGAGGTCACTAAATGGGCAGAAGTTTTAAACATCCTTATAGTTTCTAAAAATGCCAAACACAAGAATAATATATGCGTTAATATATGGTGTTAATTCCTAGCAAAACATTTCTATTTTAGCTTCCCATAACTCAGAAATATCAACTTAGAGTTTAAAAGTCCAGCAGTTTCTATCTTGGAGAGATATTTCTAAGAAATCTGGAAGAACATGAAAGCTAGATTTCTGGTTACACATCTTAACTCTAGATTCACATGGTGTATGCAATAGTATAAAAGAAAATAGAAATCTTTAGTTAACAGCAATATGTCTATACAGTCATATTTAAGTTTTTGTGTTGTTTCATTTTGTGTGTTTTGTTCTTCCAGAAGGTTTATCCCAACAGAAAAGGGAAGACTCTCAGTTCAGAACTTGGAAATATTTCTCTGTATGTGTAGATATAATAAGGAAGGCTTATCTTGTGTTTTGGGAATTGATGTTCTGTGTAGAAGAACTATGGTAACCTCTAGCTATTTGTATGTACCAACTATAAAGATAAGCGGGCTAACCTAAGAAGTGATAGATAGTAGTTTAAGAGATAAAGATCAGTAGTAAGAATCAGATTATATTTTTTAAGATCTACATCAATGTAATGTTTATTTGTTTTACTGAATTTTATACGTTTTACTGAATGGGATGAATGTGGACATTTTAAGTTCACTGGTTTATCTTTTTGGAATAATCTAATTATAAAATTTACATCTCTTATGATATCCTTAAACTCTTTGACAAAACAAAGATTTTTATCGGGCATATTTTCACCAATACGATTTACATGGATGTAATGAAATGTTCGTATGTATCTCCTTTCCAAATCAGTCTATTCTGGGATTGTGTAATCAGGAAACACAATTGTTTAAACTTTACTTTTTTTTTGTCAGATAGTATGGATGTAAAAGATTATGCTTTCCATGCCATTATTTTACTGTAAAGAATGATATTAGTCATTTCATACTTAAGAGTAAATTCTGAATCTAAACGGATATCGCTGTATCAGCCTACAAGTATTGCAATGTACTGTACATGTGCTTGATGTTTGCCAGCTCAATTAATGAGTTATGATTTTAACTCTGCAATTGATGTAGTTAGTTTTAGAAATCATTCGGATTTTTCTTGCCCAACAAGCTATGTGTATCTTTATTTAACAATCTAGTGTGCAACAGTGAATGAAGGAATTCTTTATGGCATGCTTTATAGGAAGTTTTGTATTTTTTACTTAGCATATAAATGGTAATATTTTGCATAGCATACTTTGCAAGGGCCTGGTAAGTTGTCATTACTCTAGTTCAGGTCTAAAAATTTGCGTTGGGATGGAAAGGATATAGTCCTTCATATGTAATGGGAAAGGTACAGACATGCATCTTCATTCCCTTCCTCCCTTTGTGTTGCAACATGAGAATTATTCAGCAGCTTCACATCTGTGTGAGTGGCTTTCCAGGTGCAGCTCAGGAGTTGGACTAAGGAGGAGTCTTCTTGGGTAGCCAGCTGGTTCCTGCACTTGGATTCCCCTGGGACAGAGCCAGGCCATTAAGTGACATTCAGCTTCAGTGCCTGGAGACATTCATGAGTAAATACAATCGTCTTAAGTACCATGCAATAAGCTTTTTTGGTTTTGTTCCTTATAAAGCAATAGCCACCCATTACAGCATATGAAATTCACGGACTTCAGCTGGGCTACACTGCAAATGGCGCCCCATGTTGGGGCTTAAAGACTGAAGAGACTCAGGAAGCCCGAATCCGCCAACCTAGCCTAACTGACCTAAGAACGGAGTAGGGAGAACTCTGGTATGCACCCATCACCTAATTAGAGGTGAGTGGCTTACGAACTATGGGAGGTGGAAAAGTTTCAGGGATAGAAAGGCAGCCAGGACTAGCCACAGTGCATAGTGCACGAACAGAACTGGCAGGTTTCCAAGAAGGATTTAGTTACTCTACTAGAGTGGATTTGAGAGAAGGCACCTACTTTCCTGAAGGAAGGCAAACTCCAGCGAGAGGTGTGGGAAGATATCCAAAAGCACCTTAAGGAGGTATTGTTGGATGGTGATACCCCCAAGTTAAAATGTGACCACCTGGTGGCAGATCATGGTCACCTTAAAAACGGCCTGGGATCTTCAGGGAGACAAAAGGATTGCGATTTGTACCCACCAGACCCACATAACGGGGTTACAAAAGGAGATCGAGGGTCAGATCATTGGGAAATGTTTAGGAGAGAGGCAGTTGGGTGGGGGGACTTACAAATGTTAACAGCTATGCTAGTTGTCTACCTGTTGGCTATAGCTCTTGCTGTGCATTTGACTGCAAAAAAAACAAATCCCACTTCAAAAGGGAGAGGCAGGGAAGTGTTTTCAATGTGGAGAGAATGGCCATCTCAAGAAAAATTGAACCAAATGGCCGGGAGCTGGAGGCAAAGTAAAGACCTTTATTTAAGGTTACGCACAACTTACAGAGCTTTTGACCCTGTCCAGCAGCATGCACAACCCAGCAACCCAACCAACCGATCAGCCAGATGATCATGCTCCGACCACGCGCCAGGCTGTCCAGTGAGTTTCATGCACTGGCCATGTGGTCGCAGCTCCCGCCTCTCCTGCTCAGGCCTGCATCTGCCAAGGAGACCCTCTTTCTTACTGATTCAGGCAGAACCCACAAGCCATGGCTGGGCAGGGGCAGGTCTGGAGCTCGCACCACTGGGGTGTTGTAGGACAGGGACTGATGGCCCTGGGCAGGGCTGAGATGTGTTCAAGGCTTATGCTTAGAGTCCAGGGGTGGGCAAGAGCTGGCAGGGCCTTACAACCAGATCATTTGGGATCTGGAGCTGCCACTGACTCTTGCAATATTCTTCATATTTGAAAAGAGGAACATGACAGAAATTTTTCCTCAGTGAATCTGCTCTGTCTGCTCTGAGAGAATTTCCTCTTCAATTAAATTTATTATTTTATTATTAACACAGAGAAAGGATGCTAAGAATGAGATATATTATTTAAGCAAGCCCCATGCAATTTGATTCCTATAAACTATGTGTAAATCCATACCTGAGTCACCGTCCTCTCTTTGGAAAGCTCATGTTTTATTAGTTCAAAGAATAAGAAATAAAAATAGGAAGCAAGTCTGCCACTTGTCTAATTTTTGTAGTAATATGGCCTCCTTGAAAGCCTGTTTATTCCTATTCTCCACATTGGTTAATGATTTGCATGAGATAATTTATCTGTAAAAAGAAAGCAACAGCTACAAATTGCTTGTTTCAGCCTCTGCAGTTTTGCTTTAGGGAGTCTTATTTTCAATCTTTCGTAATTTAGCCTCAAGCACCTGCATCCCCGCTGAGGCTTTTGTTTGTAGATCAGTCTCTAGACAACCAATAGGAGGAACATGAGTTGCATGTTGCCAAAGCTGGGGATTCAGGCAGAGCCAGAGCATCAAGGTCCTTACCTTTGAATACAATTCCAGTACTGGATTCACTTGTTCAGTTAGGATTGAGGTGTGTTCATATTTTTGGGTGACCCAGGTGGCAGCAGTATGTCCTTGAGGTATGCCTGGGTTAGTGAATTAGACACAGTGAGGTTAAACTCCTGGACACTGCAGTTTGCTTGTTTGTACCATTAGATGATGGGCACAGCGCCTGACATGCTTCAGGACTGTGTAAACCAGCACTCTGCCGCACACTTCTCAGGCACAGGCTCAGAAATGTGAACACCCCAGGGACTATTGCTGACTGCTTTGGAGGCTGAAAGAGTTTCCTAACGCAACACCGCTGCTCTGTCACCGCTAGCGGTTGTGTCTGGGAATGTGTCTGTGCACATTTAATTTTGCAGTACAGATATAGCCACAGGGGCCTTGCAGAGGGGAGTTTTGTATGTGTTCCATGTTAAAAAAGGTAACCACCTTCTTGGCCAGTGTGCACGAAAGTGAGTATGAACTGTTTGTTTATGGGGTTCATGTTGTACTCTAATTAAACATTTTCTTTTACCTTTTGAATATCTAGTTTTGTGTCTATGCGTGAAAAGTTAAGAGGAATAGATCATATATCTCTCTATATATATATTTCTTACATGTTTGTGTCTTGTGAACACAGAGGGAATGTGGAAGATGGGAAATATTTAAAATATTTCATATGACCATTTTTTCTCTAACTTTCCAAATACTACTTTGTTGGGATTCGTGATTTGTGATATAGGTCTATAACATCTCCATTAGAAATAATAGTGTCCTTCTCATGACCCAGGTACTAGGCATGCGCATTTAGAAATTGTACAGGGGGGTCCAGATACCCTTTGGGTGACCCCTGAGGCGTGCGCATGCTCGGTCAGGCTACCAGGCCTGACCGAGCATCTTCCAGAGCATTCTGGAAGGGCCTAGAACCTGAGAGGAGGGGGCCGGAGCCCCAAAGGTGGAGGCCAGGGGCGGTCTGCCCCGGCAGGCCACCCGCCCACTGACTGGGCTCCCCCAATTACCTGGGACCCCCAATTTGCATCTCACCTATCCCGATGTCGCTCCTCCCTGTTCCCACGTTTCCTCCTCCCCTTACCTACCTTATTTAAGTTGTGTTTTCGCGCCAATAAAGGCTTTTTGCTGATGGTTTTCGCTGCACCTACTCCTGGCCAGTGAGTGTTTTTCTTCTCGTGGCTTGGCCTGATTCCAATTACCCGGTCGGCAGTACATTGGTGTGCAGGCCTCTGCGAGGGTGCACCTGCACATCCGTGAGGGCTCACCCTATGACCAGCGGCCTTTCGAGTGCTCGGTTCCTGACGCCTGAGGAACTCCCTGGAAGTGGTCATCGACCGTTGTCCCCCTGCGGTTTTTCCTAGGGAGCGGTAAGAGGGGCCTCGACCTCAGGGTGGTGGGAGGCAATAAAGATCATTCTGGGGTTACAAAGATCACGCGGCCCCGGGAACCCCCTCTAAGAGTCGCCGCAGGAGGCATGGGGGGGCGGACCCAGGAGGTTCCCTACAAAGACCGCCGCCTGAGGCATTGTAGGGGATAGCTTTCGGGCCTAATGCAGACCACCGCCTGAGGCAGCGTTAGGGCCTGTAGGGGCAGCTTGAGAGGGCGCATGGGAGGTACGAGGTCAGTAAGCGTTGCGCGCCTCATCAGATGGTGACCCCCACGTGATCGCCCCAGGGGAACCACCGCGGCCGGCCAACAACTTACAGCAGGCGGTGCGGGTCACTATCGGTTCTCCGGATTCCTCCCTTTAATTCACCTACCTCGATTTAGTCTGCACTTTCGGTTGTGGAGTCTGCACCGGTCGCCAGACATCGCAATGGGAAGCTGTGGATCGAAAGTCGAGGTCCTCAGGTTAGGGTCTTGCACCGGAGGGTTTGCTGGGACTCCGCGAGTCCTCCCTGTTATAGGGAAGTGGACATGGGGCGCGGAGGGCCGGGGCTTGGTTGGGGGGGTTGGTGGTTGTCCGAAACGGCCTTCAACCAGCCGCGGCAGGGGACCCCTCGGGTTCGGAACGGGCCCGAGGTGGACCCTCTGCAGGATGGCTCGCCTGCAGGGGATGGGGGTGAGGGAGCCACCGGGAGGGATTTTCCTCCTGGAGTGGGCTAGCGGGGCCCAGGGATCAGGCCAGGGGCAGTCTCTGGTATCCAGATGCAGACCCGTTATACATACTATGTATGTGATTCATTTTATTTTATTTATTTAATAGTTATCCCCTTCTTCCCAACGGGGAGGGAATCCCACTACAGTCCTTGGGGGCCCCGGTGCAGAGTTGCCGCCAGAGGCAGCACAGGGGTAACTCCAGGGCCCTTCGCGCCGATCGCCGCCTGAGGCAGAGCGAAGGTGGGGGGTGCGGGCTGCGGCGAAGATCGCCGACGGAGGCATCGCCGGAGCAGCTCCGAGGCCTCTTCGGAATGGGAATTAAGGGGGATGGGTTTTTAAAATATTTATTACTATTTATTGAATATCTATTTATTAGATATATATTTGTTAATTATGGTTAGGATATAATGTCACCACATCCCCATGCCTAACCGTGTCGCCTTTCTCCTCAGCGAGGAGAGACAGGCGGCGGGGGATCTCCTAGTACATTTCATGAGTAGATGTACGCCTGCAGTGGAGGAGAAGAAGGTTCGAGGTTTCCTCGAATGGGCTGCCGCTGCGGGACAGTTCCCGTCTGTGGAAGCCATTTTGTCCCCAACGGGGTGGGAGCCATTGGGGGAGTTTCTGGGGCGTAATGGCGGGCGGGGGAGGGCGGCGCGAAAGCGGGAGGCCATTTCCCGGGGCATCGTGGCGGCTCTCCAAGAGCAGCAGGTCCGAGGTCGCATGGCACGTGCGGCACAGGCCTTCTGTCACCGCGAGCTGAGTCGTCGTGCGTCGCGGGACGGAGGACCGGATGTCGCGCCGACATCATCATCGCCATCGCTCCCCGGACTGGAAGCCGCGCCCCGGAAATCGTCACCAGAGACCTCCCCACTAGCTCTGCCCAGTGATCGTGATCCAGCGCCAACGTCACCAGGCTCCCCCCAACCGGCTCCACCCCAAGAGGCCCAAGCCATCGGGCTCGACGCGTCCGTCAGGCCGCCTGCGCCGTCCGCGCCGCTTGCGCCGTCTGCGCCGCTCGCTGTCCTGCGCGACGGCATGGGGGGTGGGGCGCGGGTCGCACCTCCCCCACCGCTGAGCGGTGTGGAAGGCGGCGACGCATCGCAGCTACTGCTCTACCAGGGAGAAATGTCATCCCAATCGGGAACTGTGGTAATGTTGGCAAGTCAGGATGGCACGGGGCTGCGTGACTTTAATGAACAAGGCTGGGACCAGCTGGTCAGTGAGGCCCTGATTAAGGGGGACTTGGGAGTAGCTGCAGCCATGGAGGGACAGTTCGCCCTCCCTGTGGTGCAGTCTATGTCCCAAGACGGTCAACTAGTGGCCTACTACCAAAACTCTTGCTTTGGGCAAAGAGAGGAGGGCTAAATCTAGCTGTCTATGACGAACTGAATGGCCCTTTAGAATTGAATAGGAAATGTGTTTTAGAGAGTTACACTGACTGAGACAGTTGGAAGCCTCAGCCACTGGATATTAACTTTTAACACTGAATCTTCCTGGGGTGAGCTTCAAAAGAAGAGTATAGAGAGAGTGTGTTTAAGAAAAAGAGCAGGAGAAAAACACACTGGAAAACATGGAGGCTTCCAAAGCCACAGGTTCTCTGTGAATTTTGAAGTATGATTTAGGATTGGTTTTGACTCCAAGAATTTTAATTCTGTACTCCAAATAACTATTAATGCTGCCTTGGTATAGGAAAACAAACAAATTCTTTCTTTCTTTCTTTCTTTCTTTCTTTCTTTCTTTCTTTCTTTCTTTCTTTCTTTCTTTCTTTCTTTCTTTCTTTCTCTCTTTCTCTCTTTCTCTCTTTCTCTCTTTCTCTCTTTCTCTTTTTCTCTCTTTCTCTCTCTCTCTCTCTCTCTTTCTCTCTTTCTTTTTCTTTCACTCTTTCTTTCTCTCTCTCTCCCTCTTTCTCTCTCTCTTTCTCTCTCTCTCTCTTTCTCTCGTTCTTTCTTTCGTTCTATCTATCTATCTGTCTATCGATCTATCTATATCTTGCTGCAGTGGTCACTGATGATCTCCTGGGCTTCCCAAATTCATTGAGAGTTAATATCTAGGGCATAGGTGATAAAGAGAGATACAGTGACTAGAGTCAAGCCAAGTAAGCTCCCCTTTTATGTAAAGATTAATTTTTTGCTTTTAGACCAATTCAAAAAAGCTATGTAAAACAAATCAGGATCTTGAGGAAAAATCAGTAGAGCAATCCTGCAAAATAGATTACTGAAATAAGAAAATCTTCAAAAAGAAAGTAGGAAAAAGTGGAATTTCTGCTGTCATAAGCAGAGTAGTCATGAAAAAGGAATATCTTTGTTCAGATTTAATATTTTCCACAAACTTAGGAAATGGGGAGTAGATATGTTAATCACAGACTTGCTCACTCTTTTTAGTGGTTGCCACCGACAGAACAAGAGGAAATGGCCACAAACTGAAGCATCAAAAGTTCCACAGGAACTTAAGGAAAAATTTCCTGACAGTGAGGGTGACAGAGCGCTGGAACAGGCTGCCCAGAGAGGTTGTGGAGTCCTTCTCTGGAGATCTTCAAAACTTGCTTGAATGCAGCCCTGTACCATGTGCTCTAGGTGGCCCTGCGTGTGCAAGGGCGGGTTGGACTAGATGACCTCTAGAGGTCCCTTCCAACCTTAGGCATTCTATGATTCTTCCTGCTGTCTTTCTTCCTGTTCTGTGCAGATAGACAAAGCTTTCGAGCCATAAATCTGGCCAGAACATAACTATTCTATTTCTGCGTAGCTTTCTGATTCTGAAATGCTTTTTATCTGGAAGGAAAATGAAACACTGTGATTTTTTTATATCTAGATGAATATATGCAAAAAGCTTAAAAAATAAACAAATAAAACCTAATGATTCTTTCATTTAAAGTACACTTTCAGACTCTCAAAAAATGCAAGATCAGTAGGGGGAGGAGAATCCATAACTTCCGTTTTCAAAACCACACTGTCAGACACCAAATCATGAATGAGTATTCAAGAAAATTATTCATATAAATAGGAGTTAATAGGCATTTTTTACACTATTTTAATGTATATTGCCCTTTCAGCCCCAGCCATAGCTTCCTCAATACAGAGAATTTTGGTCTGTGTCATGAAAACAAAATTACTCATTATAATGTTTATTTAATGCTTCAATTAATAGAAGTTTGATGAAATGCACAGATTCTTCCCATCACTTTTACTGGAGATGGTGGAATTAAATTGAATGAGCACCTTGGCACTGCAAAAAGAATTAAGCAGTCTGTGAATATGAAACATTCTTTATCTGCCTCCTCTCCTCCTCGTTCAGATTAAAACTGCCTTCATCAAGGCAAATTATTCTAGCTGGAATTAAATATATGCACAGTTATTAAATTATTAGTGTGACCTGGAGACCTGAGAAACTGATAGCAAGTTCTGGTGCGAGACACAATTTTTCTTATTACAGATAGCCTCCATATTTTATAATGTATTTGAATATTTCAAGTTTTGTTGCTTAAACAGACAGTTTTAGGTAGCTACAAAATACTCTGAAATGGACCGGTCAGTTTTGTCAGTTGAATCAATTTTGGTTTGTTTTAAACAAACATTTGCTAGCCAAAGACTGGAAACAACCTCAGGTAAGAACCAATAATAAATGCAATGATAAGAGATGTCCACCCTCCCTGGCCACCTTGATTTGTCACTGCCCTTGCTTTTTATGCAGAGTATCTTAAGGAATTTGATAAAAATCGCAAAAAGGATTGCAGTGAGGGGCTTCTTCAGAAAACAGGGAACGTAAATTCACATCCAGTGAGTGCTTTACTGCTCATTTAAAAGATAAAGAAGCATTCTGTGAAAACCATTCCTAGCCATTCCTAGTAGAGTGAGATGGAGAAATTGTGTGCGTTTCAGGCATGCAGTTTCTTCAGACTATTGGTTTTGGTTGCTATTAAGAGTCGTTTGTTAGGTATTCCAAAACCGATACTTATTGTTTCCTAGGTAACTTTCCCTTGAAACTTTAGCTGCTAAATGAAATGAACAGAAGTATGGAAAACTAAATTTTGCTACTGCACACCCAATACAAAAGCAAACAACAAAATGTGTTTGTGGATCCATTGTGATTACCTTCCTTGGGTATTCAATAGGTATTAGGTATTTAATAATCTTTTTCTGAAATAATTGAAATACTGTATATAACATCAAACCTGAGACTTTAACTATTAACAGATCATATGTATATATATACATGTATATGTTTATATAAATTTATATATAGAAAACCTTTTATACTCACTAGTAGGGATTTAATGAGAAGATATATTTTCTTCTATTCAGCGGAACTGCATGTTTTCTGAGAAAGTTTTAATGTCTGTCCTAAAATGAGATATTTATTTCCCAATGTATTTCCTTTCAGAGAGAAAGTTACCATTTGAAAAGACTGCATACATACACTGCATTATTTAAAATTAAAATCTAAGGGAAAAATCCAACCGTACTGGCACAGCTGTATGCCCTGCATTAAAAAACATTGACAAACTGTGACAATGTCTCAAGCAACCTACACATGCCTATCAACTAAGAATGTCAATTGACATTTGAATCTGAAAATCAATATCTGAAAAACTGAATTCAACATTTCTAATAGGGTAATTCTAATAAGCTATAATTAACAAGTAGTTACACAAAAACTGAAAATAATAAAATCTGATTTCCTATGGATTTGTGTCTGAGAAGCCGAACACTTTGAGCAACTAATCTTCTCATCAAAGTACTAAACAGGTATAAAGAAAGTCCAGTTCTTGAAATAAGGAAGCTACTTGACTGTGAATATGAATCTAGAACTTCTAGCACTGATTCTTCAGACTAGAGGGGAAATGACTTTTCCCCTCTTATCACCAGCTTGAGCTTGCTAGGTTATATACTACTGATCTGAGAAAGTAAACCAAGTAAAGTAAAACTAAAATCTGATCAGACATGGCCAGTAGCTGACAAGCCAGAGGGATTTGAAGGAGAACTGGGTGATGCAGTAGGGGGAAAACAATGTCAGGAATTTAGAAACTATGAGGTACACAGATTGATAGTCATATTGATGAGAGGCCTGGTCAGGGGAGGGATCAGTGATCATACAAAGGAAAGAACATAAAATAGAAGGAAAAGTTAAAATCAAAGATAAGGAAGCCAAATAATCCATTCTATGTCCATTCTGCAGCAATAAACTGGCAAATTTAGTCAGAATAATGAGAAGCGAGAAAATGGAATAGAAAAGGAATGCAATTAGAACCAAATATCACAATGAACAACTGAGAGCAACGAGTAAAGAAATTTTGTACGTGAATATGTAGCAGAAATAAGATATTGAAGACAGTTTTTAAGCTCCCAGATTATTAAAGCCATTGTTTAAATGAGGATATGGTTTGAGGCACCTGCTGTGTTGTGGACCTGGTGTGTTTAGAACTGAAAAGAATATTTTCACACCAAATGATATTTTTCTTGTATTCTTTTTTCTAAGAATGGTCAAGCTCACACTGCAGCCCTCTCCTTTAGAAAACCTCTTTTACATTGTACTTAACTCTGCAATTTTTATTTGCAACTGTAAATCAGGTGTGTTGTGTGTGATCCAGAGTATTGGGCTTCTATCACCCAGGCCTACTTAAATTATCAATGACTTCCTCCCTTTCCATATGTTTGGATTTCTTTAAAAAGAACCTCTGTATATGTACAGCCTCACATCATAGTCGGGATACAGGTAAGTTGTATGCTTAGTCATCAGGTCTGCAGCTTTCTCCATTTAGTTTGCCTGCTCGACAACATAGAAATTGTGATTTCTTTCCCCAGGTTAAAAAGGTTGGAAGTTATTGGGGAACACACACACACACACAGGACAAATGAATACCTCTAGAGCACTAAAATGTCACTGATAACCTTTTGCTTGTAACTTGACTATAGGAGCTGTAAGTTACGTATATATCTGTAGATAAAAAGATGTTTTACCTAATATACCAAACAATTCACCTATCATATAGAGTATTCTTTTACTTTTTGCACACTGCTAGCTTTATTCTGAAAAGTGACTTAAGGAGAAAGATGCTAGTCAAACTGTCTATCCTATATATTTCCCAGTATCTCACCTTCAGTCTTCTGTTTCTCATAGGTGTTCTTGTAAAGAACATATTTAACAACATGAAATTTATGGTTTATGAATTATTGAATAAATCTTCATTTTAGATGTTTATTACCTTTTCATAACAGCTGACAATGAAATGAATGATAAAGAATTGAAATGCCAGAATAATAGTTCAACTTCTCACAGTTATATAAAATCACAATCCAGTTTGCCTTAATCCTTCAAAATTGCTTCATACTTGGGCTAAGCAAAGTAATAAGTCGTTCGAAAAGAAAAATAATTTTCCAGAATTTTTGCACTTCATTTTAATTCTTTTTTCAGTCTTGTTAGGATACTGGCATGGAAGGTCATAATGAAAGCATTAATTACTCAATGTTCAAATAGTAAATTTACTATTTGAGAAAGAGGACAGATTTACAGGAATAAAACTGAAATCTTGTGTCTTTAAAAGACTAATGGCCTGAAGAAAAAAGGTATAAGCTTCCTAGTGAAATGTCCTTGACTTTGAAAGGCATCTAGTCATTTTTGTGAAGAAAGGGTATAATGCAGTGCCCCATGTTTCATATTTATTACTCTTGAAGTAAACGTGTTTTAAAAGATTTCTAAGAAGGGCAGGTAGTACTATTTTGGCAGTAATCCTTCCTTGTATTTTAATTTCTTCTCTCACAGAAAATGGGTTAGGACTTCTACATTTATATTGTTAAAAAAAAAAAAAAGTAACCACCATAACCACTTTTAACTCTGTCTCAACCCATAACAGTAGCAGCAGCATCAACAGGATTTTAATTCCCTCCAGAGATTGTTTTATCTTGAAAATTAAGGTTAGGTATCAAAAGCAAAGGTTTTCAAAGAAATAATGGTAGGTGACCATCTGACTCACACTGACCCTGATGAAAGGTAGGCATAAAAGTCACTTTTATCTTTGATATTCTCTGCTGAATTGCAGATAATAATATTTGAAGTTGTATTAGATTCTGCAAAATAGCAAAAAACCTATTTATTCTTTCAAGATTCTTTTTCGACTGTTTTTCCTTTCTAGCAGAACAACAAAACCAGGAGTAAGCGGAAAGGGAGAAAGTCATTTTTGGTCCAGTTCTACTACTTACAAAGACAATCAAAAATTACATCAAGACTCCTCTGTTTTATTCCTTGAAACAGCTTAAAATGGTTAAGTTTTTAAAATCAAGAAATGTTGGGGGACATGGGGAGATCTTTACAGGCCTCAAGTGAGGCCTAGGTCTGTGTAGGCCTCGGGCTGCCCAAAGGTGACCCCTGGTGCCTGCACAGGCTCAGTCGTGCCACTTGGCACGGCTGAGCGGTCTTGCAGAGCACCAGGTGGTTCATCACACCCATGAAAGAACATTCTGGCAGCCCGAAGGTGGGGGC
>JAUBNY010000789.1:1133029-1145741 GCA_032275445.1 Crypturellus soui
CGCGACCGGACATCGCAGAGGATCCAGGATCCCGGAGGGTGAGACAAGCCGGTTCCCCGGGGGGGCCAAGATCACGCGCGGGAGGGTCGGCGCGTTGAAGACCTGTGGCCTAGTGCCAGCCCCGGCCAGCAACCCGCGACAAAGAAAAGCTGTAATTGCACAGATGTCTTGAAGGACCATTAACTGTATTTGGATCACTGTTTTATACTCTAGTGCAATAACAGATTTAAATAAATGATTCTTCTGTTAAATTTCCATTGTTTAAGAGAAGTAACAATTTATCATAGGGCAATGTGAATGGAATTGTCATAGCATCATAAAAATGACTCATGGTTATCTCATTACAGCTAAAAACAACTCTTAATAACTTTTAATTGTCATCTCCCTTAATACTTTTAATTGGCTTTTCTTTTAGGTTTGCAATTAGCACAAAGAAAGGAATCATTACTGGTATGCAGAACAAAGAGCCAACCTTTAATTATCAACAAAGTAACCAAAAAGGCAAGTAGCCTTCTATATAGAAATGACATTCTATAGCATTTGATAACAGGACTTTGAATAAAAGGTATAAATACATCTTAATATTTGCAAAAAAATCCATTTCAGAAACTGTTGAGACACAGATGGCTTCAGTTCAGCAATGAATTAAAATCTTACATGTCAAAAATTAAAAAGCTAGCTTGTTCAATGCTGCTTTCAAAGAGATAGGCAGAGAAGTGTTATGAAAATACAACTCACATCTGACTATTTAGGCTTTTTAATATTGAATGTGCAAAAGGACAATTCTATTACTTCAAGTTAATTCATCATCTGAAAAAGAATAATTTCCAAGTACTAATGATGGTTGAGAGAATGATTACATATGATAATAGGGTTATTCTCCAGCTACAATTATCCTAAGTGCATCCATTCCAGGGAGTAGTTCCTGCCAGTCCTGGCTTTATTGGTACAGAATGACAGACCCCTTCTGAGAGGACTAGCTACATCATACCACACAAACCTTCAGCTAGAGTCTCTGCTGGGCTACCTGTCATCCTGAGTCATATTTATTTATTTACTTGTTTATTTATTTAAGTTAAAAACATCTGAATTAATGAGACATCCTGCATAATCACATATGGTAGATGATTCTTATTGGAATGGTGTTAGAGGACTCCTTTTCCAGTGCAGAAACAGACAAACGATGCAGTCACATCCATAATGTTAGGGTTCCCTTTTGTGAGTAATTTTTAAAATGTGGGATTTGAACTGGAAGGAACTGTTTATTAGATACACATTCTTTTACAGTCACCTTCCACCCTTGCTTTACAGAGAGGTTAGTATCCTAATTGTTATTCAGTATATGCGGATGTTCTATGTCATGACTGTTACCTAGCTTTGGTAAGTAAGTGCACATTCTTGCTTTTTCATAGCTTCAAAGCCCGATCATTTTAGAAAAATGAATAAATAAATAAACAGAATAAAACAAAAAAATGGCTTCAGATTATGCAGTTAACTAGAGGACCATATTCTTCATTGAAGTTTAAAAAGAAAAAACATTTCATTACAAAAGACCCTGGCTTCCACTACTAATTTCTACAAATCTGAGAGCAAATCTGCTCTTCTTTTACTTGAACACGTATTTGTATTTTATTGCAAAGCAAAGAATGACTATATATGAATGCTGGAATGAATCATCTCAGTGAGTTAGCATGGCAGGTAACATCATGCAGAATTAAAGAAACAAAAAAGGTGAATAAATATGAAAAGAATGATTATTGTCCCCTGATATTTTCTCTTTCTTATGATACTGTTATAATTTATAGCTGTGTTGGGAATTGAATGCAGAAACTTGTATGCACTAAATAATACCAGACCTATCCTCTGAAGAATACCTGTCAACTTTTATTATTATTATTTTTTTCCTAATGGAACCTTTTTCCATTGCAAAACTTTGATGTTGTTCTGGGGAAAAATAAATTAGGTGTTATGCTATCATAGAACATGTTCGCCGCTGCCTTCTGAACTGAACCTCAGTGAATGCTGAGAACAGCTTTTTGCCTAAAGTATGTTGCTTCTATAAAAGAAGGCAGCTTTAGTGAGAACTCAGCAGATGTGAGCTGCTTCTCAGAAGAGGCATAAGGAGGATGTCAGCCTGCTCATTTTAAAGTTCAGCTAACTTGCAGCAGGAGTGGTGCACAATGAGAGTCTCCAAGCTAGTGGTATGGCAGCTATTTCTTTAAGCTGTAATCCATGTGATCCCTGATGGACATCATCCAAAAACTTCCTGCATGCCTTACTTTGCAAACCTCTCTCTGTGTGTCATGGGATGTTGGGAACAGGATAAACAGGATGGGCACAAACTGCAATTGCTGAGGCTCTGAAATCCCCAGGAATGATACAGCAAGCAAATAAGAATTCTCAGTGTGATGCTGCTACAAGCAAAGGCCAATGCTCCGTTTAAATACAGAAAGGTAATGCCAGTATATTACAAAGTTTTTTATGCATGAAGTTCATATTCACACACTGAGTTATTCTCTTCACGGTTTGAAAGATATGAGAAATATAATGGAAAATAAAATTAAAGGTCTGAAAAGTGATGTAAGTGTTCTGAATATAAAGAGACTGATGGAGCTAAATATGATGCACTTCAGGAAAGTACAATCAATATTAAGACATGATCGCTTCCTGAAGTGTGTGATTCTACAGCATAACAATGCAAATAAAAAGGAATTGTTCACAGCCTCAGAACTTGAAAAGGAAAAAGAACAATGACCAAAAGCTAAATAAAGAAAAGTCTGAGCTGAATAAGGAAAAAAAACAAGATTATTAACAGGAAAAGCAGTCAAGAACACTAATAGGTTACTAAAAATGGGACAACTGCCTATATTAGGAAGTCGTTTAGATTAAACAGTAATGAGTCTTACAAAAAATACTGAGGATCAGAATGTGTAATATGAAAAGTCCTTCCTGGTTCTGTCACTTATGATTCATTAGAGTGTTTTTTTTTTTTCCCTTTTTTTTTGTGCAATGTGTTGATTTCCCTTATAATTGCTTCTGAAACAGCCCTTAGGGCAGCAACATGATTAGATTATTCTTTCAGAGTATCTTTTATTTAAAAAACATTTTCCCTCCATCAAGTTTACTCCAGGCTTCACTTTCAATGTCTTAGATGCTTTTAGTTTAAATTAGCTTTAATCTCCAAAGATTTAATTACTTCCAAGTGTCATGAATGACCTTATTTACACTCTCTGATGCTTAAGCTAGTTCTCTTGATTTGACTGCAGAAATTGTGCTGCTCTATTTTATTTGGGCTCTAGATGGGATCTTCAGACAGTGAACTCTGCACCCCAGCAGAGCTGTCATATCTGTATCCTCTTTATTTTATATAAATTCTTGAATGAAAGAACTTTTGAATTTCTTTCCCTCTCCTTTCTTCTTTGGAAATGTGATTCAAGGTTGACAGTAGCGATGCAGTATTCATATAATACTGAAGATCAAAAATTTCTGACCTCAGTGTGCCCAGTGAATATGTATTTAAAAAGGGGGAAGAGGTAAAAAAGAGGAAAGAAAGCCACTTCAAAAGTTACAGAGGCTTCAGTCTTTGCATTTTAAGAAGACAAAGCAAAGTCAGGAAAAACAGAGATAAAGAATTTATACCTTACATTTGGAAGAACTGCATATTAGTTTGTTGCAACTGCCAGTCTGCATTGCCTTCCTCCTACTCTCCCCACATCTGAGATTTTCTTTCTATCATTTTTTAGACCCGTGACAACAGCATCTAGACCTCATTTTTTATTGCAGGATTCCTCTGTCAAATGCATAATTGGCTAGCTACTTGATTTGAAAGTAGTTTATTCCTCATGAGACATCACAAATTTATGTTAGTATTAAAGTAAGTTAATTATTTGCTGTTGGTATATTAGTAGCAAAAAATGTTGCTATTCTCACCAGTATGGGAGGAGTGAAAAGCAAGCATTTCTCTTTTAAAATGTTTATGTAAAATGCCCAAAACTTATGTATTAGATATATAGGTAATAATGAAAGAAATGTGATGTGTATCTATTTGACTCACATATTGTTGGGGCCTTAAGTACAATGAGGCTCATTAAAACCTGGAGTACTCTATCTATTGAATTGCATTTCTGATATTTTCTATAAATACATCATATTAAAAGAGCTAATTTGGAGAAGCAGTGATAAAAAATGCTCAGGACATCCTCTTTTATTTTTTCATAAAAGTGGATCCAATGAAACCTGGTTTGTACGCAATTTTTGTACTCTTAATATTTATTTAGCTGCCCTGTTGTCAGAAATGAATGCATTTAATAATTTAATAATTCTGAAGTAAATAAAAGAAAAAAAAGAACAATGCCAAAACATTCACTATAGATTTGTGATACAGTTTTCAAGGACATGAGTGCTGATTTTTCCCTGCATTTGTGTAAAAAGCATTTGTATTGTCTGACCATCCAATCAGCATCATGAAGGCTAGTGATGACTGGACCGTTGGTGCTCATTAAGGTCTTGAACCAGAAGGTAATTTGGACTCAGTTCATCAAGGGGATTTATCTCAGAATCAAATTGTGCATGATATCAATGGGATTTAGGTGAGAGACTTCAAGTCACAATCTTGGAATGTGATATTCAGCTGCCAGCTAGCTAGAACCTAAAGCCCTTCAGCCTTAACTGGGATGACATACTGACGCTCAGGTTGGACCTTAACTAGCCTAATACATGATTCATACTTTTTTTTTTTTTTTTGAAATCTGAACACCTCTGATGGAGACTTTTTCACCCTGATCACTTCATGGCATTTCAGCTCCTGGTGGCCTGAATGTGAGTGCCCTGATGCACTAACCACAGCATCATGGGCACTCAGTAATGCTCATGGAGAAATCTGATGGCAGTGTCCTTGACCCCTGCCCTGCTAGTGTGTTTTGCTGCACCTTCCATGGTTCACATGGGTTCTTAGGAGAGCATGTTTGTCAGGAGTGGATGCATCATGACAATGGTCCATTGTACAGCCCATCGCTTCTGTGTCTTCACTTCTGAGATGGAAGAGAGATTAAAGAAGGCACTCTTGATAATATAACACATGTGTAAGATGACAACATCTTTCTTATGTATTTCTTTCCTCAATTCTTGAGGATAAAAACAGTTGTCTTTTTTATTCCCTTTGTTTCTCTCTTTCCTAGCTCATAGCCTTCTTTATATTCAGTCATCCATGAAAACCGTCACTGTTCCTCATATGAAGCAGAAGCGTTATGTCAGAGATTTATTTTTCAGCCCTGATATCAGACATGATTAATGGCAAACAGTTCCTGAATAATCATTTTCTTTTCTGAAGAGCTAAGGCCACCAATGCAAGCATAGCTCTTGCAGCAGCTGGCCCCTACTGCTCTTTGCTTGGAAGTTTGTTTGCTTCTGATGTTTCCTCTTAAAAAAGTACAGAAATGGGGTGCCCACTTCATAAATTCCACATGATACCACGAGGATTAGACAGGAGATGTAGATTGATGAGCAAAAGTCTGAGTCCTTGGGTACTATTTGTAAAGGAACTATACTTGAAAGGATCCAGTTGTGGCTCAGATCATTTCTCTACTTCATACAGAATAGGATGAGAGCATGACTGTCCTCTATTTCATGCCAGAGTTATCACAGTCAGAGAACTATCCAGTTTGGTCCAGGGCAGAGCTCAGAAACAGACTAACATACATGTATCATGTGGAACTTGATGACCCTTGAGAATAAAAAAGAAAGTCAAGAAATTCAATTAGAAAAGAATTCTTATATTCCATCTGTTTATATTTAAAATATAAATCTATTTCAATCTATATTACGTTATTTTTTTTTTCTGGCAATAGAAAAATGCATCCTAGCTAAAGATCCTCTGTCTCTCAAGAGTCTACTTCCTATTTCTGAAAAGAGAAAACTCTTAACATTCAGTGGGGTAAATGTACCTATGATCTGTAAAAGATAGGACAATGATTATATTGTAACATTAAATCAATTATCTTAACATTTTCAAACTTATCAGCAGTCTTTGGAGGTGCAATCAAGGAGCAAGTCAGTACACACTGTAGATCTCTAAGGGCTATATATGAAATCACCTGAATGGTCTTAGTCCATTGCTCTCTCAGAAACAATATCTATAAATGAAGATGCATATCCAAATGCTATGTATGGCTGGAAAACATCACTGTCTTCCTACAAAAGCAGTGAGTTTTAAAAAATAAAAATTTAAGGTCTGTGAGGCAGAGGGAGAGGATAGGGGAGAGAGTCCTTTTGAGGGAGAATCAAAATTAATTTTTTTTTCACTTTGAGCTTCCATTGAAACAGTAAGAAGAACTACTAGCCCAGCTGAGGAGAAACAGCAAGCTGGCGTTCTCAGAGTCCACATGCAGCTTCCGACTTCCCTTTTCTTTGATGTTCAGCCTCGAATCTACAACCTCACAAATCCATAAATTTACAATCCCATAATTAGATTTCTTGGCTGTGTTTCTCAATACTTTGTTCATGTAAACTTATCAACAATACTTTTGTATTATAAAGTTGCAAAGACAGAAGTGCCAGAGCTCAAAGTATAAATAGCACCTATAGAATCATCTGTTAAAAGCAAGAAAATGCATGAAAACATGTTAGTAAGTTATTAGAAAAATAATTTATTTGTGTTCATCATCAATAGATAATTATGATCTGCATTCTACTCTATATGACTAGTATCAAAAGGATAGGTAGGTCAGCTCTAGGATTTTCTGTGGGGGAGCCAAGGGGAAAGGTTTTAACATTAGCCTACTAAGAAATGGCAAAAATGTTCCAAACACCAAACTGATCAGCTCTCATAGATAGGCAAATCAAGTTTGTTTTTAACACCAATGTCTCCTTTAAACATAGAGGATAAGGGTTTTCCTTGTTTGCTTCTTTGTTTTCTTTTCTCATTTTAATTTGGATTGTTCTATTTGTTTGCTTGTCTTTTTTTTGCTCATTTCTTTGTTTTCTATTTCCAGGCTGAGCAGTTTTAAATTTTTATGCTTTCAGATTCTTCTGTAGTTTAAAGGTTTCTGATAATTTATTCTTCTAAAACAGGAATTGGAAAGAAAAATGCACTATACATTTAGCAGTTAAGCTTTAAAAGACTGGAAAAGCTAGATGTTAAAGCAATGTTTAAATTGACATTCTAAGGTGATTTATAAAACTGCAAATACACACCAGACAATTTTTTCCTTCGTATTTCTACCACTGTTTCAACTATTAATCTTGAAAGAGAGGAATTTCAATGCAATGCTATGTTACCTTTCTCCCTTCCCACAGGGCTCCCCATAAAAAGCAAGAGATGTCAATTGTAAGGGTAAGATCCAACTTAGAAAAATCGAATAACAAATACTGTAACTGTCAGCTCCTGTGTTTGCAGAACAAACAAGATTTGCTACTTGTTAGAGGTAAGCGATGCCCTTCCCTAAAAATCTTTTTTTCTTTTATTTCTAATGCCTCTTAAAACAATCTTTACAAAATCTATTTTATCTTTAGAGACATGTGAGCAGCTTGAGTGGTTGAATGTCTGTATGTATGATTACAGAAGGCTGTAATCATATGCATTTCAGTTAGCTCTGAAATAGATTAAAATAATAACAGATGTTTACTGAATGAACTCGTAATAAATGTCAGCAGGTTGGAATTACAAATTATGTAATGCTGAGATTTCTGTGGAAAGAATTGTTCTCAGACTGCAAAAAGCCACTCAGACACTTGTTACTTTCAAATATGGACCACGTATACATCCATTTTTGGACTTCCAAATTCAGGAATACATTGATAAACTGTAGAAAGTGCAGCAGAATGCCACAAAGGTAACGGGGAGAGATCCACTTGCCCTGTGAGGAGCAGTTAGTGAACTTGTGCTGCCATTCAGAGGGACCTGGCCATGTGAGCCAACTGGGCTGAGAGGAACCTCATGAGGTTCAATAAGGGTACTCCAGACATCAGTACAGATTAGGGGTTGACCTGCTGGAAAGCAGCTCTGCGGAGAGCGATTTGAGAGTCCTGGCTGACAACAGGTTAACCGTGAGGCAGCAATATGCCCTGATGTCCAAGAATGCCAATGGGATCCTGGCCTGCATCAGGAGGAGCATTGCCAGCAGGTCGAGGGTTTCCCCCGAGGGGTGTGGAGACAAGACGCGCAGCCAATATGGTTGAACAGCAAGTCACACTTTATTGCCCGAATAGCGCATATTTATCCAGTATCATTACGTAATGGCACCTGCACACTAGCAACATAGCTCACAACTATTATCTAACAGCACCTGCAGACTAACTATATGGTTTGCAACAAGTATCATTTGATTATTAAAGTGTATCTGACTGGTTGCTCAGCAGTCTCATTGTTCTTTCATTAGGGCTGAACAGTCCCTTTTGTTCATTCAGTGAAGATGAGCAGTCCCTTTGTCTATTCATTGGGGTCTTATCACTTAGTCAGCAATCTTACTCTGTTCTCTCACCCAGGTCTGGTTCGCTCACAAAATGGTGACCGGCCTTTAGAAACCCAACAAGCAGGTCGAGGGAGGTGATCCTTCCCCTCTACTCAGCCCTGGTGAGGCCGCACCTGGAGTATTGGGTGCAGTTCTGGGCTCCCCAGTACAGGCGGGAACTTCTAGAGAGGGTCTAGCATAGAGCAACAGAGATGACTAAGGGAATGGAGCATCTGTCTTATCAGGAAAGACTAAGTGAGCTGGGCCTGTTTAGCCTGGAGAAGAGAAGACTGAGAGGAGATCTGATCAACATGTGCAAGTGCTTGAGAGGAGGATATAGGGAGGATGGGGCCACACTCTTATTAGTGGTGACCAGGGACCGGAGAAGGGGTAATGGGTGTAAGTTGAAACACAGAAAGTTCCACCTCCATGTGAGGAAGTATTTCTTTACTGTGAACGTGACTGAGCCCTGGAACAGGCTGCCCAGAGAGGTTGTGGAGCCTGCTTCTCTGGAGATCTTCCAAACTCGCCCGGATGCCACCCTGTGCCATGTGCTCTAGGTATCCCTGCTTGAGCAGGGGGGTTGAACTAAATGATCTCTAGAGGTCCCTTCCACCTTAACCATTCTGTGATTCATTCTCTTCCCCTGTTCAACTCCGAGGGGGACAAAACAGTAGTCCACCAGTACCTATGAGCAGATTATTAAAAAGGAAAAGCCAGGTTATATAGTGAGGTGCAGGGCAAGAGGACAAGAAAAAGTGGTCATAGATTGAAACAGAGGCAGTTTTGCCAAATACAAGGAAAACATTTTCACCTTAAGGACCATCAAGCATTAAAAAAATTGCCCAGAGAAGCAGTGAGGTGTCTGTTGATGGAGGTTTCCCAAATCTTTCCTGCTAGAAGTTTCCAATACTTGACTTTACATATCTCTGAGTAGACTTACTTGACCTCACAAACTTAGAGAAGGGAGTCAGACTAATGACTAATGACTTTCTCTCTGACTCGATCATTCTGTGACATTGCACTGAATGGCTACTTAGAAGAAGACCCCAAATTTGAAAAGACACTAAGATGTTGAATATTTTAGTGTTTTGATGAGGTAGCAAGATAATAGCACTTAGAAAAAAAAAGTTTAGTTAAAAAAAAATACAAGCAACCATCAAATTTGCAAACATGCAAATCTGCAAGTAGAAGTAACTAGGAAGGATAATGCTAAACACGTGATCAGTGTCTGCTCATACAGAGGATACATCTATTTCTTTACCTGTATTTACAAGTAATAGTAAGCAAGTGATTTTCCTGGATTCTGGATATCTCTTTAAAAGAACCATTCTTCATTATGCTTTTTTGTTATTTAGAGATGAGTTAAAATACACATGTAATATAGAAATACTTTCATCTATTTCATTTAAACATGGAACAAACATAATTAATGACCTCTTTCTTGTTTTCCAAATTGTACTATCAATCACTTTCATCTAGTTCTGAACTTGTTACCCAATTGTCTATCAATTAAATGGAAGTCATCTAGTCTAGATATCATATAGAAATGTGCTAAATTCTTTGTAACTGTTGCAAATAAATTTAGCATTCCAGATGTGGTTTTTATTTGAGATTTTAAATCTCCTTTTACATTTTCACATATCAGTTTCTGTGGTTTTTTTCTTTTTCCTTTTACTATTTTTACAGTGTGCTTTTTTTTTTTTTTTGTTAGGGTTTACAGATTAATTTATAAAGTTGTCTTCACTTCCACTCTTATTAAAGGATTGGTTTCAAAATTTAAGATATTCAGATTTCTGGGAATATGTCTGTCTGACCTTTAAAACCCATCAACCTGTGATAAAAAATGACTTTCTCAAAGAGACCGTACCACGAATAATAGGAGGTAATCCAGAAGACCAAAAGATTGCTAAGTATTTCTGTTTCCAATTTCTTTGATTTAGTCATTAAACCATGCACAGAGGGCTGCTAAGACAAATGAATTGATGAATTTTCTGGCTTCTTTTCATCCTAAAATTTCAAATATTGCTCACCACACTTGAGTTAATGAAGCATATTTGACTGACTGCAGTAGTTACTTAGAAGGACATTGCTGCTGAACCATGTTTAATCAGGGTACTGCTAGAAATCAGGTACTATATTTGCATATCACTGTAAAATGAATAGAGAAACTAATTAAAAAATCAAAAGGACAAATTCAGGTTTTATTTGACATCAGACATTGCTCTCAGCCTTGTTACATAGAAATGAATAATTAAAATGTTAGGGGAAAAAAGATGAATTTTGGCAACAGTACTTAATAGACATTTTCCACTAAACTATCAAGTCATATTTCCCCTAAGAGCAACCCTAAAGCACTGAAAAAATATTAATATAAATGACTGAACAAAGATGTCAGAAACCACATATGACAAATAAATCTTTGTCTACACGTATTTACACATGCACCCACATGCACACACAATTTTGCCTCCTTTTTTTTCCAAATCTTTGAAAAGAAATAGGCTAAGAAACATGAAATTTAAACAATAGCAAATGATAGTCATTCTTCTTGAAAAATATAACCAGAAGAAGCATATGGAAATGCAATGTCAAATAATAAATGTGTTCTAGCTAAAAAGATTATAAAATATTCTAATGTAATAGAGAAATGTATATGTTCATATTGCAGATATTGATGAATATCTGCATGCACAGAAACTATATTGTAGGATCCCTACAAAGCTTGCTGAATTTAAATGTTGTCACTCCTTTGGCAACATAAGAATGACTAATCCATTGGACTCTATTCTTACCTACTCCCCCAAAAATGGATGTCACTAAGTCTGTAATTTCCTAAGGTTGGTCTTTGTTTACAGAGAATTTAGCTTAAAATGTCACTCTAGCTATTTTTGCTTTAAGTATTGCTGAGGACCAAATAAGTTTTGTTTATAATTAACCAATATCATGCAAAGAAGCTTTTGGGAAGAAAAAAATCTTGGACAGAACTTGGAATCAATAAGTAACAAAAGGTTTGTATTCCCCTACTTTAGACTGAAAAGCAATATGCTTTAATGAGCAAGTGTCTATTTTGGAAAACGACTGTGAGTTTGACTAATAGATATATGGATGCGCAGTAACTTATTTACATAGTATCTTATTTGCATAACTATTCTCTGTGCAATGAACTTTGCATTTCACCCATGCAACACCAATTTGTTGTCTGACTGCCTCCCATGCATCAGAGAATTTAACTTTACAGAACCCTACTGAATAAAACATTGAGTTCAGCATTTTGTACCCATAACTGACATACAAAGAGGAATTACTTGCCTCAGAACAAAAGATCAGTTACAGATGAAATTCAACCCAGATTTCATAAACCTTATATCAGTGTCTTGTTCATAAGAAATCTTTCTTTTCCCAAGATATTTGGGAATATTTGTAGCTCATTTAAATCGTGCCCCTGTTGGAGGGCATTTAGAAAGAAGTTGACAAACTAGATGAATAGGTTAATAGAAATCTCATGAAGTTCAAAGGAGAGAAATGCAAAGCCCTGCACAGGGTTGAAATTACCCTATGGAATAGTACAGATCGGTGGGATCTTGTTGACTTCGGAACAGCTTTGAGGAAAAAGACAAGAGGAAAGAAAGTAGAACCTGAGTAAACAGTTCACACTTGCAACAATGAGAGATAAACTGTGCTTAGTTTGAGCTTTACAGTACATGAATAATATTGAAACACTGGGATGAATCTTGTGGATGACTGCTGAGATGACAGAGGGATGGAAACATGACTTAGAAGCAACTGAGAAACTAGGTTTATGCAGCCTGGTTTATGCCAGGCTTTGTCCCACTGTGGAAGAATGGCGTGGAAAAGGGGAAACTTAGAGAAAATCTAGGGCCTAACAGAAGTTTAGGCATTACAGAAGCTTGCTTGGGGTGATACACATCCAGGATTGCTGTATGTGCAGAATCTACCTCTCCACGATTCCCTTGGCAACACAGTCTGCCCTCCTAGCACACACTGATAAGAGCAAACGAAGAGCGGAGCAGCACGGAGACTCCACAGTCAAACTTTGCTGGTTTCCCTGAAGAGGGGATAATCCGGTGATGCCGTGCAGACATGAGTGAATGAAGGGTGGAGCAGAGTGAAGGCACCGCGGCCAAACTCTGTTGTACTCCCAGCAGAGGTGGTAGCCTGGTGGTGCCACACAGCTGATGAGCCACATAGTGTGATGTCTGGTGCTGGGACAACAATGGTGGCAGATCAGTCCCTTCTGATAA
>JAUBNY010000789.1:1145841-1211931 GCA_032275445.1 Crypturellus soui
CAAATATGACTAGAGTCACTCAAGCTCCACATGAATGTACAAGAAAATATATAAAAGGCAAACTAGTAGGAAGAAGCCAGCAGCAGCAGGAGGGAAAGCAGAAGAAGGAAGAGGGAAGATTCCATCGTAACTGCTGGGTCAGTCAACGTGCTGATCCCCCTCTTTCCTCCCCTCAGGTCGGAACGCTGCCTGAGGAGACTGAGAGCCTTCTCCCATCTTCTGGGGTGAGTGATGATTGCACATTTGTACATCAGAGCTAGCTTGACTACTTGTTTGCGGGGGGGGGGCAATCGGACCTACAGTTGACAGACTGTTTGTGAATCCGATACTGCCAGAATCGAGCTTATAGTAGATTATACTATTTGGGAACTCTATTCGCTCCTAGGAAGGCAATCGGACCTACGGTCCTCAGACTGTTTGTGAATCCAAAATTGCCAGAGTCGAGCTTCTAGTTGATCATACTATTTGGGAACTCGATTCGCTGCCAACACTACGGCTTTCAAACTGCAACATTTTCACATCCACTTTGTTGTATCTACTCTTTTTTTTCCCTTCAAGTTGCCCAGTAAAGAACAGTCCTTCAAGAGTTCACAACATTGACTCCCTCTATTGGTCTGCACCTACAGTTTTGGCAGAAGTCTCTCCTTGCCATCAACGGATTCACAGAACTAAAAGCAAACAACCTTTCTTCCATTTATAGGATCTATAAACTAGGCACTTCACTCTCTGAAGTGCTGGGAAAATCTTTTTGAAAATTAATATGAAAGGAAAACAATAGACAATCCTAGGATTATGAATCTATATTATTCAGTTGCTTTCTTGTCACATCCTTCATTCAGGTGCTATGGGTACAGTTCTGATGCTGCAAAACAGTCCACGTTGAAGAATCATATACCATATAGTATGGATATCTGGACACAGAGATCTGGCTATGTCAATCAGCTTGTGACATGGATGTCTTGTGCCATAAACTCCCATGAGCTTGTTGTGTTGGTTTTTATTACAAAATCTCTTAGCATTTAAGTGAAATGTTCTTAGTAAATTGATGTAAAGAACCATGAAAAATGAAGGAATATTATTTATCTTTTTGAAAATATGTGGATATTCTGAATAGTTATTGCCTTTAATGATCACTTTAAGAATCCTAAGTATCTGTATTTGCATGAATTATTTGAGTTCAGATTTTCAGTAACACTGTGAAACACATCAAAATGGCTGAAATGTCATTTAATGAAAACAATGAGAAATCAGCCTCTTAAAAAATATTTTTATGTAATGTTTTCACCTTTTTAATTTTATAATTGTCTTTTACACAGAAAATTAATAGCTTCATTTCTATACTTTGAAGATAATTCATTATACATAATTTCTGTGAGTAGTTTCATTTGTTAATATTTCAAAACCTCTTTTGATAGGAAGAAAAACATTAAGAGGACTATGAACAATGTAAATTTGTGAAGTTGCTTCAATCAATCGCATTTGTAATTTACTATAGCTGAGTAATGCTATAGTAAATTTCTCTTTGACAGAAGTCGTCTTATTTCTTTCAGCTTCTTGTCCTCCAGTGTGCACCCACACATCTAGCATAATGGATAGTTTTGAGTTCCACTTACCTTTAGTAAAGACTTCTTTTTGGAGTCTATTCATAGCATAGAAATTTATAATTGTCTTTCATATCCTTTTACATATGGGATTTTTGAGAGACAGGTTTTGAAACATTTATCCATTAAGTAGAATAGGGCTTACAGCAAAATTCAAAATATGAGGATTCTATGAAATTACTTGGGGATGCAAAGAGACAATAAGTTCTTAAAAAGGATTTTAAAACCTAAATTGATTGTGAACATTATGCAAAGTCAGTTTTGCCATAGATATAATGTAGCAACTACTATGCCACATAGGAAATCACTTTTACTATTAGAGAAAAAAATAAAGAAAAACCTGCTTTTGTATTTTTTCATTTATTATCTAAATGCAATTTTTAATTGTGTGGAATGATGAAATTATTATCTCATCACTACCTTGAGTATCTTGCCAGTACTCTAAGCTGCCAGTACATAGTCAGAATATCAATAAGTGTTTGGTCTTATCTGTTGCAAAATATTTCCCAACTGTTCAATGCATAGCATTTGTCCAGTAGTCCTCTCGAAAACATAGCTAGTTTAAAATTATAGGCAATAGGGGTGAACTGCTCCATACATTAATAAAGGAAGCATTTAAGCTGCTTAAGTTCTAGAAAAATGTTGTGAAAAAATGTTGTCATAAATTTGTTATTGAAATATAGCATTTTTGAATCTATACTGCATGAAAAGGTCAGTTTCTGATTTTCCAGAGAAAGAGCTTATTACCAGCACTAAAAGACTTAAAAAATTTACTCAAAAGCCTATGATGTCATTCAGTCAGTTTGTTGTCTGAATGTATAAGTTGTGTGAATATATATTCCTTTTATGCAGAGTAAATGTAGTAAATTTCATAACTAGTATCATTTGTAAAGAAGAAAAGGCATTTATGCAGTGTCCTAAAAGGAACTCACTAGCCCATGCTGAACTCTATGAAATGGCACAGAGAATTTTTAATATATCATTGCCTTTCAAATTGCCATATTCAGGAGACAGAGCAATTTCAACATGACAAAGACACTAGATGCACTGTTAAAAATCAAATGAATGGAGAACTACCTTAATGAAAGTATGGTTGACATAGAAACAAATTTGACTAATTTTTTTCAACATATTAAAGTTTTATTCATTACAAATATTTTTGCCTAAATTTGTAATAGTTTGCACTTATAAAATCTTAAAATGTTTCTAAAATAATTATCTGACAACTTTCAATAGTTTGTCAAAAGTGTCAGTAAACTGAAATTTCTAATTCACTTTTTTCTAGTAATTATTTGTAAGTAAGTAAGTGGTTTATTGATTTGTAGCCTATGTTTTTATCAAGCTTCAACCAAATGCAACTGCAATGGCTGATGTATTTAAAATCCTCTCCTCAGGACTTTGATTGCGGAAGCGCTGTACCAGTCTTAAAAATATTGCCTCTCCTGGCAAAGCAATAATAACAAGCATTAAAACAAAACAAAGCATAATAAACAAACCAAACAATCCAAAAAAGGATCAACAGCCAAGAGGGTAAATGTTAGCTGCCTTATACTGTGAGGAAATGGAAAGAGAAACTGATGAAAAGGAAGAACTCATGAAAAGTAAATGCTAGAGGGCAGAAAGGGACATGTAGACATGTAGAATAGGTATCTTTCAAACATCTTCTGTGTCTTGTGAAATCATTGCATGTAATATGACGGAATGCATACACCAAAAATTAAGTGCAATATCTGGTGTACTTATACTATTCTGTATATTACCACACTGTCGTAAATGAAAGTAAAGACATTGGTTTTATTGCTTTTCCTATATTTATCAACTAAACGTGAAGAAACAGCTTGGGAAAAGCTATAAAGAATGGCCAAGGACAAAAAAAAAGTGGTGTAATGCTAAGTTTTTGTTTTTTTTTTCTTCAAAGCACACGCTGTCTGCTTATGAGCTGAATCATTGCAGTTGTAAATTATCCAAATCTCCTGGTAGCTGTGAAATTTCAAGCACTGCAGTAAAACACACAGAGATTTTACCTAACTTTATGGCAAAGCAGGATGATATTGTAAGCTTTGTAAGCTTCAAAGAGCTTTTTTTTTTTTTCAACTTTGCAGTGAAATTTCAAGAATGTGAAATCTCAAACCAGTTGTTTTTCTAATAAGATTTAATTAGGCTTCAGTTAAACTTTTGGCTTATCTGACCTTTGTTTTATGAAGCCAAGGCTTAGAATAGAGTTAAATCCAGGGAAAATTAGGACAATTTCAATCAGCATCATTAACAAGAAGTATGAACATAGACAATGTCAATTATGATGAGTAAATTAAGTACTTATGGAGTAGACGCTTCATTCAGTGTTGCGGAAGAAAAAAGGCACCAATAGTCTGATAATGCACGCTGGAACGTCATTAAAAATCAGATTTGACCATCCCTCTCTCACAATACAGACATTTGAAAATTTTTAATTTATCAAGAATAGATAAGGTAAAGTTGAATGAGCTGAGATTAATGCTCAGATAAATGCCCAGTTACTTATCTGCACAACTATTGATAAATGGAAAAAAAAATATGGAAAATGAATACAGAAATAAACAGAAAATATGTCACTGAAGGTATGCCATGGTGACCTGGAGAAACAGCACCCTTCACACTATACTAAACAAGAAAAAGAGGAATGAACTTTTCTGCTACTTTTTATAGAATAAAGCCACTCTATAATTACTTATTTTCATATTTTGTTTTTGTTTGTAAGTCTGTAAGCTGCAAAAATAATGCAGGCAAAATATAAAGATATAATATAATGGTACAATTAGAAAGATGTATCTAGAGCATAAAGAATTTATTGTGTTTCTGAAACATTCTTTTCATCTCAGCATCCCAGCAGCTTATGATACATGCTAAACACTGATTTCTTCCACATGTTTGTTTTCCAGACACTTACCAGACATGCAGTGTAAAAAGAGGAAAGTTTTCATGTCAATGTACGCATGCCATTACAGATTTCTTTTCTAAATTTTTGTTTTGTTTTGTTGTGATCAAAAGGATCTTGCACCCCATATGGTACATGATGATTTCGGTGATGGCCGTAGTTCTTTCAGTAGTTCAATCTGGGCCGTGAATAAACCTTTTTTTTCCTTATGAATGTTTGTAAGAAAAAACAAAAAAAAAGAAAAAAAGATAAATAGAGAAAAGAACCTTTTCTCCCTGCCTTAATACCTCCAACATTTATATTTTCCTTGGATATCTCATCTCTTAGACATAGACAGGAAAATTAATAACTGACACAGGGAGTGTGTGGGGTCTAGGGGATAAAAGGTAGGAAAAAGTCATAGTCAACTTCTCTTCATTTAAATAAAGGAGAATATCAAAAGACAAGATGCATGCATATAGAAATACTAGTATTAATATTTTCTGCAGCTTTAACCATTATACGTGCTACTGACACCAGTCAATAACATGCTGGCTTGCACTAGAAAGGTTAATCCTCACTAAATTGGGATCACTTAGAAACTAAGATCCATTTTGTCCAATATGAGATTTGTCTTATCTTTTTATTTGTTTTCAGGTATAAATACAGACTCTATCAAGGGACAAGCCAGTAATTCATTCAAAAACAGATATGTCTAACTGCATCTATTAGTACAATTTCATTTCTTTATTGAGTCTAAATTGTCTTCAGAGAATTTGGATGAGTGAATATTGCATTCACACTCATTGGCATCTAAAATGTCCCATATGCATGTTAATTTAAAATTTCAGTTAAGGATACTCGTAGCCATGGGCATTCTATCAACGTTTAATCACTGAAGTCCTTTTGTAAAACTCAGAAAATGCATAAAATCAGAGACTGAAATTTATACTGTCAAATAGTGCAACTCCATTAAATCAAGAGCATATCAGAAGAAAACATACCACACTGTGACCCTGTGAACACATTCCAGCAGAAACTAAAGTGCTTGGAAAAGCTCTGAAGGATTTTCAGTGAATGACAAGGGCACACTGCTGGAACAGGTGGAAAGAAAAACTAAGCTGAAGGAATTGCTCGAACAAACAAAAGGTCTGACATTCTTTGTCTAATTCAATTTGTAAACATTTTAAGGCAGGAGCACACCCTCCAATAGGCATGGTCAACAAATAATCTTCCTCTGAGATTACCATAGTCCCATTGTAAATGTTCATTCTTTAAAAGAATGTGCTTAAATGCTTTCAATTTTGAGGAAAAATTTTATGGAGACAAGTACCATCTTTTTATCATTATTATTTAAGAGGAGGATGTAGCTGTCATAAAAACAAATGTGTGCATATACTGGTCCTGACCCTTTTATACCTAGCTAAGTATAAATTAAATATAACTCTCATCAAGTAAATTGAATTTCTATTAATATTAAATGTTTGTGTTAGTTTCAGCAAAAAATATTAGCAGTTTTATTTTCTAGAAAAAGTATAAGATGTATAGAGGTATATAAGGTGTTAGAAAAGAATATTGTTTATGCAGAAATTAGTAGATATAACCAAACTAAGAATGTTGGAAGGTTAAAAGATTGAAGGTGTATCAGCTTGATGAATTGTGTCACTGGTGTCTGCTCACTAGTCTACAGGAACCCTCACCTATAAAGATCCTGCTGACATATAGGTACATGTATTTCTGAATTATTGATCTGACCTCCCCTACTCAGAAGACAATCTCAATGTCTGGCTCTTCATGGAGAGTTTTTTTAATCTGTTTAAATTATGACAGGAGGTGGACAGAAAAATTACTATTATTTTTCCAAAATCAGGTCTTATTCTGCGATTACCAAAAGTAGCTTCTTTTGATCTTTCTCAGAGTGGATATTAAGGAATCAAACGCAGTTGAATCTGGCCTTCACTGAAAACTGTTCTTTTATATTCAATAAAACTATTTATTTCTCATTCTTCAATCTACAACATTTTTTCCCATGGAAGAAATTAAAATTAACTCTTAATTGTTAGAATGAAATGTGTAAGAATTAAATTATTTTAGAATTATTAGAATTATTTAGATTTTTTTTTCTTTTTCTGATTTTAATACTTTGTGCTTAAAGTGTAAAATATATGGCAAAGCCTATGCAACACTGACATCAATAGGAATTTAGACAGATTATATCTATCGTAGAGAACATAGAAATATTTTCATGATCCTCAGCCCTGAGATCTACCTATAGCTTTATTCCAAATTCAATCTGTAAAGAAATTTGTATTATCTTCCCTCTTTCATCAGCATTTTCCTTGAAGGAAACGTGTGCTGGCACTGTAAAGAGGTCCAGCTCTCTCCTGATACAGATGACTCATCTGTCAGAACTGTGATGACATGTCACTGACTTATTTCAAACCAAGATTTTAACTGTTATTTTCCTTCATCTTAAATTTCAGCAGACATGGCACTGAAAACCCATGGCACAAAATATCAACCCAAGGTATCAGCTAATAATTACAAGTAGAAATACTGAGACAGTTCAGGAAGGATATGATATCCCATGGTTTCTGTATGCCATTTGCCAGAGTAGAAATGTGTTTTGGAAAGTAAACACTAAAGCAAGCGAGACCCCTACCTCAAGCAGCACATGAATCAGACCAAACATTGGAAACATAAACAGTGTTCTTGAGAAGCGGCTCTAAAAGTGCAATACATTTAAATAATGTACACTTAAATCTTTATGAAATCTGTATTTCATTGAATCATAGAATCGGTATGGTTGGAAAGGACCTTCAAGATGAAGTCCAGCCATAAACCCTTCAACGTTATGCCTGCTAAATCATGTCCCAAGGTACCTCATCTACATGTTTCTTGAACACTGCCAGGGATGATGACTCCACCACTTCCCCAGGCAGCCTCCTCCAATGTTTGACTACTTTTTCCATGTAGAAATTCTTCCTAATGCCTAACCTAAACCTCCCCTGGGACAACTTGAGGCCATTTCCTCTTGTTGTATCTGTAACTATTCTGGAGAAGAGATTGACCCTCTCCTCACTACAGCCTTCTTTCAGGTAGTTGTAGAGAGCAATAAGGTCTCCCCCAAGTCTCCTCCAGACTAATAACCCCAGCTCCCTCAGCCGCTCCTCATGAGGTCTGTGCTCCAGCTTCTTCACCAACTTCATTGCCCTTCTTTGGACATGCTCCATCACCTCAATGTCTTCCTTGTAGTGAGGGGCCCAAAACTGAACAGTATTCAAGGTGCAGCCTCACCAGCACCAAGTATGGGGGAAAGATCACTACCTTGGTCCTGCTGGCTACACTGTTCCTGATACAAGCCAGGATGCCATTGGCTTTCCTGGCCACCTGGGCACACCGCTGGTTCATGTTCAGCCAGCTGTTGACCAACACCCTCACATCCTTTTCTGCCACGCAACCCTCTCTCTGTTGTTGTGCCCAAACTGCAGGACCTTGTTGTGCCTGAAGTGCAGGACCTGGCACTTGACATTGTTGAAGCTCATGCCTCATGATCTCGGTCCATCAATTCAGCCTTTCCTACCCTCAAGCAGATCTATTCTTCCTCCCAACTTGATGTTATCTGGCAATTTGCTGAGAGTGCACTCAGTCCCCTCATCCAGATAAAAATATAAAAGAGGACCGGTCCCAACACTGACCCCTGGGGAATACCATTCAAGACTTGGTCACCTGATGGATTTAACTCTATTCACCACCACTCTCTTGGCCTAGCCATCTAGACAGTTTTTCCCTCAACCAAGAGTACAGCTGTCTAAGTCATGAGGTGCCAGCTTCTTCAGGAAAAGGCAGAGGGAGATTATGTCAAATACCTTTTTTGAAGTCTAAGTAGACCACATGCACAGCCTTTCCCTCATCCATGTATTAGGAAACTATCTATGATGGATGATTTCTTGGAAGCAGCAGCATGTGATTGTAATGAGTGACTTCCTGCTGCAGGGCATGGGCACGGAGGCAACATTCAGGTAGACCTGACTCTTTATCCAGAGGTCTGTTGCCTGCCAGGGTCTCAAATTAGGGATGTTGCAGAGAGACAGCCAAGACTTGTCCAGATGTCTGACTATTTTCCTCTGTTACTCTTTCATGTGGGCACTAATGGGACCCTGGGGAAACTGAGAAACAGCAAACAAGATTTTAGAGGTCTGGGGATGGCAGTCAAAGGTCTGGGTGCCCAGGTTGTGCTCTCCTTTATCCTGCCAATGAGGGGAATGGATATGAGGAGGAAAAGGCACATATTACAGGTTAACAACTGACTGCACTGCTGGTCTTGGCAACAGGGTTTTGGTTTCTATGACCATGGGACTCTGTTTGAAGACCACCAGCTAGTGGGGAATGATGAGAGCCACCTCAGCAAGAGGGGCACACGTGTCTTTGCCAAATATTTGGCCAGCCTCGTTAGGAGTACTAAGTTAGATCAAAATTTCTTATCCAGTCCCAAACACATAATGTTGTTTAAAATTTTCCTTTTTGCAATTTGTCCTTACCAAACCTTTTCTGTCAAGCTGCTGCTATCTTCCATCTAAAAGTTGGCTGCATCTAAGAAAAACTATTTGTTGCATGCTTTGCCATGTCACATGATAAATATTTGTTTATTGTTTGATGATCTGGGCTTAAGTGTTGTGTTTTCGGTTTTCCTGTGAGGCCCTTTGAACAGATCTATTTCTGTCTCACAAACTTGCATTGAATGGCAAGGGGCTGCAAAGAAGAAAACAAGATATTATAGAGCTGATGGGAAAAAAAAGAAAAAAAAAGAAAAGCAAGTTGTCAGATCACTGAAATGCAGGAAAGTCAATCTAAATCATCAACATACACTTGAGTGAAATGTCTTGATTGTCTAGATAAGTAAATAAATAGTAATAGCTTTCATGTGGATGCTTCCTGGAAAATGGACATGAAAGTGGTAGTCCAGGATAATTTTTATTTCAGATTTAGGGATTACTTCCTTTTATAATAAAACAGATGAGAAGGCCTTACTATGTAATACTTTTGCCAATACATTGCCATGACAGAGACAATTACAATGTCAAACAGTATTCTGAACCATTAGAGTTTTTGTGTTGAATCTCTTTGGTGCATGCTGCAAGAATGAAAAATAATAATAATAATAATACCTATATTTTCTTACTATTTATATTATGAAAAGAAAGGTGTAGGAAAGAATTATAAACTAATTATAAGTCAAAAATTAGAAATAGACTGGCTGAAATGAATAACCCAGTTATTTCTCTTTCTGTAGCACACAGTTATAATGGAGTTTAAAATTGAACCTCCTCTTTTTTGCTGTTTTTCAACAGTTTTCTATCCAAAAGAACTCTCAGCAAGATTCTTTTTTTTTTTTTAAATATAGTGATTTTTGATTTTTGATGCACCCTCCTTCTCATCCTGTGTTTAATGTGACAGTATGGAGGGATATTAATTGGTTTTGAAGACAAATTATTTTGTATAACTTTTTAAAACCTTAAAAGCAACAGAATTTATAAACATTTTAAACTAGCTGCTACTATGCTACACAGACACCTTCCTTCACAGTAGCACAGCTGCTGCTGTGGTAAATCCTTTCTTCCATCATATTTTTTGTGCTAACATGCTGCCTGCATACCATAGGTAGAACTATTTATATATCTTGCAAAGACAAAAGCAAGCAATACAGAAATGTAATGTATGGTTTTGTTTCAGTCATGTAGTTTAATTAGAGAACTTGTTCTGGAGGTCTGGGAGGAAATGGCATCAGTCCAGGAAATGCACCTTTCTTGACAGAGCCTAAGCTAATGTGGTGCTAAGCAAATATGTAGTATAGATATGGAGAAGAGCACAAGGTGAGTGTTGCCTGATTGCTCTGCAGGGTTCCTGAACTGTATTTGTGCTTAGGGTTCACTTCTTCATGCGTAATAGGGATATAAATAGTGATCTGCATCTTGTGTGGATCATCTCTTAGCTGTACCATACCATTAGATGCCTGAGTTATAGTCATATTATCTCCTCTTGCAGATCGTTTCAAGTTGTTAACTATTGCCCTTTATTTGAACAATACAGATGGCAACTCATACTTTAAAAACTTGAGTGAACTTTATCTAAAGAAATGTATACTTGTGCAATGTTTGTCAGTCACACAAAGCAAATTCAGTTTATTCTTGACTTATTTATCATGCAGAAAGAGACTTTCTCTTCATGATGAAAGACTAAACTTGGGAATGTTGGAGAGCTCAGAACAGATGCAGCCAATGTTTCTGCAAGCTGCGCTCAAGCAGCCATGAATCCACTTTAATAAGTCATAATCTACTGTTTCTGAATAGCAGCTTTCATGAAAAAAAATGCATCTTGTACCTTACTGGTGAGAGTTTGATTTGCATTAGCACATACGTTTCTGCCCTGTGTTCCTTCCATAGTACAGACAGACTTACTGTCCCTTCCTCTGTTTCTGAAAAAAAAAAAAGGTTGCAAAACAGTCATTTTGAATGTAGAGTAGGAATCCAACTAGGCTTATAACTTTTAAGAGTGTTTATAACTTATAAGTAATAACTTATAAGGGTGTTTGAAAAGAGTTTTAAATTGGAGATTGAGAAACTTCAGAGGAACTACATAATAAGGCTGACTGTCACGATAAGTTGACTGAATGAATTCACTCTGTGCAGATTTATTAGATCTTTTCATCCTTAAAATGCAATGAGAAATCAACACTTTGAAATAGACTAAGAAAAAATATTAAAGGAAAAACATAATTTAGGGGCAGTCAAAATGTTTGTAGGAATATATTTTTTGTTTTGCAATTCCATTAAAAATATTAAAAAATAAAGACCTTTAAAACATATTTTTAAATGAAAAGAAAAAGACACTTCCAGTCCCCAAAGTCCCCAACTACTTTTAAAATTTTCTTATTTTTTTCCTGACTGTTTAAATGAGTAAGATAAGTGAAATGCTTATGGTTTTGCATCAAAAACTTTCTTTTTTTCCTCATTATACTATTTCCTCATGTAAAGCTATTTGAAAGTCCACTGGCTATTCTACCCTAAACCTCAGACCAATTGAAAATCTGATGATAGTTATTTGGACTCAGCATCTCCAAAGTCCATTCCCTAAAATATGAAATGTTTCAGAACATTCTACTTAACTAAAATCTCTGCTCTAGGCATCTCTAGTGCTAGCACCAAATCTGTAGGAACCTGAGGGCGCTTGAATGCAACCTAACTGCAGTGCACAAACTTTCAGTCTACTAATTCTCCTAATTCTTCTGCTTCACTCTCCCACTCCCCACACACACACACACACACACACACACACACGCACACACGCACACACAAACAGGAAAAAAGGTGTTTTTTGGATGGGAAAAAAGAGTGAGTGAAAATAAATTTGCAGCTGAACTTTGAAGTTTAAAGCATTGGTACTGCTGGGGATTACGCAGCTGGAGTCAAAACAAAAATAAGTATCTTCAAATAAAGGTGGGAATGAAAAAATATCTAGACTACTCAGATGAAAGAAAAGCCCTTGGGTTTGAGGAAAGAATATGGCTTGACATAACCTCTTTAATCTGCTTCTCTGCTTGAATGATATATGTACAATATTGTTTTGGATGGGCACTTCTCTCCAAGCAAAAGCAAACAAGCAAACAAACATGCAAACAAAAAAGCTCAAGTATATTTCCATGAAAATTAATGGCAAGTAAACTTAAGAATATTAGCAGAGAAACTTTTAAGTAAGCTTGAATGCTTATCATAAGGACTTTTCTAAGGACTGTCTTAGGACTTTTCATCTTGAAATTGGTTTTCCTTAGTAAACTAGACTTTTTTTTCCTACACTACATCATTCTTATCAAGTTCTTTTTACTGTATGTACATGACACATATGTGTGCATGCACATAATATGTATATTCTACATATATATGTATCATGTATAGCAAAATATACTGCATATATAGTATATATATATACACACACACGTCCCATCCATTTTTCTTTTATTTTATTTACTGAAAGCATTCTTGTTCTGTGACTTCTATTCAAGACTCATTTTCACAATAATAAAATGTGTGTTGTGTGCCAGTAATTCAAGTAAAACAGAAATAAAATATCTTAAGAGGAATAAATGACCATGATTCATAAGAATTTTTAGAACACTTTTCATGTTGAGTTTCTGTGAATCCAATGTGGGATAACTATGGAAAGATTTAGAGTCATATGCCCCGTATGAGATATGTTGAGAAGATAAACTAGAAGAAGAGAGTATAAGTAACATGACAGTTAGTGTAGCATTCTCAGGTGATTCCCCAAAAGCCTGAAAAAGTTTCCATCTACAGTGCTACATTCTGCTATGTGAGTGGAAAAAAGAAATAAGTGTGACAAGAAGTCTGATAGGATAAAACAAAAATGAATACAATATGTAAAGTATAAAAGGAGCTTGATAGATTTTCTTTGATCTTTTATCTTTGTTTCTTTTTGTTTATGGCTTTAAACTCTTATTTTCAGTGCATTCAAAATCCTTGTTTCTTCTGTTGGGGAACATCATCTGGTTTGTATGGGTTATTTGTCAATGTTAACATGGGCTAGTTGTGCCATTTCACGCCAGTGGACAAGGAGATTTAGAGCTAAAGCCAGAGTTTACTCTTTTTTTTGAGGGTTTGCTGCTTATTTTGGTAACTTTTTTCTTAATTTCTATACTGAAGCATAGGTTTTATCAGATGTTGGAGGAAAAAGAATGTATTTAGGTAAATTTACTTAATCCTAGTAAAAGAAGTGCAGTAGGTGTTCAATAAAGAAAGGAATTCTTCCTATATCTCTACAAGAAGAGCAAGTTTGAAAAGCACAGAACTAGATAGATGTATGAATTGGACAGGAAATGTCTGAACCTGAAGATTGCTTTTACATGAGTAATTGAATCTCATAAATAACATAGATTCCAATACAGGTTTGAAAGAAGTATTATTGAATTTCTCCTTCTACTAGACATGATTTAAAAGCTAAGAATTCTTAAGCACCAAGTAAAACAAACAAATAAACAAACAGAAGTATTCCAAAAGTCTGTTTCTGAGAATATATTGAGGGAATCTTACCATGGATGGAGTTTGTGTAGGACAGCTTCAAGAACAGAACCACACCACTCAGCAACATATAATGTAAAACTCATTTACTGAACAGTATATTGTGGGTATATTGTGTAGGCAGTGGTGTCTACTCTAGATAAAAATTATTTATATTACTGTTCATAAAATCATAAAGTGGTTGAGGTCAGAAGGCATCTCTGTTAACCATCTTCACAGTAAAAAGTGGTTCCGTATTTTCAGATGGAATTTCCTGTATTTCCTGGGTTATATTCAACTTTTTGTCCACCAGGACCTCCAGATCTTTCTCCACACAGCTGCTTTCCTGATGGTTGCCCTCAGTCTGTATGGGTGCATGGCATTATTTCTCCTCAAGTGCAGGACTTGGCATCTACCTCTGCTGAACTTCATGAGATTCTTCATAAGATTCTTCTGCTCACACACTTCACTCTCAGATCAGTCAAGCCTGAGAATACCATGGATTAAGGGGAGCAGGACACTCAAATTGCTCAATGTGTCTGAGCGATATGGCCTGTTTGGTTCCACCTTCAGCTTAGACTTCTGGACAGTTTGGATGAATATGGATATCTTCTCTCATACGAGTTTTTGATTAATTGTTAATGGCTAAATAAAATATTATTCGTTTATCGCTTTTTAAAAAAATACGTCAGTGTAAGGTGCCAATGGCCTTATGAATTACTCGATTCTAGGCCAATCTCTTTGACTTTCACAAAATTTGCAATTGCTACTTGCTGTTAGCCTCCCCCTTCAAAGGAGTGACATGAATGTAGACAACAGTTATGCACAAAATATATCCATGCTTCTCTGTTTTCTTAACATATACTAGAGTGATATAATTGATTAGACTCAGGCAGATGTAATCTAGGTTTCAATTGTCTAAGCTTTCAGAGAAGCTTCATCCTTTGATAAATACAGAATAGTAATGTTAGTACTGCAATGTAGATGCTTTAAAGTGTTGAAAAACATGGTAAGTAGCAAGTTTTTTGGGGGGAAAAACTTTCCTAAGCTTCAGACAAAACCACTGCTGAAGACTTTCTGCTAGTTACACGTGAGAATGTTGGGATAAAAGAGAAAGCTTGCTGTAGGGCAAGTTCCTCTTCTACTCACTAATAATATAAGCTAATAAATATACAAACGAAATTATTATATATATGACAAACTGGTATACGTATTTTTTGACACTGCCTCTGGGGAAACTAACTTTAGCCTAGCTTTTACATATCCTTGCTTGGACAACTTTTGTTAACTTACTGTAGACTGAAGCCTAAAACTTATAAAGCATTTTCATATCTATTAAAAATCTTCAAAGGCCATATTACTTTTCAACAAGCATGTTCGTTACTCACATAATATTTGATCTTTTGATAAGAAGCAGTCTTTTTGTTTTCTTGTGTATATATATATATATATATATATACACTCCATAATTGGGCTTCTATCCATAATTCTGTAAAAGGTCTGCAGAAGGAGAGCCCATAGTATGAATTAGAATAGCTGCACAAGACTTCAACAGCACAGATGTACAGAGGTACATCCATGTATAAAAGTTGTTTTCAAACATGAGCAAGTTCATCCGCATGGGCATTTGCTGCCAATCTGCCTCAAAGTTTTCATACTAGATGCATTTTGTGTTTAGATGGTCTAAAGAAAGGTCTCTTGTAATCTCTTTGTACAAACAGCTCAGCAAGATTGTAAAAATCATTAATTCTGATTTTTTTGAAGCCTTCTTCAAGAAAAGAATCTTTTTAGAATACTGAAACTCAGTTTTGGTGCAGATGGACACACACATGATAAAAAGATGTGAAAATATCTTGGGTATAACGCCTGTTTCTAAATTCTTTTTCTGTGATTAATTTCCCTATGGTTTTCAATAACCTGTTGACAACTGTGAATTTAACAGTAGAAAGAAGTGAAAGAAATTCTCAGATATTTCTAATGTTATTATCTCTAGAGGTCCTTTCCAATCTCAACCATTTCTGCTGTGATTCTGTGATATTCTCAAACAGAGATTTATTCCATGACTTCTAAAAGAACAGCTGAGAAAAAAGTCATACTACCTCCTCCCTCTCCCCTCCCCCCGAAAAAAAAGAAGAATTAAGGATTTTTTTTTTTAATTGCTATTTTATATATATATATATTTTTAAGCTTCAGGTCTGTCCTGCAGCATTTTGTACTAAGATCTCATCAGCTATGCATTTAGAAATGTGGATTTCTTTCACATTGCCAACAAATGCTCTTTCACTTTTGAGATACTTAACAGTTTTCACTTTTAGTTGTGAATCTGATCAGCTTGAAGATAGATCACTGTGAATACAATAATTTATTAATAGATATATGTCTTATTGAATGACAAGAAAAGTATTTTTATTATCGTTTATCCACGTGCTTTCCTATAATATTTTGATACTTTTCTGCATACAATCAAATTTGATTAAGTAAGAAACTAGCATGGCTATTATGTCTTAGAACTGCTGTTAAACTTGATGGTAATGTAGAGCCTGTACAGAGAAAAATATCATAATAGGAAAAAATATAATAATTGATTTTTAAAAGATATGTAACTATGAATTATGTTATCACTTTCAAAAAGGAAATGGCTTTGGTTGTTGTAATACCATGTCAACATCTATAACTATGTCTACAAGTAGATAATTATCAGCATCTACATACCATACACAAGATGGTAATGTCACTGAAAGAAAAGGGATTTAGATCTTTAATATGGAAAGCAGTTTTGCTAATGAAACCTGTGTTGCTTGTTCTGTCTTTAGTACAAAGCAAAAGTGTTTTCTGTAGCTAATGGTTTGGCTTGCAAACTTTATCAGTAGATTCAGATAAGAAGACCAGTAGGTATGTGTATGTGCATTACTATTTACAATCCCAAGGACTGTATATCCTTGGGGGAAAAAAAAAAAAAAGCTACTGTTAAAAGTAATCTTACAAATGCCTAAAATAAAGAATATTTCTAGCAGATGCTTCCGCTCAATCACACTTAATTATTAAGCCAGTTTATCCTCAGTTATCCTACAGTAATTGACTGCCATAAATAGAAATACAGTGTGTGCTGAACATTTCAGTACCATGCTTCAAGCTAGTGTATTACAGTTATGGACTGCAATCACATATTTAAAGAGAAATTCACAGTCTTATTCTTCTCTTATATAACTCCCTCATCAGCTTCCCTAGGAAGCCCCAGATAGATTTTTTTTGTCTACTCCTGTTGAGTAATTGGCCTAAACTTAACAACTAAATTCTGCTTTGTCTTACATCCAGAACAGTCATGCTGAAATCTGTGCAAGTCAGTGCAGAATTTAAGTCTAAATATGTATTTAGAATCCTGAACATGTTCGGACTGTATTTTAACTACCTTGATCTCTATATTCATACTCTATGACTTTTCTTTTTATTGTGCCACAATGTATTCCTCCAGTAATAAGTAGGAATCATTTATGAGGACACAGCTAATGGATATTCTTAACCTTAGTTGAAACCAGCTATAGATTCAGGTGGAAATATGGCAATACAACACAGCTGGAGTGCGTAGCACACTGTGATGGGAGCTGCAGTGCAGAGAGGCTTATTCCTGTACACAATGCAAAATGGCAATTTTCAGATGGCTGTATCTCAGGAATAATTAGAGCTGTCATCATAAAATATAGCATGTAGAAGCAGACAAGGTCAGTTCCCACAAATGTATAGTCAAATTTTGTTCAGACTTTTCAATATTTCAAAGAGGTCAAGGTACCCTGGGATTTATGTATTCTCTGAGATGTCATCAACCATTAATATGAATAAGGAGCCTTTTCCATTAGTGGAAAAAAAATAGAAAAAGTCGAAATTAGACTGACTAAAGAGTTTGCCTAACTATAACAGTTTGCTTTTTTAGAGAAAGATTTTCTATATAAATAATCAAAAATGTTGCAATATATAGTATAAAATCAAATCAGGCAGACAAACATATCAAATGTTTATCACTAAACAGATGAGTAGTCATAACTGTATAATTTTACCTGACGCAGAAAGATACCTGATGCAGAAAGATATTGTTGACTGACAGTCTCTTATGGAGCAAATTATTAAAAAAGCCTTCTGAAATAATCAATTTTTGAGTACAGACCAGCTACTGTTTTAGTCAATGGCAAAACTCCTCCAGTCACTTGCAGTGGGTGTAGACATAGGGCAGAGCAGAAATAGAAAGAGAGGATTAGAAGATTTTGATGGCTAAGGAGGGATTAAGTAGCTGTGCAAAAAATCAAAATGCAGACCTTAGGGCTAGTACACAGTGGATAAAATTTTCAGCGCTCTCAGTATAAATAAAATAAAAAGGGGAGGAGATTGAGCTCAAATTTATTTGCTGCTTCATTTCCATGATTTCTAAGTTTAGCATTGCTTAGCTGCAGTTCAGCATGCAGACCTGGCAAGTAGCCTCTGCTTGATCAGCAGCAGCAGCGCAGAACTGACTTCACAGCAGGATTGAACCAAACAGTGATGGTGTGAGCTGCAAGAGGGTGACTACACCTCTGATTTTGAACTGGCAGAATGGATTTCTCTGAAAAACCATTGACAAATGGGGGAGAAATTAAGAACTGCTATTCTTGAAATGCATGGCATCTAAATCTGCTGTATCTGAACAACTGTAAATTAAATCTGTCTGGGAATAGTCAGTTCATATAATCTGGGAAAGTGTGGCCCATGTCCACACTTTTCAGTTCTCTTAGGGCCCATCAGAAGATAGATACTGACTGTGCAAAAAAGTCCCTGGAGTGGGCTGCCATCTGAACTGTGCCCAAGTTATGTGAGAGAGAACTAACAGAGCCAAAGATGGTGACAAAGATAGTGTACCTTGAGATGGACTATTTTGGCAATTCAATAATGCCATCAGTTGAATTCCGATGTCCAGGAAGGTTCTGTGCCAAAGTTCAGTTTAGATTTACCCTAAATTCATTCATAAGTGAAATTTAAAGGGGCAAAAGGAAAAGGGGAAAAGGAAGAGGGGGAAGTGGAAAGGAAGGGGAGGGCAGAGGGAGGGGAGAGTTTGTTTCTTTTCGCCTTTTCCTCTAAACTAAAACCAAGAATAGTCATACCCCAGTTCTACATATAGCAAGCCAGGGAAGAATAACCTGAAAAGATAGCTAGGAAGATTTTGCTTGTATTTATTTGAGGCACGACTAACTATATAGCTCTGCATGGAAATTCACTATAGTAAGGTCTCTTATCTTGTGAATAAGCCAAAATAGTATTGGTGCTCCTGGCACTTGTAGAGAGCTGTAGAATATTGATATGCTAATTTCAGTGACAAATGTAAATAATTCCATAGGTAACATGACTTAAAGGAACATCAGTTCTGTTAAAATATTTTTACACCATTTGTAATTCAATATGTAATTCATTTTGGCATTTGGAAAGATGAGCCAAGGTCATATCAGCTTTGCCTTCTGACTGCTCCTCTACAGTAGCTTGCAATAGAGAAATATGAACTGATCAATCCACTTTATTTTTTTTTCCAGGTTTGATTTGAGGATTTTTTTATTTTATTCTTTTCCTCTTGTTGTTTCTATTTCAGTCAAATAAGATCTCATGTTCTGAATTCTGCTACTTAGGAATGTTGAATGCCTTTTCATTGTAAAATCTCTAGAGGTGTTTCCACAGAACTAAGTGTTCCTCATATCTCTTTAAGGAAAAGGGGAAAGATAATGGCCTCAATTTGCAAAAACAGGAGCCTAAAGTCAGATTCTGAAAGCTGTGTTGCAATTCCCAAAGACATTACCAGACAAGAACAAGAAATAAAGTTAGAACAGTATATGAAGTACCATCCTCAGAAAGGAAAGTTATTTCTCAAGATAGCAATGTAAATTCCCTTTATATTTCACTTCATTGTGTTTTTAGCATATACATGTGTTTATAGCAGGTCGGCTGAAGGATGTTTGCTTCTAATTGATGGGATATAAACTACATTTGCAAATGGAAATTTTAAACCCTATACTACCGAACAACTTTCAATAACATGAGTCTACCCCAAGTAATTTGACTTTTCATAAGTGCTGAAAACCCAGCAACTGCTCCTGATATGGCGAGCCTATTTAAGGAATCAAGCTTTGTGCCTAGCAACTAGGAATGACAGATTTGGGCATTTTAAAATATAGTTTTCAAAATAGCTAAATTTTATTTGATAATTGCTACATAGTGGCATAAGGTAATTTCTTTTTTTATCAGTTTAATGATGACCACTTTAAATATAGAAGACAAATACAGAAAATTTATACTGCCTCTGTAGAAAAAAAAATACTAGTACTTCTACATTGTCATCAGTTGCATTGGCTAAAAGCATCAATCCTCTAGCCTCACTACTCAGTCTGACAGCAGGAGCAATACTGAAGAGACTCTTATCCTGCTATTTGCCAAGAGAGTCTGAAGTGCTGTAAAGTACAGAATGGGAAGACAAAATCATGTCAGATCTGATGTTATTAATAGGTTCAAAGAGAAAAAAAGAAATCAGCAACTAAAGTTTTACTGTGCTTGCATTAAATGAAAACAGTCTGGTTTCTTCTTCCATCATATGAAGAACTGTGGTTTCCTTTTGCAGTGGATAATGTTATATTTGAAACTTTAAGATTGAAACAATTTATTGCTTTGGTGAGGAATAATTGCTTACCATGTTTTTAAAGAATAAATTATATTTCATATGTCAGCATTAATAATATATTATACTATCTTGCTCCATATTGGTTCATCACTTACAGTATCAAATACAATCATTACTGAACACTTAAACAAATTATTTGAATATATATATACAGACGAGTATCTTTATTTAAATTTCTTTTACTGATGTGTGATTTTTACCTGTGAGAGGTATCACACTGAGAGTTCCAGAGATTAAATTCCCTCCCACTTGCTCATATTTAAAGTGTGAACACACACATTGCAATTTTCTCTCCAGCTAGACTGGAGGAATTTGAACAGGGAGAAAAAAAAATGTGATATGGATGCTAATGGAAAGATGAAGATTTCTGTCAATCCAGAGAAATAATTCACAGACTTCGCAAGGTCAGTTACTTGCTCATCATGACAGTGATTATCAGGAAATAACAGACATCCCTTGCTTCAGGATAGCAAAATGTTACTACTATGTTACTGTAGTCATCTATCATCTTATCTACTTGCCACTTAATTTAATAGGGTAAATTGTGCTATTGTGTTATCTTTCCTCGCTGGACCCATAACATTTCAGGAGTATCATTACAAAGTCTGCTTCAGATAACACCTCTTTTGAGATTTACCTTGCTTCCTATGAAAACATTTAACATTTGTGAGACTTATGGGAAAAATAACTGTTTAGATTTGCCTTGCGTTCCAGAGAAGTAGCTTTATACCCTACATACCACCATTTTCAAATTGCAGTTAGGAAAATACACCTGGTTTTCCCTAACTTAAACATTGAAAAAAATCATCAAAATAGAGCACTGATCCTTACTGTGGCATTTATTTATTTCTTCTTCATTTCTTCTTCTTCGTCTATATATTCTATAAATAGAAAAGCTTGGCATTTCCTGACTTGTGCTTTAAATTCTGCAGCACAGCTTCTATAGGTTTTTTGAGAACATGGTCATTACATATATCTGCATTTCCACTTGCAAAGAATGATCAGAGCTTCTAAGAAGCTCTGCAATCTATAGTGGACGTCATTAAAGTACAGTTTCAAACTATCGGTTCTTAGGAGAAAAGGGAAGCCTTTCTCATTATTATTGTATTCTTAAAACACTATTATATTCCTAAATATAAGGGAAAGATGTATGGGGGTAATCTATACTATTTGAGTAGCTATGCTAAAATATAGTGATATTATTTTCAATGTGAAAGTCTTCTTTCCTATTGAGTTAATAAAACAGGATGATTAAAATAAATGCATCTTTTGGAAATATGAGTTTTGACAAATACATTATGCTACTGCTAAATAAGTATAAACCTAATTATGATATTATGATTTTCAAAACAGTTAATGTCTAGAAAAGTGAATAGTAACTGCTGCTTGGTTGAAATATTTTTTTCTAATGTCATTATTCAGTATCTTTCATTGTGGGTGTACCTTAGTTACATATATCATAAATAAATATATCATAAATAAAATAATGTTTAAATTTTGCCCTAAAATTTCCATTAAATAAGTTTAATAAAATCATTGTTTCCAGTTACAAATGGAGGGGAAGAGGAGCATAAGAATCTGCTAACATAAAAATAGAAAAAAAATCAATTTGCCAGTTTATAGTTTAACTATAAATTTGTGTGAATTTAAATAGCATATTTTCTTTAGGAAAACACCTTTCCTTTTAATGACTAATACAATAGGTTAAATTTTACTAACCATAAGTTATTAAATACCTATGTACACACAGCAAGTACTTCATACTTTCATCATACTTCTTTAAAAAGCAAAACACTAAGAATTCAGTAGACATTTAATTCAATTAGTAATGAGGATATTGCATGCAAAATTCTGCAGACTACTTCTTAGTTGAAGTTTGTACTGATATGAAATGGAAAGCAATTTGTAAAACTTTGTTTTAATTCATCTGGATCCTTCAAAACACAAAAAAAATCTTATTCTATGCTTGCCAATTACAAAAGTAATCAATCATGTGACAGAGATAAACATGTCTAAATCACCATGTAAAAGGGAAAAAAGAAACCCAAAACAAGCAACAAATATTTTCAGAGGAAATATAAAAGAGATGTCCCTAAGTTCTACCATTCCCTGGGAGCCCGAGTAGCCATGGAGCCAAGTATTGTTAGGAATAGTTAGACTACTACTGCATAGCTGTGAATGGAGGGAAGGCATTTCCTTTCCAGTCTGTGACAGCTATTTCCAATCTACATAGAGTTCTAATTAGCCAAATACCTTTACTGTGTTTTTAGGTCTGTGGACTATTTTACTGTGTGTTAACAGCCGTGTTAGAAGAGTGGAGATACTGTCACTGAGCTACCTACATCTCCTAGCTTGAAACATATGACTTTGGAGTCTAATCTAAGGGAAGGACTTGCCTAGCAGGCACCAGAGCAGTAGCGTTCAGCCTATCCATGACGAACTTAGAGCTTTACCCACTTTTATATGACTTAGAACTTGTTCAGAGGAAAGAGCATAGTATAAAAGTCAGGTAAATCTCCACTTCAGAGAGCAGCTCAACAAAATTAAGGTTTGTTTACAGTCAGAGGGGTTCTCCAGCCTTCTTCACTCCTCACCTGAGGAGAGACTTGTTTCACTGCGGCACATACTTGCAGCACTTGCAGCACTGCACAGATTTGCAGCACTGCACGTAGATTTATGCAGAATTAAATTAGCTGGGTTACCACAGAGTAGGTTTATTTATCAGAGAGTGACAGCACTGAAGATACAGTGCTGTCCTTCTCAGCAGCTCTTCAAAGAATCATCAGAGAAACCATGCAGACCCTCTGGGACTCTCAGCTTTACTGAAATTTAACCAGTGGTTCTTCTTTAGGGAAACATAGGTTCTATGTGTGTGTAGACCTGGAGGTAATCATACCAGGCATTTGTACGGCAAAAGGGAAGGAGGGCATTTTTCAGCAAGAACATGAAAACTCACAGAAAGAAAAAAAGGCGGGAGAGACTGAGTTGCTCACAAATTTTGGACTCAGCAAGGGGAAGAAATCACATCAGAGATTACAGGGAAAGATATGTTCTGGGATTTCTGCCTTTTTGCATATATCTTGTGTTTTGCAGAATGAAGCCTTTACTCAGTCTGCTTACAATACTCCAGATTCACAGAAAATAGAAAAAATATATATTTTTTTCTTTACTAAGAAGGATTTTCAAGATCACTTTGTGCTCTCAGCAGCTCAGCTATGCAGATACACAGACAGCAAACAAGAAACAGTGCACTGATAAAATAAGCTCTCCTTGTTAATAAAATCAGTCAGAAATGACATGGCTACGTTCTTAATTATGATAGCATCAGAACATAGCATAAGCCCTTCACTCTATGGATTTAAACCTTACCCTACATTGAAGCTAAGGATTTAAGTACAACTTCAAAGTCATTTCGTGCTTGTTTTGCTTCTAACTTCAACCCTTTAGGCATATTCTAAAAGCTTGCTCCTATCAGGAACAGAATTTTCCTCTCATTTGCTGTTTGAACAAAGCAAAGCACAGTTTCATCAGTGGGTATGGTTTCACTTACAAAAGGAGTCTTTGGGTGCCTATAGCTTCATGCCAATATTCAGCTCTGTATGATATCTAGAATTGATCTTCTGGTTTAATTTTCATATCTGGATAGCACTGAACAATTAACTTTGACCATGGTCTTTCTTATGGAAAACTGTAGCAATTTAATACCTTCTGCTGTTTATTCCCTATCAGTTATTTAAACCTCTTGTACATAAACATCTCTGCTAACAGACCCCTAACTTTACAAATGAGTTTGGTAGTACAGTAAATGAAGCTAGTAGCTTGATCAGATGATTAGCTTTGATAGCATCCTCTCTACTCCTTGTATGTCTTGGGTGCTTTCTGAAAGCTTTTTGGAAATCTTCCTCTTAGTGATTAGTTTATTTTTTTTTTATTATTTCATCTCATTAAAGTTCATATTCTGTATTCTAGTGGTTTCCATCTGTGAAACATAATGTTCTATTTTCAATAGATTTTAAGATATCCATTCATCAGATATGTCACTGAAGTCTTTTCCGAAAATGTTTTTTATTTTCCCTAAAATAACAAAAGGACAAAAAAGAAACTTTTCTTTTCTTGTCTTTCCTGATTGTTTTTCATAAAGCCTGTATGTCTTTCATGAGAGAGTCATTTTCTGCAAATATCTCAGATATTCTATATTGGTTAAAGAGAAGAAGTTTCCTTTTTCCTTTCTCTTTCCTTTCCTCTGTGTGTCTTGGATTTTTTCAGCACTTTGGCTTAACGGTAACTAGAAGATCAAAAAGTGCTTCTAGCTTAGAAAAATCTGGTAGTCTGACTTTTTCCTGTGGGGAAGGACAAGCAAATTTGCACTCTTTCTAGGGAAAAATGGGATCTGAATGAATTTCCTATATCCCTAGATAAGTACAGTAAACCTGCAGTCATAGATAAAGGAAGCATGATCATAAACACTCCTCCACATTGCCTCAAAAGGTCAGTGGTGAGGAGTGCATTTTTTTATTGTGACCATTTCTGTACAGATCAGAGTAGACTTAGCGGACTAAATGGATAATGGGAGACTCCATCTGCATTATGCTGGATAGCATAAATTACATTTTTGAGAGACAGAATTGACATATTTCTTCCAAAGGTAGAATATATAAAAGAAAAAAAAATCCCCAGTATATGTCTTACTTTATATCTTGGGAAAACTGTGATGCTACTTACAATCTAATTGGAATTATCTCAGAAATCATGTCTTGAGTACATTTGCTGCAGCTTCAGTAGAAAGATGACAGCTGCAGTGAGCTTTCATATAGGCTGTGCTGCTATAAAATCGTTGTACATAATATAGTTTATTTTGATGTAACAAGTTAAGGGTATCACAGGCTCACTAATTATTATTGCTGGCTTCAGCTTTGTCAGGTCTATTTGCAGGGATCAGCTTCTCTAAAAAATTTGGAAATAAATTGTATTCCTTTATTATTTTGAATGATCATAAAGTCTTGTTCTAGAACAACAGAAACCTAGAAGACAGAATTATTACAGTATAATATTTTGTCTCTGCTTGAACAGGGTGGTTGGACTAGATGATCTCTGGTGGCCTCTTAACCTTCTGTGATTCTGCAATTATATGATAATCACAAGTGTGTTAACATAAACCAATGAAATAAACAAGAAACTTATCTGAATAATATAAATATTTATGTAATAAACACATTGATAAGCAACAAACTAGTGTAGAAAACTTGCATATTTTCTCTTCTTTGCAAATTAGTTTAATTTAGGTAATTGTGATTTCCATAATTCACTGCATTTTCAGGTTGTAACAGTCATTTTTTTTAGGATGCTGACAGCATAGAAAAATATATTATTATTATGCAAACATGCATCTGTGTTTCCATATTAGTAGCAAAATTAATCAAATTAAGTGAGCCCTTTTTTTTGGGACGATGGGTAATGAAGATCAGTGACATGATGTCTTCAGTAATGATTTTTCTCTAATTAATTTTCTCAGCAATTTCTGGCTGATATCAAAGCTCCTAGCAACAGTGAGACTGTGTCACTGGACTGATTTCACTGCATATCCCACTAGATTTGATTTTCAGTTCAATATAATTCTACCCGGACTTGATCATCTAATTACATGAGATATTTTTCCATTTTTCATGTTCAGTAAAACAAGCATTTTTTGAAAACAAATTTGCTCTTGATAACATTACAGTCCAAACAAAGGTGAATTCCCTTAGGCCATTAATTTTATGTTAATCAAATTGCAATTACTTTTCAATTTTAGCTGTAATATGCAATCATTTAATTAAATACTAAACAGATTTGCCAACATGTTGATTCCATAAGACAGGAATGACACTGAACAGTTTTCTCTACTGTTTCTTTTAAACAAATTTTGAGAATAAACAACATTTAAATATCTTGTAAATAACAGCAGTAGTTTAGTGCTTAAGCATTTTTTTTTGATTCTAACTTAATCTTGGTCATTGTTTTATGATTATAGAAATATGAGTTCCATTAAAATTTCAAAGAATTTTTAACCTTATTTTTTAGATGATTATACAGTGGATGAAACGCTTGAGAGGGCATAGGATATATACATCTTGGTTTTGCAATTCTCTCCTCTGTAGCCTTCAAAAAGCTTCTTAATCAATATTTCTCCATTTGCTATTTGTGTAAAAGACCAGATCACAGGCTCCCACCTTTGCCAGACTGACTGTTGCCTCCTGTGGAGATTCACAGGTCCCAGGGAAAATTCTAACTGAATGCAGGTTTATGAATGTCTATCTACAGAGTCTTTGAGGTACATTTTGGCAAAATAGATTGATAAATCCCTTTATGAATATTAAAGCACCATATACACATACACATACATATATACATATGGATGTATATATTTACATCCATTCAGGATGTAAAATACATTTCCAGTGTTCTAGGATAAACTCAAGCAGTTCCTCAGAATTTGTTCTTATTTTGCTGGCAGTAGCATGGCGGGGGGCCTTTTTCTGCTAAACCTGAGCACCACATTTTTTCTCTCATGCCTTTGCCTTGCTCTTGCTCCAGCAGCTTTAGCAGCTGTGATACTTCAGCCACATACTATTACTTAATGTGGCCACTGAGCAAGTGAACTGCTGACCCACATTTAAATGATGATTCAGGACTGACACCCAAAATTAAAGTATTAATTTTCTCTCAGAATATTCTTTTAAAATTCTTAAGATTGAGCTTTCAGATTCTGATCACAATGCCAGCAAAGACAGAAGCCATGTCTTACTAGGTATTCTCTGGATTATCAGATTATGGGGGATAGACTGAGACTACTGAGTTCAGTCCCTGTTGATTTGGTGCTAATAGATGTTAAAACTCGACAAAAGTTCACCTTTTCCCCTACTACCTTTTAAAGCTATAATTACACAGGTAAACAATGAACCAACTGAATAAAAAAGACTGATTCTCCAGGCAGCTGTGGAGCTTATGCTCCACCTTTAAGATATCTGAACTAGTTACATAGCAGAGAAAGTTTCTGCATTTCATTATCAATCATTTAAATAATTCATCCTCCTTTCTGAAAGTGGTAAGCCATTTCAGGCATGCATTACTAATAATGACAACAGACAGTGTACAAATTCCACTCATTTCATTGAGTACTCAGTTCTGATTTCAGAGACTTATCTGTCACATACTGAAGTTGGATTTTTTATATATATCTATATATATATAGAGAGAGAGAGATATATATTTATATATATCTAACCTTAAAAATGTTCACAAATTCCTACAATGAAACTTCATATTTATGAACTTAAATAAAGAGCTATAAAAGTCCTGACTTTTATTATTTATTGAATAAGCTAGAGATGTACAAAATAGTTTTCTTCTTCAGTAAGCATATCTATGCATAAAAAAGGAAAGAACTTAAATAGAAGTAGATGCAAAGAGTGTCATGGAGAAAATTATTATTTCAAAAAGATTATAAAAGAAGACAAGAAGCTTTTTTCTTTTATTTCTTATTGCCTTGCCTGAATTCTGTTTCTGGATTGATTTGGTCTGCTTTCTACCTTCTATACTGTGTTGGCTTAGGCTATAATAAACTTTGGCGAGATATTTATTATGCAGAAACATTTATATACAGAAACTAGAGTAAAAACATATTTGGTCCCTAGTATATGTTGGTTTTAGGCAAAATAATGATATTAAATAATAAAGAGTTATACTGGAGTATGTGACACTGAAACCTGACTAACAGACTTCTATGATAAGGGTAGTAGGTAGTATTTGGAGGGTAGCATATATTTCTTTTCCCCCAACAAATCTGTACAGTTTCCTCAGTAAATAGTTCCATAGTGATCTTGTTAGTATGTTTGTAGACAAGGATCTTATTAAATTCTTATAGAATTAATTTAGCACTGAATAAATACCTGAGCGTGTGATCAGATAAATAGCTATCTACAATTTATAATTCATTTAGTGTCAGAAAAGGTGCACATCAACAAAGAAAAACTTTAAAAAAGTAATAAATTAAAAAAATATATATATTTTATGTAACCATGTCTATATAGAGATATACATGATACATCAGAAGGATTAGGAGGAAGAATATATGGTCTAATCCTTATGAAATTTCACTTTTCTCATTTAAGTGAGGAACATTTTATTTCATCCTGTTATAAATTGCTGATTAAAAATAATATTTGCAAGCTTGCTCTACATCACATTTTACAATATCCCCTCACATTTTATAGTTAATTTCTCTCTAGATGTTAACAATTCATTTAAAAAAGACACATAAATATGATGCCAAAATAGGAAACTATTCTTTCATTCTCATAAGTCTTGTGGGATGTGCATTGTAAGTGTCCTGTTTAGTTATTTATCTTCATTTACTTCATTTACACTGTTTTCTAGCCTTGAACGTAGCTCTAAGTGAACCTCAAGCCTCTGCTTCAAAAATCTCTGATTTATGCTTCTAGTCTTGTTCGGCTGTAAGGTCTAGCTCTGCACAGTAAATTTCCTCTAAAAGGCACGCATGGTTTACCCCCTCCTGCTGTTCACTTGGCATGTCATGGATTGCCAATCAGTGTTTTTTTGTTTTTTTTTTCCCTCAGCACTTTTGTAAGAATGCACGATCTGGATTTTTAACTAATATTCCCTTATATTAGATGACTTGAAATCATGTAATCTTTTTTTTTTTTTTTTTGCGGCAGGGGGAGGGGAAGTACTATATGTTATGACTATAGTACTATAGACTATATGTCTTCTAAATGTATGATTATAATTTTTTATTCTTCACCAAAAGAGATAACATTACCACACATAATTGTGAATAGTAGTGGATAATGGCTAGTACTCTGACAATTCTTTAAGATGTTGAATTCCATGAATCCTCACTTTAAAATAACAGATAATTTGGGACATCTACTATATGCCAGATGAAACAGTGAATTTTAGTCAAAAAGTCTTTTTACAATTCTGATGAAGCTCACATTAATTTTCCTACTTCAAATCCTCTTTGAAATGTACTGTACCTATAATATCAACCAGCCTATTCTTAAATCATTCAAGGGCATCCTTTCAAGCACTGCAACTTTTCTTGTCTCTGCAGATTCTTCCTTTTATAAAGGTTTCCCATAAAAGGATATTGTAACATTTTCTTATTTGTCTCATTCAAGCAGTGTTTTCCCATATGGTGCACAAAGAAGCTGTGAGAAAATGGCAATGGCCATGTATGAGTGAGGAAAGCTGATACCAGCACCCCTGAGGCTGCTGTACTTCAAAGTATTTGAAAGTTTGTTTTGATAAAAGATAAAATGACCAAAGTTCAAGTTTTGTGATGAGAGACACAAAAAGAGGGTATCTTCTGATAAGCTTCACTTGTTAGCTTTGGAATGTGCACACAGACTATCAAGAGTCGCCAGCACAGCTAAGCTGGATAAGGAAATGAATGACATAAAGAAAATGAGGGGCACAAGAAAGTCAGACAGGAAATATATGAGCACTTGTCAACGCTGGGAATCATAGGAGAACTGAGTAGACTTTGATAGGTCTAACTGATTTGTACAAGAAATATTTCACAGGCATCCACCACACAAAGTGTAATACAAGATGTATCCCCAAGCTGGTAAAGCTTGGGGCAAAAAGTCAGAAACACCCAATAGAGAGGTTACGGAATGGATCCTCCTCTGTTCTCTTAAAGGCATTCTTATTTTATACTTATTTTATAGGCAGCATCCATGAAACTGTGTTATTTGAATTTGATTCCCTGAATTACATGATTAAGGAAAAATTCAGCCTGGAAAAGACTTCCGAAAGTATATTGAGGTTCTAACCTCCAGTTCAAAGCAGTATTCAAAGGCGGAGCAATTCTCTCAGCTTCCCTTCCTGCATGTATTCAGCCCCTCACCAACGATGTGGTCCTTGACAGGACTCTCATCAGTTTGCCAGCACCTTTCCTTTCCTTTTCCTTTTCCTTTTCCTTTTTCTTTAATTGGATACTGTACTCCAGATACGACCTTGCAAGCGCCACGTGAAGGGAAACAACCACTCTCTTAACCTGGTACACTTTTAGTGCTCCTCACCAAGAGGTATCACATAAGAAGCAGAACAGATTTGCTGACTCTCTCTGTGTTTCTTTCAGCCAGTTTTAACAAGTCCCCCCCTCACTCCAGAAATGGGTAATTACTCATTTAAACCTAAAGGACTCTCCCTGAAAGGCTGCCAATAGGAAAGCTGTCACCTGTATAATAAGCCAATAATGAATCTGATGCTTAAACCCAAGCACCTGCAATAGAAAAGCTTCAGCAATTTAAGGTGCAATAATAGGGTTCATACCTAATCCTGCTGGGTTTTGAATGAGAGCTTTCTCAAATTAGATGATCTTTCGGCTTATGAATAATTTCACTGTGGTCTCTGTCTTCACAGGGAGCTACTTTCATGTGACTTATCAGTAATTTTCTCTCATTTTCCTTTTGCTGTTGTGTAAGATGTCTGTCTAAATATTCAGCAGTCTAAGTAGCTTTCATTTGTTATAGATCATCTTTCATTTGTAAAGATTATTTTGAAATCTGTAGGCTACAGTATTTAAACCTTTTTAGGTACTCTAAATGTTAAATGGATACAAAAATGAGAAGTGTAACTTTTGGTGTGTTCTTTACAGTACCATATCTTTTTATTTGTTCAGGAAGCACATTATTTGCTAGAAATACTCATGTTGTATCTCTTCAAAACAAATAATGACAATGCATTTTCTATATGGTCCTCAATAACTTTTAATTTCTCAGTTGGCCTGTAGCGAGTCATTAAGGAAGAGAATCTGATAAACAGTCTTGGATATATGAGAAGTTCATTAAAAAACATCAAATTTTATAACTGGGCAATGATCACACATAAAATGAAGATGTATTGATCACTTTTCTGTCCTTTTTATTTTTATTTTTATTATTTATATTTTTATTTTTCTCCTAGCAGTTTTCTTTTTTTGAACAATTTAACATGTGGCAGGTCCTTAAATTAGTTTTTTCATTCTCTGTCCCAAACAGTAGTCAATATAATACATCAGTCAAAAGGAGAAAGGATTTTTTTCCTTGAATGGTCTCTCTCTCTTGGTGTTAGTTATATATTTTTTTTTATGTAGCAGCACTGATTTGGATAGTGCAAGTAGTCGGTGCTGCCTAAATCCTCACACAATGTTAATCACAAAAGGAATGTATTAAATTGCAATATGTTATTTTTCCTTTGAAAACTGCAACTTTATGGTATTCAGGCCAAGCTAAAAGTGTACTGGAAACTATTAAGGGGTATATTTTATATTTTTCTTGAGTTTGTTAATCCGTACTCACACACTATGAAAAACATAAGCAAGCAATTGACTTAGTGTTTTATGAAAAATCACCCAGGAATGAATTTTTAATGGCTTTTGAAGGAGTGTTTCTTCATAATTCAATTGATATTGTGCAATCTTACATTTGCAATTTGTAATTTAAAATTAGGGGTAAGATCTTGTGGTACCAGAGAGGATAAGAACAGCATGTCAAACATAGACCCTTCAGTGGCCTCTTACAGTACTGTTTTCTGTTCCATTAACTTTGAACCTTTGCTTTTTGGTTCAGAGAGAGATTTCAAATCAACTGATAATCACGGTTTTAAGCCTCATGTTACATGGTTTACACATAAATATGTGAGGCAGAACAACCTCAGCACAGCTCCCGATCATGGCACTCCAAGCTGAGGATCAAGAAAAAAAGCTACTGTAAAATGGCATTAGTCCTGTGTGACTAGGCAGAAGTATTCGATGTTTTAGACTGAGCATTCTGAAATACAGGCTTATATAGCCATAATAGTATGAGAAATGTTGGAAGCATGTAAGTAAGGAGGAATGAAATATTTTATAAATCCATTTTGAACATAAGTCCTGTGTAAGTGCTTGGAATCATGCATATGGAAGCACTGTTAAGTTTTCAGTGAGTAAAAGAACTGTTTGCCGAAGATTAAATGGCTGTATGAACACCTACAGGAATATTTATGCATATAGAATTTGAAATGAAGGATATGGGAATCAGGTAAAGCCTGATAAACTAAATAAACTAAGGCTATATAAAATAAAAAGCATTTGTACATACTTGTTATTTAGGATGTCTGATTCCAATGCCAGTGAAAACTTTAACATCGCCAATGAGCTTCAGGCTAAACCTGTACCCTTAAATCTGGATTCTATCTCCTGATTAATTTCTATTATACTTACCTAGACTTGTGCTAAAAACAGTAACAGACCAAGAGTCATTCATTCCACTCTTCAGTTAGGAAGTTAGGAGGTTATTGTAGGTGCTTATCTTTGGGTTGCTTTATGTTCTTCTAGCTTGTATCCTCAATAACTGCGTTTCATTAAGTTTCATTAGCACTATATGTTTATTTCTTTACATCATTTAAATAACTGTCATTGTCTATTTTACTACAAAACAAAGTGATTCTATCCTTTTTTCTTCTTCCTTCCAGACTCTCTTTAGCACTAAATACAAGAGAGGTTCATCAAGGGAACTCAAGTTGTAATCTCAATAGACTTGTTTACATTCCCTACCATAACAAGTTTCAGAACGCACTCATTCTGTGAATACATGTTTTCCTCTCTTTGGGGAAAATCTTTAGTCCAGGTAATTTACCGTATAACTTGTTTTTCCATTTATAACATTGAGAATAGGGAAACTAATTACATGACAACAGTACACTAAAAATGATTATTGTTTTTATGGCTCACTTTTTCCATATTCTTTGCTTTGATATACTCAAAGTATTTTTTTTATTTGCTAAAATTGTTCATTTTGACTGTAGTTTGACATACCTGAAAATCTACAGGAATGAAATCTGACATTTTATCCATTGGACTGAAAATAAACTCTTTTTACTTTAACCCCCCTCACTCCCCCCCCACCCTCTAGAATGTAATGTCCAATGTTTCTGGCTCAGAAAAACGAGAGAGTATTGCATATTTGACTTGCATAGATCACAGAGTTTATCATATAAAACTGTGCATCATCAGTCTGGTACCTTGATATGGCAATACTAGTCAGTAGTAGTTGATTCAAGTGGCTTCATCATCACTAATGCCATAGCTATGTTGGGTTATGTTTCCTATAATACCACACTCACTTTTTGTTTTGCAAATTTTGTATATTAAAATAGCCACTTTCACAGCTAAGATAAGGTAAGAAGCCTGTAGCAGAAACATGAGAAACTGATTTTTTTTTTCTAATAGCAAGATTCACTTGTCTCGCATATTATTTTTAGATAGAAGAGAGGCCATTCCCAGGAGATGGCTGCCCCTCTGTAACCTGGTAACTATGCAAGATATGCTGAGAGCTAGCCTCAGATGGAGGCTGTCCTATGAGAAATATGCAACTATGAACATAACTTATCATGGCAAAACAACATAAGCCAACTGACAGAGAACTTCTTTTGACAATCTGAAATGTATCTACATGGGAAATTTACATTGTCCAAGTTAAGTCATTAAAATAGTCTGTTTTGTTTAGCATATTCCTTAATGCCATTTACACTTGCAGAAGGTTTGAGAGGTCCCACAGGGAAAATAAAATGGACTGAATAGGTAGAGTAATATATATGTGAAGGAGGCAGTAAATCGCAAATTCCTGCAACTTTTTTTTTACAAGAATATGGAGTATGGACATGGAAAACAAAGAAGACCAGAAGTTGTAGAAGACAAAGACTAAGGACTTTTACGGATATCAGAACCTATAATAAGACTCAAGGATTAAGAAGGTAACCATCTGGAAACAGAATGTGGGACAAGATATAGTCAGGAGCTGCTAAAGGCTAAATGATAAAAACAAAAGGAATTCTTCACTCAAAAACTCAAAATACTATGGAAGAAAAGCAAAATACAGTGCCTATTTGTTGGGGGGGATATCGTGAAATGGACAAGAGTCAGTAATAACTTCTCAGTGAAAATGAAGAACTAAAGCATAAAGCAGATGAAGATGAATATTTCATACATTTCAAGAAAACAGTACAAAATGAATTATCTTTCTTCTTCTTCTTCTTCTTTTTTTTCTATTACCTTAGGTCTAAAATGAGCTACTCAAGAATATTAGTACCTGTTTTTTAAGGATCATGTTGCAGGAAAACCTGTCATTCTCTCCTTCTGTATTCAAGATATTCAAGGAAAGGAAAAAGTTAAAATAAAATATTCTATGAAGAATTTAACTGTACACATTTGTAGCTATAAAAAATAATATGAAAGAAGCTTTGAATTCTAGATGATTAAGTTATTTCAAATCTTCATTTATCTACCTGGTCAGCAGCGAAAGATAAAATAACATCAGCTTTCTTATGTGAGATTTTGCTTTTGTTCTTCTAATACATCAACCTACAGGGAAAGCAAAATGATTATAACAGAAGCACTATCGTAGTTAGTAATGCAGAACAGTCTTTCAAGTCAAAGGGGATTTTGATCTTTAGAAACAGAAACAGAAAAACAGAAAAAAAGTTGCATGCTTTTTATTTTTATCTTACTAATATGGTTGCTCAGTAAATTTCTATTTGTTTTCATACACTAGCACAGACAAACCCTAGAAGAGGAAGAAAAGTGTTCATAACAAATTCTGTGCATCTGGTGCTTGTACAAGACCTCTTCAGGTAAAAGAGAAAAACTCATGGTCAAGAAGATGAACATGCAGTTTCCATGGGAATTAGCTGCATGTCAGGTAGAAGGACTATGTCCCTAAGATGACACACAGATTTTACACTCTGATCCGGTATAGGCAATCTCAGAGAGTATATATACATCCAGAACTTTTCCTCTTATTTTTGATGTCTAGTTTAGAGAAAAGAATGCCATGCACAAATAAGCTTTTTGCACGGAGTCATAAGAACAATATGTTGTAACTTCAGGTTCAGGGAAACCATTAGTCATATATAAATTAGTTCTGCTTATGGCTTATCACAATTTGCTGATTTGCCATATTTAATATGTTTATATTCATAAGCATAGAACAACCTTATACAATCATATTTTCCCATGGAGAAATTAATACTGCCAATTGGACAAAATTCCCTACATAATAGGCCATGGGAGTAGAAAAGTGTGGGCTGTGCAGCAAGAGTCATAATGCTGTGACTGGAATTGTCATGCAAGTTAAATATATAAGAAATCATAATAAATAATAAAAACTTTTTATTATTTGATAGAAAACACAAATACAGTTTGCCTTTTTTTTAAAATTATGTTTGCAGAAGAGAATATTAGGACAGGTTTTTTTAATGATCATAAGGTAATGAATCTCAAGCCACGTGAACATAAAAGTCAGAGGTGCATTATGGCTATTTAAACATATCAGTGTATTCCTCAATATATTTAAACAGATTGATATTTCTGGATAAATTCTCTCAGGAAGCAGTCATGATATAGCTGTGCTGAGTGCATTACAATTTTTTGCACCTGTGCATATTTGCTTAGTCTGTTGATAACTTTAAAAATTTGAACTTTCTCATATATCTTTCGATTTCTTCACAGAAACTGTAAGAATCTGTAAGAAATTATCAATAATATTATTTTTCATAGATAGATTCAAAAAATGCTAAGCGGTTGCAGAAGTAATGTCTAAGATCATCTGAAAGCATGTTTAAGTGCAAATTAGCACAGACAAAACAATACAGTTCAAGAGAGAGCCAAGGGCAGCATATTCTACGAAGACAGACCTGAGCCTGTTCAGACAAATGCGATTGCAAATATACTCTGGAAATCACTTCCAAAAAAGGAATCACAAAGGAGAAAAGCGGGATGCCTATTAAATTTTATGTATATTTGTAGAATAGATAGAGGTGGACTATTTATATATGATGAACATTTGCTTAGATCTTAAATAGACATACTAAGTAAAGAAACATCACTGTGAGCTTTACAGTGTAAAAAGGCAGACTCTTGAAATTCATTTTGTACTTGGTGGAGAACCACTGAAGTTAGTAAATATCCTTGATTAAAAAAAATTAGTTTGAGAACAATATGTCTTAAGCGTTGTCTGACTTTGTGAAATGAAAAATCTGTAACCACCAAGGGCTAAATTCTGCAATAGTGCTAGCTTTACATTCAATAATTAATGAAAGCCTAAATAAGGATATTTCCGGTTCTATAATGTCAGCAATCTTTTGTGTGCACATTATTTGAAACATCTTATAGCCTTTAAATATGCCACCATTATCTTATTTAGCTGGGTTGTTTCTTCAGCTGAGAGCATTAGTCAAAGTTCCTTTCTAATGTCCATTGACAAAGGCAGCATGGCCTGATGCTGTCCTCAGTACATTTCAAGACCGCGTTTTCAAATGAAGTGCAGGTAAGATAAAATATTTCTATTGAAACATAAATTAACAATTCAGTCCACATGCTAATAAAGGCAAGGGTGATCACTGTATACCAAATTATCAATTATAAGAGTCAGTCTTAGAAACAGGAAGAGATTGTTGTGAGTTCATCAGTCCTACTGAAGTCAATAGATTTGTACTATGTAAAATTGAAGGAAAAATGAATAACATCAGAATTCAATGTCTTGAAATTTACAGCAGAAAACATGTAAAAGATTATTTTTTTCTCCCAAGCAAATATGGATTTATAATAACCAAGGCTTAAAAGCTATTCACTTTTTCATTCAAGTAAGTTATTGGCTGATCTTTTTTTTTTAAGATGCTATGTGCATTACCTGAACATTAGTACATCCATTGTTACAGCTGATACTCTTTACATGAAGGCTATATTTAGTTGACATTCTCTACTCTGCTTATATATTACGAAAATGTATCAGACGGTTTATGGTATCTTATTAAAGAATGAAGATTTGATTGTCTACCTGAAGATTTGGCTATATACCCTATTTAGTTTTATATACTTAAATATGATATTGTTTCAGAACATCAAATACATATGTTCATTAATTTCGTAATTTACTATTTTGAGATTTAGTCTTCTCCTTCTGAAGAACCATATAGTGCATCATCAGGTAGCCCCAAATTATTGGAGTTTATTATACAGTCTTCCTACAAGGAGTTGCCAAGATCCTCACTTCTAAGCCCTTATGGTAATCTAAATTATATGTAAAATATATATAAGTTTGAAGCCAGTTTGTCAATATGACTGTTATTTTGACTCACACTATCTGAAGATATGACCTCTAATTTTTATTTTTCTTTTCCATTAGTGAGTGAGAAGTGACACTAGAGACAAGTTCTTCTATTACAAGCTCATCAGCAGCTAAGCAGGTAGTGGTTCTATGTTATTTACCAGATATCACACATGATCTATTGCAAAGAGCTATTGTAAAGCTTAATCTTTGCAAACATGGACTATGAAAGCAAAATGTTCTATGAAACTGCCGGTCTTATATATAAGATTTTATATGGTTTTATTTTTACTAAGCCAAACTAACTTTCATGTAATAAAAGGTTAAAGGGTGAAGTTATAAATGATAGAAACAAAGAAGAGCAGGAGAAAAGCAGAAATCCACCATTTAGTTGCAGTTTTTTCTCCAAAGACCAATGCCACTGCAAATGTACTTTAATGGGTTTTAAACTGGACGTTATAGAAGAGAAAATTTAGAAAATGCATTATTTACAAAAATGTGGAAATTCCTGTATGAGCAGGATACAACTCAAATATGGATATGAGAAGTGGACCTTGATAGAAAGAACAGCAGTGCTCCATAAATCCATCAGCTTCGCTTTGAAAGTCATTGTCACTTGTGTGTTTTATCAAAATTTTGATTTTATTTTTCACTTCCATTCATTGAAAATCTAATGAAGATTCTTTTCTTTGAATGAATACTATAATTTGGTTATCAATCACACTTATGACTTTAAGAACTAATTTGCAAACTTGTACAATAATATTTATCATTTATCTGCAACTACAAAGTTTTGAAGTAGAGGGATTTATACTACCAGATCTTCAAGTGCTTCAAGTGCTGACGAGACAATCTACAGGATCTTTCTTGGGCTTTTTTTGTTTGTTTTCAAGTTGTTTTGCTTATTAAACAAGATTTCTACATTTGTTTGCATTCAAACTTTCCCAACAGAAAAAAACAAAATGAGTAGGTTCACAAAAAACACCATGACAGGCTACTGCAGCAAAACAGGAAAACAACAGTTTGGTTTCAACCAAGGTCACATGAAAAGTCTCTGGCAGAGAGAAATGTTTGGAGTTCTTAACTTCAAGATGTCTTAGCTATATATTTATGAATTATTACTAATAGAGTCTGCTATTCAAACTGAAAAAATGAAATAAACAAAACAAAAACTAACAAGCAAAACCTAGCAGAAGGTATGGGGAGGGAAGACAGCTTTCATTTTGGACCATGAAGAATGTTAAAATATTGTGTGTGAGAGAGAGAACCTGGGAAAAAATGTCAGGGAAAACAGAAGCAAAGTGTTTTTGCTCACTTCTTCGTGTGACTGGCTCCTATTCTACTAACTTGACATGGATCAAGAAAGTTTGTGTATTTGGATGGGGTGAGCAGTTTAGAAATCTGGTAAGATAAATGTTAAAGAAATGAGAGCAAGCTAACATGAGATTTCACTGGAGTGACCATATTTTTCTGAACATTATAGTTTATAGCTATTTTCAGAGAGAAGTTAATCCATTCAAATTTTCTTCTGGCTTCAGGTAACTTAATAAAGAAGAACTAATAACTGGAACAGTATATTGAAATTTTTTAGATCTTTAGTTTAGAATTGTTAACTCATTTATGACCTCATGGAGTCAGCCTATGCCAGAAGACTTCCTCTGAGATCTATACTTACAATATTTCCAACTGCTTGTCAGAGTTGATCAGTAAGAAAAGAGCACCTTCCGCATTGACATGGGGTCAGGTAAGAAAACACGTGTCAATAAATGTGGAAAAGAATCAGTAAGGAGAGAGGCATTGACCTACAGATGTGTTACTAGATTAGTCACAACTTCTTTCACAAATATCAAATAAAACACTTTTTGCAAATTCTCCTTAGGATAGGCTCCTACATTTGGGGCTGATGAAAATGACAAGATACCGTAAAGTGTCTTTGAAATATGACACCTCTAAATCCCAAATGGTTCAGACTTATAGATACGTATGGTGCTTCTTTGCTCAAAAGCAGTCTTTAATATGATGGTAATCCCCAATGACAACTACAAGACACCTGCCAGATGGCATACATCTTGACTTGAGCAAGTGATCTTGCATAACAGCCTCTCAGTGTGGGTAGAAGTCCCTCTTCAGAATCTGTTTTGCAACATATCATCATTCCTAACTTAAAATCCTCAAGAGAAAAAAACAGAAAGAGTTTCAGGTAGTCAAAATCACGTAAACAAATTTTTTCCTGATCAGAAATCTTCATCAAACATGCTCAAATTATAAGTGAAGAATTTACCTTTTTACATCTTAATGTAAACGTTCATCTGTGATGCACAAGAGCCAAGGGCAGAAGGGAAAACACCTGCACTTGAGTAGAAAAGCTTGCAGTTCAGTCTTGCCTTTGGCAAATAATATAAAAATTCAGCTCCTGCATATAGAATTGCCCTGTGACAGTTAGCATCCACATGTTCATTCAAACTATTTTCAACCACTGAAGTTGACAGTACCTACTATTTAAATATTTTTAAACTTGATAGCCATTGTCTTTAAAGCATGTTTAACCTTCTTTTTAAAGTAAAACCTCTAAATAAGAAACTAATAGATATCACATTGCCAGACTAACGGAGCTAGTGCAATGAAAAATTACAATATAAAAACATGCTTCATAGGATTCTGAATATGTCAAATCCTGATCTAATGGAGATGTGAAAACAACGATCTGTAAATATATGATGATTCGAAGATAAAGTTATTGCCACCTTAAATATCCTTGACTGTTTGGACGGAACCAGATGCTGTTTATTCAGGACATATGGCTCTTTTAGATATTACTAAAACCCAGCTCAGTAAAGAATGTCCCTTATCTCTTGAGCAGTCCAGGTTAAATCAATATAGGTTGATGATAATTTCAGGTGATTATTGAGAATGTTGAAACTGAAGGAGTCAAAGAAATCAAAGCACCCTTCTCCCCTCTCTCATCTCTAACCAACAGAACTTTATTAAAACAAACAAGAAACAAAAAAGATTGTGGAAAATGAAGCTCTGGTAAAAACCTGGCTGACTATTTCTGTGACCGGTCGCACACGTGCCTTGTCCGGGTCCTCCGGTCGCCGCGGGTCAACCGCGCTGGGACGCTCACTCTACGGGCCCGGGTGCCGTGTCGCCGGGGGAGGCGACAGTAACAGCACCTCCTCGCTCAGGGTCCCGCGTCCAAATGGTCAGGTGAGGAGAATGCAATAGGTCAGGCGCCCTCACGGGTCGGGGGAGACCAGCGTGGACTACTGAAAGACAACTCAATACGAGTTCAAATCAGCAGCCGCTTTATTCCGGAAAAGCAAAACTTATATAGGGCAGGTAAAGGGGAGGAGAAGAGGGAGGAGTGGGTCACTGGATTGGATGTACGCTGGTGTTGTGATCCCTAGTGTGCGGTCCGTTGACCGGAGCAGATTGCTCCGGCCCCCACCCTCGGGATTCTGGAATGTCCTGCAGTGTTCTTGTTAGGTGTAATGAGTGCGTCCGGCCAGGTTTTCAGCCAGACTGGGCAGGGACTGGTGAGGTCACCAATATCCCCTATGTACATGCTTGTTTTACATCAAACATACATTTTCTTCTCAAAACCCTCCCGTACCTAATTCCATATCTCCCTACATATTTCAGTTAAAGATACATGTAAAGATACCAAACTATTCATGTAGATGAATTCAATTACTTATGGTGAAATATTTAACTCTCACAGAATATATGGATAAAAATAGTCTATTATTTACACTGCAGATTGCACATCTGTCTGTGTTCTGTACCCATCACCGTCATGCAAGGATTAAAATGTCAACATTAACACCATTAACCTTGATGACTTTTCCAAACATTCAGGAGTATCTTCCTTATGTACAGAGCCATCTACAACCATACATCTTTTTTTCTGTTATCTCACTTTACCATCACCCCTCTTATTCAGATTTTGGTACATAAGATAGATTACAACTTCAAAAACATTGAATATTATCCTCAATTTCTCACCTACATGTTTACCAGGTTAGCTATCACCTAACTGCCATGGCATGGGAATACAGGTGGTGGCATGCACAAAAAAGTAAGAAATGGCCACAAACTGAAGCATCAAAAGTTCCACAGGAACTTAAGGAAAAATTTCCTAACAGTGACAGAGCACTGGAACAGGCTGCCCAGAGAGGTTGTGGAGTCTCCTTCTCTGGAGATCTTCAAGACGCACTTGGATGCAGTCCTGTGCCATGTGCTCTAAGTGGCCCTGCGTGTGCAGGGGGGTTGGACTAGATCTCTAGAGATCCCTGCCAACCTTAGGCATTCTATGATTCTATGATCAGGTGAAAATTTCTTATTCATTTCTTTGTGGTTACATAACATGTAGCGGGTCTCAGGGATATGCCTAGACTGTTGCAAGACAGATATTGGTCCTAGACTGGACCAATTTTGTAAGAATGAGTAGAATGATATTTGGTACACTCTGAAGATACAGTATTGGAAAATCTTGCTACAATTGTTTTCCTTTCATTTCCTTGTAATTTGAGTTGAATGTATCTTGTTAAATTCCAGGCAGCCCATCCTGGGTTATTGAAACAAAAGATAATGAATTAAAGTTTCCCTAACACAACTGAGTTATTTCTGTTCTGTTCACACAGCAATGTGGATACATATCATCTCAGTTGTTTTCACTTAAAGCTTGAGTTCACTCACTTTTTTACGTGTTCTAAAAAAAATGATAACTCATTGGCAAAAAACATAAAACTGTTACATTGTGATCTTCTAGTTAATAATTTTCCTTTTGTAATACTAGGTTTCTGTTTAATTGAATATATATATTAATAAGGAATGTAAAAGAAGAAATGAATTTTCCATGAAAAAATAAAAAGTGAAAACTTCAAATTAAGCACATTTTCACTAGATATAATATTATCATAGGTCAGAGATGTTAGTTCCTGTCCTGCAAGAAGATGAGGCAGAATAAAAAAAAAATTGATAAAAAGGTTCCCTATCTACCTCTTTATCAATATTGGCTAATTTAGGGTAAGTTTCATAAATTATAGTTCTGGAGACTGTGAAAAACAACCACATATTTTAGTTTTCCATCTCATATTATAATCCATACTAAATCAATGCCTTCTCTCAAATCTTTGATGAGAATTGTGAAAATTAGGCCTTTTGAAAGTTTGGGTTTAAATGGCTGACAATTCTTTAAATGACTTCACTATATATAGCAGCTCTTCAGGGAATATTTAATTAAGTCATAATTACAAAAAAAAATCCTTGGCAGGCAATAAAGAGCCATAGAGAAAATGAAAGACATGTAGAAGAGAATCTCATTACCAAAGATCTGTTTTATACAAATTAAAATTGACTTATACCAAATAGACTAGATAAACTGAAGAAGCTACATCTTTGCAAATTTACAAAGAAGTAGTTCAAATATACTCTAAAATAAAGTTACAAGAATATTTAAATTAAAAAAGGAAATGTACTTGAGGAGGACATAAAACACATAAGGAATGGAAACCCCTAAATGACCTCCAAAATTATGAAGTCAGGAAAAAAAAACCCTCAACAATAGCAAAAAATGCATTTTTTTCTTGTTGTGATTCTGTATCTGCTCCTCAATGTGTATTGAATCTGTATTGTTTCTAGTGTGTTAAGCAGAACATAAAGCACAGAATTGTGAAGCTTCATTACTATTCACCCTTAAAATTAAAAAAAAAAAACGACAGGAATCTCACTTTATGGATTAAATTAGAAAATACAGGTTTTTGTCGGTTTCAAGTGTTTCATGTGACTCTATTCCCTTGATGTCTTAATTCTATAAACTGTCCCTGCTTAATTCTAGGAATTTATAGCATTGGAACCATAAAGTAACATGAAACATGCAAAAATAATAATTAGAGGAGTTACAAAATAGTATTTGAGAATTCAGAGAGAGTACTGACTTCACATTCAGTTCTTAGCACATAGTGCTACAGAGATAGCTGTTAATAAACTACTATTCATCCAATTGCCCATTGGATGCCCATTTAGATTTTACTATTGTCCATTTAGATTTTTTTTTTAATCTTGTTCTATAAAAATGTTGCTGCAAAACTGAGGCTCTGACTTAATTGCTTCATTCACTTCTCTCCTGGAGCCTACATGTCAGTTATGTAGATGGTCTAATCGGTGTCTCTTCACTGACTTTACTTCTCCAGAAGATTGACATATCCTGAAATTATCATCACTTTTTATTTTTTATACAGTTTGGCAATATGTTTATCTGTGTCATTTTCATTTCAGTTTTTCTGGCCCATGGATCTTTAGAAGAATTATTCTTAACAATTTACTTGCAAAAAAAATGAATGGGAAAAGGCAAACTGACAAGAGCTTTTAAAAATAGACTTGCCTTTGATGAACATTAGCATATGTTTCAATTCACTACCTGTTTTGTGTATAGGTTTCTGGATGATCTTCCTACAGAGCCCAAAAGAAAATACTGAAGCATTTGTGCTTCTGACTGTTGTATTCTATTCAATGCATGTACACCAAACTATGCCCTTACACCAGTTTGGTGGACCAACACTCTGCAAACTCACAGGCTTTCTGGAGTCTGTCCTGCTGATATCATCTTTTCACAGATGAAAAAAGGGACGTCTATGAAAGAAAGTAGAGAGATTGTATCTGAAGATACAAAATGATACGATACAATATAATGCAGTTTTCCCTGCCACTGCTTACTCTCTTTTAGATGTGTGAACAGTGGTTTCCTTTCTTCTTCAGTGATTTACCTGAGACATAGAAAACAAGTAGTATTTTTAATTTCTTTAGAACAGAGTCCTAAGGATTCAAGGCTTTTATCCATAATATTCTGGAATTTGTCTTTACTCCCTCTTCTTAAATTCACACTTTGTTTATATCAGAGACATAAAATCATTACCACAATTCCATTAACTCACATTCACTTTTCTAATTTGTAGCTGTTTTACCTATTTTCTGAATTCTGATTGTCTTCTATGTTCTACATTGTTCCATTTTTTTGGCACATAATTTACTGAAATATGAACAGCTTAAAGAGGTAGACTTCTAGACAGTAGTCTGTCTAGTTGTTAAAGTGCTGTCTTCTTAAAGTGCTGTCTTCTCTCCTATATAAGCTATTTCAGAATACACTTAAAAAGCAAATTACATTCTTTGAGCTTGCATGCCTTATTATTCAACCACAATACAGCCCATATTTGTATCTCTAATTATATTTCATGCACATGAGATAAAATAGAAAGAAACATTTTTTTCAACAGAGCTAATTAAGCTCTCATATCTGAGTTTGACTTTCAAAATACCCCTTAGGTTTAAATATGGAAATAACCATAGAGAGATTTTTCTGTAAGACTGACAAAAAATCTTTCCAATAGATTCAAAGATCAGCATCACATGTGTGTCAATATATGTAAACATATCTGGCAATTTTATTCTGTTATTTCTCCAAATCTTTTACTGTATTATTTTCAAATGCTACCTTTTAAATAGCCTACCTCACATACTTTTTATATTTTGAAATGGATAATATTTTGGTAATTTCTTCTAGCAAAACTAGTGAGAGATAATTCCCCATATAACCTACCAACAAACCAACCAACCAATCACAAAAAGGTTTAAAAGGGTATCAAAAACAGCTTAAAGGGTATGTGCACTGGTGGGTGGAATTTATCTGAAGGCTAAAACTCGTCATTTGGTCATCAAACCTCTACTAGAGTCAATGACCTAGTCAATAGCATAGATAATATTATCAAAAGTTTTTCAGCACCTCTCAAACTACGGATATGTTTCGTATAATTAGTGGAAGGCATTATTGTTCTCATAGTAGTGCCCTTCACCTACCTGTGCCAGTAAGCTAGTAAACAAGAAACTGAAAAAAAGCTGACCTTGCAATAAAGAATGTTTAACATGCATAGAATCTATGGTACATAAACCAGATTAAAGCAAATTTGAAAACCACAGAAAGTAGGAGAAAATGTTATTTAAGCTGTGTGTGGTGGGTGAGATAAAGCTTCTGACTGGATATAAAATATATGTTCTGCATAATACCTATGAGTTTATAAAGTGCAAATGCTCATATAGGAAAGTGGAGAGAAGGAAACAGTGGAAAAGAAGGTCCTGACATCACCGAGGATCAGCACAACACTAAGGAACAGCATCATAACTTTCAAAATGACTCAAGAACCTGAACTTCCCTCCTCAGCAATCTGAAAGAACAAATCAAATTTAATTTAAACCTAGGTTAACCTATAGGAGGTATAGATATAATTTGACAAATTCATAATGTCTCTCTTTAGATGACAAAGTATGACACTCAATTTATTCTTAGAAGTAGTTCTGTTTGTTAGTTAATTATGTTTACCTTTTATGTAGGGATGCCCTTGCCAATCTTCAGAAAGAACCAACTAGTGAAGTAGCTAAAAATATTCCTTTGATTGAGTGATCCCATAGGTAAGTACAGCGATTCCCTGTTACTTTATAGTATATCAGTGCTGGAATCTGTAGTCAGTGTATCTATTAGGTGTATTTTAGAATGAGATGAATTGTTCCACATGGCATGATTCTGTTGCTCAGAGGCACATATCATCATTTAAACTGTCATAGAATCTCCTATCTGGCCTCCAGCAGCTTGTCCAGAATGTCAGAGATCTCCCTAGTACATATCTCTATTTCTTGAATCATATTTGACTTAACTCTGTGGATAGCTTGGATAATCTGGTGCTTCTGAAATGGCATCTGATGTTTATATTAAAGTAACTATCTCTGATGGATATGCTCCTTCTCCAGCTCAACCTGACTTCTCACATGAAGCCCTATTCAGGTGTTAACTACTACATTATCTGATCCCAGTAGTTGCCTCCCTGATTTCTTCCCCCACTCAGACATTAACGATCAATAACAATCTTGGTGGCCCTATCCTGATGGGGAGATAAGACTAACTGTGAGTACACCAAGCCATTTCTGAATTGAAAAAAAAGTCAATCCTCTTATCCCATAAATATGGGAACAACCCAAGAGTCCATTGAGCTCTCCTTTGCATGGCAGCGGGCCACATGCCAGGATCTCCACATGAGCAGGGACACCTCTCAAGGATACTCCTCTGGAGTCTTCTCTCCAGAGGAGTATTCTTTCCACTACAGATTCGTGGTAAGTGACTATAGCACACCGTTCTATTTTTGAACTTGTAAACTTTACTTTGGAACTGTGCACAAATCCCTTAGACATAAACTGTTGACCAGGTCTGGGACTAGGATTGGATCCAGCCTCACCTAGACTCCTCTCGGAAGGAGTTTGGAAAGTAAGGAGTCCAATGTGAACCTTGTGACCCAATGGGAGGGTGTCCTTGGTAATTCTGTATGTATCTTGAACCTAATAAGTGACTTTGCCATAGAATCTCATAAAACCATTGTCATTATCAGTAAAAACTATTCCTATTTCTTTCCCATAAGTGAAGTGCATTGTGTCACCCACCCCCATCACCACTCATCACGTGACACTGTCATGAACAATATCTTGCAGAGCACTGAGTCACTTGCAAGCTCTGATGACGATTTAAATTGAGACTTTGTTGACAAAAGTTCACAGAATCACAGAATGGTGGTCATCCAGTCCGACCCGCTTGCTCAAGCAGAGACACCTAAAGCACGTGGCACATGGTCACATTCAGGCAGGCGTTTGAAGATCTCCAGAGAAGGAGATCCACAACCTCTCTGGGGAGCCTGTTCCAGTGTTCTGTAAAAAGTGTACTGTAAAAACAAACAAACAAACAAACAAACAAAAACCACCACCAACAACAAAACGTTAGGCATATGTTTTCAATGAAAGTATCTGCAATCCAGCAATGGCCAACCCAGAAAATTATTGTTAAAAAATTAAAAAAACACATACAGGATGTTCATCTTTGTATGCCTACACATTATAACCACCAAATGACTGCTGCTTGACTTCTGGGAGATCTGTATTCTGTACCGTGTATTGTTCTGCTGTCTCCATGATCACCACTCATGAGTACTATTCTCAAATTGGGTATATTAAAACTCCCAGGGTGCATCATTCCATGGGCTTCATCCCTGGTCTGACTGCACCTAATGATGATGACTTTAAGTAAAATTCTATAAAAACAAATGCAAACTCAGAGCTGGTGAACCTTGTCATGGATTAAAAAAAAATGCATAGTGTGACACAGACTGACCAGAAGTCTGTCTAATGCTATATCATTTTGGGGTTCCTCATTTCAGAAGGGACACCAAGATTCTGCTGGTACATAGTGACCCACCTTAAGCCTTTCTTATTGGGTTACTAAATGGACTCATACTCTCCTCTGCACAACAGTTGAACCTGCATGTTCTGTGTACAATACAAGTTCAACTAGCAGTCCAGAAAGGCACAGATTTCTTATAGATCTTATGAGGTACCTGCCTCAGAATCACAGAATCACAAAATGGATAAGATTGGAAGGGACCTGTAGAGATCTAGGGACCATCTAGAGTCCAATCCCCCTGCTCCAGCAGGGACACTTGGAGCACATGGCACAGGGTCACATCCAGGTAGGTTTTGAAGATCTCCAGAGGACACTCCACAACCTCTTTGCGCAGCCTGTTTCAGTGCTCTGTCACTCTCACAGGAAAGAAGTTCTTCCTCACATGAAGATGGAACTTCCTGTGTTTCAACTTGTACTCATTACCCCTTGTCGTATCACTGGCCACCACCAAGAAGAGTTTGGCCCCAATCTGCCTTACAGTCTCCTCTCAGGTACTTGTACATGTTGATCAGATCCCTTCTCAATCTTCTTTTCTTTAGGTTAAACAGGGCCAGCTCTCTTAGTCTTTCCCTCTTTAGAAGCTTCATATTCCTCTTGTGTTTGGGAGCCCAGAACTGCACTCAGGTGTGGTCTCACCAGAGCTGAGTAGAGGGGAAGGATCACCTCCATCGATTTGCTGGTAACACTCCCGATGCAGGCCAGAATCCCGTTGGCCTTCTTGGCCATGAGGGCACATTGCTGACTCATGGTTCACTTGCTGTCAGGCAGGACTTCCAAATTTCTCTCTGCAGAGCTGCTTTCCAGCAGGTCAACCTCTAATCTATACTGGTGTCTGTGGTTATTCCTCCCCAGGTGCAGGCTGCACTTGTTGAACCTCATGAAGTTCCTCTCTGCCCAACTCTCCATCCTGTCTAGATCTCTCTGATTGGCAGCACAGCCCTTGGGAGTGTTGGACACTCCTCCCAGTTTTGTATCATCGGCAAACTTGCTGAGGGTGCTGAGGGTACCCTCATCCAAATCATTGATGAACAAGTTGAAGAGCACCAGGCCCAGTACTGACCCCTGGGGGACACCACTGGCCACAGGCCTCCAGCTAGAATCAGCCCCATTTATCACCACCCAGCCAGTCCTCAATCCACTTCACTGTCCACGCTTCCTAAGCTTTCCTATGAGGATGTTATGGGAGACTGTGTCAAAAGACTTGCTGAAGTCAAGGTAGACAGCATCCACAGCTCTCCCATTGTCCATCCAGCAAGTCATCCCATTGTAGAAGGCTATCAGGTTCATTGAACATGACTCCCTTGGTGAATCCATGCTGAGATGGATGCTGCCAGATGCCAGTAGAAGTCTCAGATACTTTAAATAATCTCAAATGATGCTGGATTCTTTTACCTAGATAACTGTCACTCATCTCAAAAATAGACAGCTAGATGACTAAATGTAACTGTCAGTCTTGCACTGAATCTCACTCATCATGATGCATAATAAATCTCCCTTCACATGACTGAAATAAATACTAAAACTCGGTATTCTTACCAACAACTATTTTTCTACTACTTACATTTCAGTTTTATTTCAGAACCATAAGTTTATTTAAAGCCTCACATTGTTTCACTGAGTCTTGATTGGAGCAAAAGATATATTTAGCTGATTAAATATAAATCAGATATTCCTGCATTATAGTCTTTTTTTTTTTTTTGTGAACTAAAGTGATGAAAATGAATCATTAATATTATTTTTTGTGTAGTGTGGTATGGGTTTTGCTATGAATAAAAAATACTAAGCAAATTCTGTATAATCTGACAGTACCATTACAGTCTCTTACTCAGCCCTTATGATAGTTTCTCTTCTAATTCTGTTGTTGGTATGCAATTTTTCTGTCTTCTGAAGTCTTCCAGCATGTAGTGAGCAGGAAGATGAACTTCAATATGGAAAAAAATAACAACAACAAAAAAAGTTAGCCATTTTCCAATAAGTGATGAGAAAAGTGAGAGAAAAAATAGGTTTAAAGGTTTAAAATAAAACTGAACATATTCTTGTTTTAAAAGCTAGAATTCTTATGAGTTAAAAACTGATAAGTGATGTGGACAAGCCTTTCCTGGTAGCTGATGTTTCTTTTTATGAGGTCAATTAAATTTGATGACAAATTGCCAAATTAGCAGCATTAGCATACATTTATTTTTCCTACACTGACGGATCTTAACATGCATTGCTGAGTTCAGGGACTAGGGAACATGGTTTTATATTTTTGTTGCTTAAATGCTGTCCCAAATCCACCAATACTTGAGAGGCCCTCAATGATGATTATTAGAAAAGTTGATAATTGTACTTTTCATTCCTCTTCTACATTGTGTTCTGCTTGGAATGACAAAATGGCAAGAATGGGCAAAGGTCTGCAACAGCCCTGAGTCCTCTGAACTGGGCAGAACCCTTAGGTTCCTAACTGTGGTCTTTTCCTCCACTCTTACAGCCGTAAAGAGTTTATCATGTTCTTGATTTGCACCCACAATGTTTCAAAGCCATAGAATTTTAGACTATTTTCTGCTCAAAAAGACAAGGCAAGGTACCTAGAATTCCATACAGACCCTATGGCTTCCAGGAATAATTATTTAAGCAAAACTAAAATGGTTTGTGTATCAAGATGTGCATATACTATGTACATATATGCTAGCTGCATAAACACACAGTCTTTTCTTTGCTGTACAGCGATGGTCCAAATTTTGGTGTTTACAAAACTTTTTTGTTTTATTTTTTGAAATTCATTTGAAATGAAATTCCTCTTTCTTGAAACTTTGACTCTGGGTGAAATCATACATAATATTTGGAAATCCACCCCCCAAAAATAAAGTAATAGACCTTTCAGATTGTATCTGTCTAGCTATGTTCAAATGTTATTAAACTTATACTTCTCAGGAAGCATCAAGAACAGCTCCTCTATAAGGGATGGGGAGTTGGAGCAAGAAGATTCCAGCACAGGCCGGGCCCTCACTGAGGCTGAGGGCTAAACATGGTGGCAGAGCTGGGTGCAGGTACCAGGGTCCATTGACAACCCCCTACACAACAAGCAGTAGCCCAGGTTCCCACAGGGCTCTCCTTCAGCAGTAGAAGGAGACAGGGCCAGGACCAGGCTTGGAGATGAATCACACGGCAAGACACAGGGATCTTGCAGAAGCTCAGGTCTCCACAACGCGTGTCCCAGGGTTCCCCCAGGAGCCCATCTCCCCATAACACAGGTCTTTGAGGCCAATGAAGGAGAAAGGGTTCAGGCTAGAGACCAGCATTACTAGGGTGAAACTCAGACAGGGATGGGGGTCCTGGGCTGAGTTGGCATGGAGCTCCTAGGCAGGTGGCCCCAGGGTTGGTGGAGGCCCCTGATGAACTTGGTCATGGCCATTATGAGCTGTTAGTGCCCTCAGATCCTGACAGCTCCTTGCTTTTTCCCCTGAGTGGAAAAAAACAAAACAAAAACAAAACAAAAAGGTAGGAATATAAGCCCTGTCTCTATCATGTAAAGCATTAAATATTTTTCCATTTTTGCAAATTAAATGTGAAGTAATATTCAAGGGAGAATCTAATTAGTCTGCCTCGCTCAAACATGAATACCTGCATAATTATTGTAGTTTGTGGGTATTCCCTCAGTACGGAGACTTTAAGATTGGGCCCATGGATGGTTTCCCACCTTCACATTTCCTATGGCAATATGAATAGACTAAATTTCAAGTTCATTAATGGGCTTAATTTACTCAGACATTATTCACTCAAAATAAAGTGTTTTTTTTGTTTTGTTTTGTTTTGTTTTTTTACATGATATTGTTGATGTGCCTCTCTAACTACCATTTTATTTCATTGTTTTGCCAGCTGACCTTTTCTGTTTGGAACTTTCTATTGAAATTAAGCAAATAAATAAGTAAACTATACGGACAGTGTTTACAGAGCACAGAGACCAGAAATAAATGAGAATGGAGACATATTGACCTTTTCAAACTTTAAGCATTCCACATAGCAGAGATGAGAGCTTCATTGTGGAATATTAGTATGTAGTACATGTTCTTATTTGAAATATCAGCAGTATAGAAATTGTTCCTGTGCTTTTCCATGAAAAAACATCACTTACTTAACCATCTTCTTTTAAAAAAACTCTTTTCCTGGGCAAGGAAGTATAATTACTCTATTGCAGATACAAACTGTTTTACATAGTAAAGAAAAGCTTTTTGATGAATAGAGGAGGAGCCTTTTAGCTCCATTTCCATTGCAGATGATTGAAATCTACACTCCACACTATCATGCAGAGATTTCTATCCTTTAATCACATATTATTTTAAAGCATATTTTTATTTCTTTTTTTTTAGGATGATAATTTGCCTATTAGTAAGGAGGCTTCAGGCATGAAAGGCTTTCTTGTGAAAACCATTGTAATTAAATTGAGTGAATGTATGAAGAATACTTCACAATCCCCACAAGACAGTTGTATTCCTTAAGACTGGGCTACAGGAATATGTTTGTTGAATGTTAGCTTGCCTAATTTTATTTTTTCTTCCTTAAGGCTTTATTATTATTATTATTATTATTATTATTATTATTATTATTATTATTATTATTATTATTTTAGAACTATACTGTTATATTACTAGGGGAATAAATGGTTGAGAATTCTTGAGTTTAGAATATACTATGTCCTGGCTAAAAGTAAGAAGCATCTCTGAGAGTGTTGTCTATATAGAAGTAGTAAAAATGACTGCAGATTGCATGGACTGAACCAGCTGTAAATTAGCTCTCTCAGGTATAGCTATCAGTGTAGATGCAGAAGCACTGAACTCCAGACAGCAAAAAAAGCAGTCTCAAGAAGCCAGGTTATACCACATCCATGCCTCTGTGACTGTACTCACATGATGATTGAATAAGCTACATGAAACTAGATTTTTCAAGACAAAAACAAGTACTTATATTTATGAAACTTCTACTATTTCAGCAAGTTAGATGCATATAATAACTATAAAATATGTTCTAAATTGCCATAGTATTACATTCTGAGGGTTTCATAGGAAAGCTATCTACAACTCTGGAAAAAAAAGCTGTTAGTGAAAAAAAATGCATGTGCATGGCCAGGATAATGTTTTGTACTTTCTTTGCTTTTCATCCCAATGACATTCCTTTAATGAACTATATTTTATTCTTTAAGTCATTAAATAATGTATCTATTTATTATACAACTTTACTTCCTATAAAGTGTCAAAAATTTCAGTTCAGGCTCATGAAGACACATTATTAGTACACCTCTCATAGTAGAACTTAAATAGCATTTATGATTAAAGCTTACTTTACTTGAGACACAGGAATTTTATAAGGTTAGTTCATGTTCTTTCTATATCAGAACAAATATTATTTATTTATAAATATATATATATTTATTTAGTGTCATGCATAGAAATTTCTGCTGTTAAACATGGTTTACCTTTCCTAGTAGTATTGTGCACCCTGCTATCAACAAGAGCTTATATAGATAGTACACCCAATTACATTCTTGTTTTTATTGGGTCTGCAAATGTTTTCCAGGATTATTTGTTCATGCAGTTTCCCAGGGACATGGGAACAAGTGTATAGCTTTCCAGATCCATTTTCTGGCCCTTCCTAAAGTGCAAGAATGTTACTCACTTTCCTCCAGTGTAGAAACCTCTCTGGATTGCTATGTCCTTTCAGGAATAATTGAGAGTGGCCTCACAGTGACATCAGCCAGCCCCATCAGTACTTGTACATGATATTAACTCCCATGGACTTGTGTATGTCTGGTTTGATCAAGTGTTCCGTAAGTTGACCCTCCTTCCAAGAGTCAGTCTTCCTTGCTCCAGGCTTACACTTTAATCTCAGAGACCAGCAATCCCTGAAGGCCGCTCTTACGATTGAATACTGATGTGAACAAGGTCAATTATGTGCCCTTGCAGCATAAGAGGCCAACAGTATCATCGGCTGCATTAGGCAGAATATGGTCAGCAGCTTGATAGAGGATATCTTTCCCCTCTACTCAGCTCTGGTGAGGCCACACCTCGAGTACTGTGTCCAGTTCTGGGTTCCCTGGTACAAGAGAGACATGGACACACTGGAGTGAGTCCAGAGAAGAACTACCAAAATGATTAAGGGCCTGGAGCATCTCTCATAAGAGGAGAGCCTGAGACAGCAGGGACTGTTAAGCCTGGAGAAGATGGAGCGGGGATCAGTTGTGTATAGCTATGATGTGAATGGAGGGTTTAAAGAGGAAGGATGAATAGGCAAGGGGCAAAGGACACAAACTGAAATACAGGAAATTCCATCTAAAGTATGTGTTTTCTGTATCTCAGCTCACAATTTTTAAAATGAGGTAGTTGCTTTTCCAGATATAAATCTGTACCTTAAGTATAACACTGCAGTCAGATGGTAATGTAAAGGTAGGAAAATGTAAGTACCAAAAGTAAGTATACATTAGCCATACATGGGACTATCTAGATTCTGAAACTACCAACTGCTGAATACAGCATTATTCCTTAACATATACACTCTGTTTACTAGTAGGAAGGGCATTATCAAAGAATAGCTGATAATTTTCATATTTTCTTTTCAACACCTCTTGTAACCCCTTATAAACATTTATAGCGTATCTCCCACTGATTTTAATAACATAGGTTTAGAAAGAACTGTAGCAGATGCAGTTTTGCTCCAGTAGTTCTGCAGACAGCAAGCTTTAAGTTCTTTGATTACTCTATGACTTGTCATTCCAGAAGATAGTTTTTCAAGGTACTATTTATACTTTTGTTAACAGTGATAGCATGGCAAAGGTCCAACACTTTTTAGGAGTTAACATTCATTCAGCTGTGTAACACTGAAGTCTTGGGTCTTTTTTCCAAACACATTGGACAAGAAGGGCCACACACATCCTTAGTTGGTATAAATTGCATCGCCTCATTGGCATCTACTGATTTATATCAAATGAAGACGAGGTCACAGTCTACTGGTTATTTGAAATTATTCAGGCTGTATATTCCATTATTGAATCATTTTTGTAAAAGTGGGATGACAGGAGGACAGTGTTAAATATAGAATCAAATTGAGTGTTACCACTGAAGCAGACAATAAAACAAATTTACCAAGCTAGAGCTTTTATAATATATGATAGGAACAGACACATCTGATAAATAAAATAAATGAGGTAAATAGAAGCTGGTGGAGGATAACATTTTCTCTGTCTTGAAATCACCAAATGCTGAACAAAATATAGAATAATATTGAATATTAATGAAAGATGTTAAAAAAGAGAGGAACTGAACTTTGTATGCATGAAAAGAGAGACCATTTCAGGGATAGGAGGAAAATAATACAAAAACACAAAAATGAACAACGGAAAAGAACTACAGTGTATTTTACCCACGGATTACCCTACAGCTAACCCTGGAGTTAACTGAAATGTGCAGGTTTTCAAATATCAGTAAGCAATGTGGAAGAAAAACTGTTTCAGTTGGATCCATAGGCAAAGATATAAAGATATCCAGGTATAATTTTTATCATCTCAATCTGGTTCTCAGAAGTGGAATTTGAGCAGCTATTTCACATTTCAGGAAAAATATAATTATTAGTTAACTTATTCAGAGTACGGTTACTGTAGCCAAATGTATTTTTTAAAATACTGTTATTGTATAATGGTATTTTAAAAATACTGGTACTGTAGCCAAATGCATTTTTTAAAATACTGGTGTTTGTTGGCCCTTGTGCAATCAGTTTTTCTATTATTTTAATGGGAGTAGGTCAACTTGATACCAGAGCTTCTTAGGCTTGGGGAGAGTTGGGGTTAGAAATGCCATCATTCTCCTGTCCTCTACCTAGTTCCTCAGGAAGTGATCAAAGAAATTTGCCCAGAGAAAGTGCAGTTATGTTAAAAAGAAATAATGTGTTTTGCCTTCAGAATGCTAAATGACTGAAACGATGATATTCTGAGAGGCACTACTTTCTAACATTGAAAAGTCACATAAAATATAATTAGCATAAACTTTTAGACCTGTTATCTTGTCAATCTTGCCTTTTGCCATTAGAAGTCAAGATAAGCACTCCTTGCTGCACTACTTGTCCTCTAGCCATGCCACTCCCATCTTGCCAACTTCATCTGTGGTACCACCAGCAAGACACCTTATCTGTAGGGAGATGCGGGTTTAGGTTTGATGATGCCGTATCAAGAATACCTTGTGTGATAACATCAAAGGTGAATGTACAGGAGGGTATTGCTGACCCCCCTGTGACCCCAGGCCTGGAGCATGCTCAGTCAGGCCGGCAAACCTGACTGAGCAACTCATCACAGCTACCTGGAAGGCTACAGAAGCCCGAAGGTGGGGGCTGGAGCTCCTGAAGGTGGGGGCGGGAGCAATCTGCTCTGGCCAACTGACCGCCCACCTACATAGCTCCACCAACCACAGGAGTCACAAGATTAGCATATACCTAATCCCATACCTCGCTCCTCCCTTCTCTCCTCCCCTTTGTACTCCCTATATAAGTGTTCGTACTTCCTGAATAAAGTTGGCTGCCGATTATAACTCGTATCGAGTCGTTTATCGGTAGTCCACGCTGGTCTCCCCCAACCGGTGAGGGCACCTGCCTATCAGCTTCTCCTGACCAGAATGTCTGGACATGGGACCCGGAGCGAGGAGGTGCCACCATCGTCGCTTCCCCTGGCGACACTGCATCCCGGCCCGTGGAGCGAGCGTCCCTGCGAGGCCAACCGGTGACGGCGGGGAGGACCTGGGTGAGGCTTGTGGTTGGCCTCACTTATCTATGATGGAACTGTGAAATTCCCTCTAGTGTCATTGATATAAGTAGAGTTTGACACTTGTAAGGTAACTGGGACTGGGAAGCAACAGTCTGCTCCTTTCAGCAGTTTTGAAACTGAGAAACTGATTTAGGGCTATCTTTCTTTATAGCAGAAAAACTGCAAAAAGTTTGCTGATGATAAAAGTGGTGCTGAAATATGGAAGAGTTAGTTTAATTTAAAATTAGTCTTTTCTTTTTTTGATCAGACAATGGAATAGTAAGTATGCAGTAATCTTAAAGCATTAACAAAGTCAAATTTCTATCATTCATATTAATTTTTTGCTTCCGATTCATTTGAAGTTTTAAAATATCACTTTAAGAGGCATAGTCAATAAAGGACACAGTCTTTTACAAATCCAAGGTAAAATCCAGAACTCTGGATTGAATTTTCTGCAGTGAGACTGGGTGTGGGGGAGACGGGCTTGTGGAAGCAAGAGACGACTCAATATGAGTTAGCATCAGGCTTCGTTTATTTTGCGTTAGCGCTGTCCTTTTATACATTGAACACCAGACTCAAATGTGTATTTCGCTGATTGGCAGATAGGTGCAAGGAAGAGATAACATCTGCATTGTTTATCCCAGTTGTTTTCTTCCAGACAGTCCTTCTGGCTATCTTCTTCCTGCTAGTCCCTCTGGCTATCTTCTTCCTGCCAGTTCCTCTGGCTATCTTCCTGTTTATCTTGCTCTAATCTTTTTAGCCATTTGGCTACCTTCTTCCCGTTTGCCTTGCTCTAATTCTTTTAGTCAGGGACGGGCTCAGGGCACCCCCCTGTACCAGCCAGTCCTCCACAACTGGGGACCTGGAGGTGACAGAATTTAGTCCACACCAGCCTGACACAAAAATTTATACTCTTGCAGACCATTCCTAAGTACTAATCAGGCTTACAGTACAGTTTTATGGCTTACACTTTGATCATTAGTATTCTCCTCAAATATATAAACATATCTCAAAGGAATTGAAGCAATCCTGTGCCTTCTTTTCAAAATTACATGCTGTTTGGTAAATATAATCTTCTTCATTTGCTTGGTCGAATCATGCTCTATTAACAAGCTAATTTTGCCTTTGTAGACTGTTTAAATATTCTCTCAGTGTAAGAAATTTCCTTGTAGAGTGACTAATATCAGTACTTCCTCCCATCAGCATGTTTGATAAACCCATAATTTACACTTTTATGTCTCTCTGTAACACACAGGACCTGATTATTGTTTACACAAGGGTCACTGAACAATACACTGGCACTCAAAATGGAGCCTTCAGGTTGCTGTAATTTCCATTACCAAAGCTTAAAGATGCACATAAATTATCTTAATACCATAGTGAAAAAATTTTCCTTGTACATGAAAACTAATTCTAAGATGTTTGTTGAAAGTACCATTTCTTTTTTTTCTCACAGCTTTTAAGATCTATTCTGTAGTTTGCATTGCAGCAGTAAACAATCCGTGACAAACTATTTTGAGGCTTAAAATGGGTAAAACCTATTGCTGAGGAAATCGATAATTTGATAATACATTTACCTGATACTATTTAATACATTTCTGCAGTACACTACACTAATTACACTAATCACTATTACAGTTTCAGTAAGAGATGAATTTGCCTGTATCTCTAAGTTTTAAGAGATCTGCACCTAGCAGAAAAAGCATTTAAAGCTAGATTTTTTTATCTCCAGGTCAGGCAGGTAGTCACATATTCATAAAGTGAAATTTTCCCTCATATTTTCCATAAAACATATTTTTAAAAGTTTAGGCTTTCACACTATGTTAATGTTTTCACAAAACTGAATTCCTGTTTTTAGACAGTTCTACTTAATACGTGTGAGACTTCTTAACATTTTACAAAGTTTTTTTCCCATGGCCAAACCTGAAGATCATATTTCTTTCAAATGCAAGGGAAACATTTCAAGTAAACTTTCTGTTTTCACTTTGATGCATTCATTCTTTCAGTACTGCTGATCGTACAGAACTTTATTATAGCTATTTTCTGTTATATTCTAAAAAACCTTTTCCTAAGAAGATATGTGTTTTCAGATAACATCATTAAAGAAGGCTTTTAATGTGCTCTTCATCTTAAGCAAAATTTTATTGATTCTATTCCCCTAGTAGTGGTGCTGGATCTGTTTTCAGTTCACAACAATAATAATAACACTCAGAAACAGAGCTATGCATAGTAATGATATTAATCAATAATATGGTCATGCTTATTGGTACAGAAGAAAGAATCCTACAGCTGATGATTTGCAATACCACAAAAAAGGAGAGAAAAACAAACAAACAAAAAAAATTTCAGGGATGGGACAATTTTAAAAAGCAAGGAATTTTGAATGGATGTCACGCAAACTTTTGAAAGTTCAGATAACTTCACCAAGCTTCTTTAATGATCCAAGTAAAAAAAAAAAACAGATTTATCCTAGAGCTTTCAAGACACTCCACCCCGAGCAAGGGCCATGAAGAGCATGACCTAACTCTTTAATTGCATAGTAGAACTCCTAGCTATAATGAGAAGAGAAATGCTAATTTTAATCTTCATCAAGTAGCAAGTCTCATTTGTGTTCATTGCAAGCATAAATAAAAGTGGTTCTGATTTAAGCAGAAGGGCTTCACTTGCTCCAATAGTCATAGTGTTAGCAATAATAGTGGGATTTTTTTAGGTTCTTTAGATTTATTAAGCTTTCTCTTATGTTTTCATACTGATGCATATTACTGCTACTTGTGATCAAATATTTTTTCTGAATTAATTTTATGAAAAAAGTTACATTTTAGTGGATTTTAGTATAAGTTAATGCATACACAAATGACACAAGAGCTACCCTTCTACAATTCTATGCAAATGGCTCAGAGAATACTCACAACTTATCTTCCAGCTTTGCCAACACAATAAAGTAGAAATGTAGCATTTGTATCTGTTTCTCAATAAAATCAAGGGAATAATTCAAATTGTATCTTAAAAAAAATCCAATTTGAATTTTTTTTTGTTTTATTGACAAGCTGAAGGTTTAGTTTGTTGCATGATGCTTAGATTTCTATGCCATGTGTATTGTTAGACTGGTACATACCATCCCAATAGTACAGCTTTTCATGGCCATTAATTTGAATTTCAAAGATAACAATGGGAAAAGCCTCTAATGTATAAATTATTTCTGCTTATCAGAATATCTTTGTTTTAGCTGAGCTGTGGTGTGTCAAATTACACATGCTGGAAATCTTACAGAGATGCCCCTGTTGTATTTAATCAGACACAGGTTTATTTGCTGTTGTTTAAAATGCTTGGTTTATTAGCCGCCTTTAGGTGTTTCCGAAATACTAACATTTTTCCAGATGATTTGGCATAGACCATCTGTTCAATGATTTTTCTTTTTTAGAAGATACTGCAATAGATACTGAAAAAAAACCCACAAAAACAAAACAAAACAAAAAAAAATGGTTTTAAAATAAGGAAAATAAGCACACCAGCTATATCTAACTGTTCATGGAAATAATATTCTTAAGGAAGTTATTTTTAAATAAAGAATAATCATTTACTAATATGTGGATCTTAAGCATTAACAATACTGAAGTTCCAATATTTAAACAATTTATCTGCTTGGAAATTCAAATGCAAGATTCTACAAATCTGTTTCACATGATGAAGTAAATTATGTTCACATAAATATTGAAGAACTGAAGTATATTGAACTATACTGAACTATACTGAAGTACTTCAAAGTGATACTTCAACTTTAGAGGTTGGCATGTTTTATGACAATTTGAAAGTTCAATGCTAGTAGTGTAGAAGGGTCCTGAACACTTAGCCCTGAAGAATTGTTCAAATAAGTCCCACAGATATCTCCTAGCTTTTCTCAAATACTGAACTGAAAAAATATATTTCAGAGGTATCATGCACTGTGATTTTCCATCTACTGAAATATGAAGAGTAATACATAGTAAAGATTTCTTTAAAAATATTTGCACAATTTGCCTGTGGCTAACCTGATAGTGCTACATTGATTTTCTCTGTGGTTATGAGTTATTCACTTAAAGAAGGAGCCACAAGGAAAGGCATAAATATCCAAATATAGCCTAAGTCTAAAGTTTAGATAGCCCTAAAGTTTACTCTGCTTCCAGTTAATGCTGGGGGCACCAAAAATTCTTAAAAGCTGTGACATCTGCTGTATTCAGAGCTGCCTGGATTTTCACTTGGTAGGAGACTAAGTCTGATCAGATCCAAGAGCTGTTTACACTTCCAAGCTTCCAGATCTCATCATAGATTTTCTCAGAGGGCATTATTAGATTAAACTCTGTATTAAACATAAATACAGGACTATGAAATGCCCTGTTCCTGTCATTCTACACTCCTTTAGTCCAACAGTTCAGTAGCTAGAGAGCATATGGAGAAACAGATGATCTTCTGCCTAGAGAAATTATCTCACTGCCAGATGTATATTCTACATTATAAAGTAATACCCTGAAGGAGTGGGAGGGTGGGATGAGAGGATATTGTAATATTCATCTATCTAGTAAAAGATGCCACTATATAGCATTATAATTATAATAATAATTATTTTATTATAGTATCTCACTTTGAAATGGGGATATTTGGGCTTCATTCAGTAGCTCAGTGCATATGTAGCATCAAATGTTCAATGAATCATATTAAACTGGTTTTCCAGCCCAGGTGGGTGCCTTAACATTGTGTTACAGAGCCAGGCATTTGTTCTTTTGCTGGCCTTCCTCTTGTGTATAGAATGAGGAGAGGGGAAAAGGAGTTCAAAGAGGGGGGCACCACATTCACATGAAAAAACTCAAAACTTTATAAATTTGTAAAAAAAAAAAAAAAAAAAAAAGGAATGTCTCTGCTCACTTCATTGGTGATGAATGTCTCATCACCAATGCTGATGCACAAGATATTGCACCTACCTCCACAGCAGCCACAATCAAAATTCTCCAGTACTCTGGGTGAGTGAACTAGCCCCTCAAAAGCTGGACTGAAGATGAGCATAACACTTTCTCTCCATCCAGTAAAATGTTCTGGGATAGAACCCAGCACTGCATGACTGCTAAGTCTATGAATTATGTTAATTACATATTTCTTCCTAAGATGCATATAGAGGACAAAGCACACACTTTTATGAGCATTTTCCATTGGACTGCTTATGCAGCTCCTAAGTCACTACTGTGATTTTTAATGGTCCTTTCTTAGAAGTCCAATCTTTCTATTCAATTAATTTAATACATTTAATTTATCCCTACAGATTCTAATAAATGCATGGAAACCCATATCCTCTGAGTAGTAGCTTAGTAGTTTCGTATACTTCCCCAGTTTTGACAAACACAAATGAATCTTAAGTGATAGAATGGTGTGAGACTGTCTAAAGCATTTTTTTTTTCTGATTCCTTGGTACTCTTAAGGGAAAGAACACATTTGCCTTTCTTCAAAAATGAAACACTAAATTATTTTCTTATGATAAGCAAGCATTTTTCTTGTTTTTAAATAAAGCAGTTTATTACAGCTTTTTATTGATATTTTATTATTGTAACTTCAGTAGATTGAGGTTATCAAGTCCTCAAAAGCTATGGGAGATATTGCTGTTGAATTGGAAATAATGGAATACATAGCATTGCGTATGAAGATTAAAGAGGTGAAACTTAAGTAATATAAATGGAAACGAGGAATAACACTGCAAATAAGAACAAAGACTTCTAAATATGTAAATAAAGGAATTTAAGATGTCCATTTTAATGTGTTAAAATAGCTCTATGAAAAGACTAATAACTTTTAACTTGGGATGCAAAATTGAAGATATAATGGCAAAAAGAAAAAAAATGTACAAAACTAAGAAATGTGAAACAGTAGTTTGATTAATTTAGAAAAAAAAACATATTTGAAGAATTTTTCTCTTAGACTCTCAATTCTGCAGACACTAAGCATTCTAGTAGTACCATTGTTTAAAATTTTTGAATGCATATGAGACATTTAAAAGGTGCCCTTGGCACATTTTAGCCGCACAATTATTGCTCAGAAAGCTTAAAACTAAGCATCCTCTTTTGGCTTGTAACCTGGAAAGGATGTGTGAAAAAATTGATGCATGAACAGCACTGTTATTAAATATTTTAATAAATAGTTTAAAAAGCTATTACACATGAACATATATATAAAAATATATATGAAAATATACATATATTTCTGTGCACCTGTGATTTCTGGAGTCTTTGAGAAATCAAAAAACAGTAAAGGAAGAACATCTTTGTAATAAAAAATGTACTAGAGCTTCCTTGAATCACACTTGGCATCTGCGAGACCACCAGTGAGATGTTTCCAAAGAAGACTGCATTTGAAGAATACCTTGAAGGATAGTCCACAGAAGGACAGGAGATCTGGGAAAATAGGGGGTCCACAAAACCAGATTAAAGAAAACAGGAGTCTTCCATGAGTTAAACCAGCTAAAAGTGTTTTAAATTAAAAAAAAAAAAAATCATCACACACAATCACAACTAATGGAGAAGCGGAGCCTCCTCTGCTCCAACTGTATATTAGGCTGCAATGAACCCCACTGGGTTTTGAAAGCCATATTGCCTTTCATGACTCTTGTCAGTTCAACTTCTAATTGGACTTTAGTTTTCCTAACACTATCCCTGCACACAAAGACAGTGTCCTGGGTTACCTGTCCCTATTTTCACCTCTTGTACACTTCTTACATATATGTATACATGTATGTAAGGAGTTCTCTGTTCATCTCTGCAAGCCTTCTGTCTTTGCTTGATTTCCTACTTGTCACAATGAATCCTTCATGAGCCTAGAGAAGACTATCCTGGAATGCCAGCCAATTCTCTCAGATCTGTATTCCCTCCAATGTCATACGTGATGCTTGTAAGTAGATCTCTGAATAGGTTGAAGTCTGCTCTCCTGAAGTTCAAGGTTGTGAAAAGCAGGAGATTTTGTCCTGATCACTCTTGTAGAGTTCTGGACTCCATTATCTGATATCCACTGCAGCCAAGACTGTCCCTGACCTTCACATCCTAGTCCTTCCTTGCTTGCACAAGGAAGACTCATTTCCTCTTTTTACTGGCACCTTGATCATCTCTCTCAGGAATTTATCATCTGTGCACTTTAGAAACCTCCTGGATTGCTTGTGCCCTGCTCTGTTGTTCCTCAAATGGATATCCAGGTGTTTAAAGTCCCCAACGAGGACCAGGGCCTCGTAAACATGAAGTTTCTTCCAATTTTCTGGAGTTTCATCAATTTATCAGTTTCATTCTGATCAGTCTATAGCAAGCATCCTTTTCAATAGTGAAGCAGTCATGGGGAAATATTGCATTTGAAATATCAACTTTGCAATATTTTCCAAAATTTTTTTACATTGTACTTTTTTGTATGTGTTTTCACATTTCATATTCATGAGGATTCAATTTGTTAAGCTGTAACTTGTTTTATTCATAGCCTGGTGGACAGTGGAGGAAGTAAGGAAGCAATAGGGAACGACATATTTCCCTCTTTGTATTTCTAAGTATATTCTTCCTTATGTAAAAACTTTTATACATGTCTATTAATTTTGCAATGCAGATTGCATTGATTGAATAAAACTAATTTCAGTTGGCTTTAGATCATTAAAAGCTTGTATTACATAAGATGAATCCTGCCCTTCTACCCCAATTGGGATTGTACTTGAACTCTGTAAAACAATTAATTAATTATATTACTAATGTTTAATGAGCCAATTTTGCATACAAGGAAATGTTAGATTAGAAATGTTAGAATTAAAACCTTTTGCTTTCCATATTGGTATTTTCAAACTTCTCTGATGTCAAAATGCATTCCGTAGATGTGTTTATGAAGACCTGCTTTTCCAGACCACTAGGTAAAAAATGTGGTCTTGCCAAGATGAGCAAACCTGATGACTGGTGAAAAAAAAATCAAGAGCAGTGTTCTGCACAGATAAGAGAACAACAGAGAGGACACCTTTTTGTAACATCCATGCTATATAAAGTAAAAGAAAGAATTATTATATTATTTCTAATATAATATAATGTTATATAATACAATATAATATATATTTCTAATATTATTATATTAGAAATACTAGTCCTCCACGCCCAGCAACAGTGCATCCCTGTCTGTAAGAAGTCAGGCAGAGGGGGGAGGAGACCTGCGTGGATGAGCAAAGAGCTTATGGCAATGCTCAAGGAGAAGAAGGCAGTATATAGAATGTGGAAAAAAGGACAGGCCCCCTGCAAGAAATACAGGAATGTTGTCAGGGAATGTAAAGATGCAACAAGGAAAGCTGAGGCACATTTGGAGTGCAATCTGGCAAGGGATGTTTAAAATATCAAGAAAAACTTCTTCAAATATATTAACATTAAAAGGAAGATCAGAGAAATCGTGGGTCTGCTGGCGAATGGGGTGGGTACCCTAGTTATGAAAAATATAGAAAAACACAGAAATAGCAGAGCTGCTGAATGCCTTCTTTGCTTCGATGTTTACCAAAGGCAGCACTTTAGAGTCCCAGGCCCTAAGGACAACAGAAGAAACCTGGAGAGAGGAAGACTTGCTCTGGGTAGAGGAGGATTGGGTCAGAGAGCACTGAAGGCAACTTGATACCCACAAATCCATGGGCCTTGTTGGGATGCACCCCAGACTTCTGCGTGAGCTGGTGGATGTCATAGCTAAGCCACTCTCCATCATCTTGGAAAGATCCTGGAGAATGGGAGAGGTTCCGGAGGACTGGAAGAAAGCCAAAGTCACATCAGTCTTCCAAAAAGGCAAGAAGGAGGACCCAGGCAACTACAGGCCAGTGAGCCTCACCTCTGTACCTGGAAAAGTGATGGAACAGCTCATACTGGCCATTGTCTCCAGGCACGTGGCGGACAAGAAGGTGTTCAAGACTAGTCAGCATGGATTCAGGAAAGGGAAATCATGCTTGACTACCCTGATAGCCTTCTATGATGGGATGACCAGCTGGTAGATGAGGGGAGAGCAGTGGATGTCATCTATCTCGACTTCACCAATGCTTTTTACACCGTTCCTCACAACATCCTCCTGGAAATGTGGGGTGGATTAGTGGACAGTGAAGTGGACTAGGAATTGGTTGGATGGCAGAGCTCACAGAGTGGTGATCAGTGGAGCAGAGTCTATTTGGAGGCCTGTGGTTAGTGGTGTCCCCCAGGGGGTCAGTCCTCAGTCCAGTCCTGTTCAGTTTATTCATCAATGACCTGGATGAAGGGACAGAGTGCTACCTCAGCAAGTTTGCTGATGATACCAAACTGGGAGGAGTATTCGATAGCCCAGAGGGCTGCACTGCCATCCAAAGGGACCTGGGCAGATTGGACAACTAGGCGATGAGAAATCTTATGAAATTCAACAAAGACAAGTGTAAGGTCCTGCACGTAGGGAGGAATAACCCCAGACAGCAGTACAGGCTGGGGACCAACCTTCTGGAGAGCAGCGCTGCAGAGAAGGACCTGGGCATCATGGTGGATGACAAGTTGACCATGAGGCAGCAGTGTGCCCTCATGGCAAGAAGGCCAATGGCATCCTGATCTGCATGAGGAGTGTCTCCAGCAGGTTGAGGGAGGTGATCCTGCCCCTCTACTCAGCCCTGGTGAGGCCACATCTGGAGCACTGTGTCCAGTTCTGGGCCCCCC